>JANUYF010000012.1:19597500-19902500 GCA_026167975.1 Phrynosoma blainvillii | reverse complement strand
GGCAATAGCAGTAGCATTTGCATTTCTATCCCACTTGACAGCGCTGAAGGCTGAGCATGTCCAGGAAGGCACTCTGCACATTCTCAGGGGTCCTCGGTTGTCAGGAAACCCACCTGCTCTCATTCAGAAGGAATGCACTCTGGACATGCTCAGGGGTCCCAGGTTGTCAGGAATCCCGCCCCTCTTCTTCAAAAGCAAGAGCAAGAGCGTTTACATCGCTATGCCTCCTTGATTTTGCCGTTTTATACAAGGGGCACCATTTCACGATGCCATTGTATTTCATGGGACTTGTAGTAGTAGTAATGCCCCATTGTATTTAACGGGATTTGGAAATCCACAGATTTTGGTACCAAACCCCAGCAGATACCCACTCTTGTTCAAAAGGAAGGCACTCTGCACATTCTCAGGGGCTCCTAGGTTGTCAGGAAGCCCATCCCCCAAAAGCAAAGCTTACTTTTGCCATTTTTTAATATAAGGGACACCATTTGGCTGCACCATTGTGCATAATGGGACTTGGGCATCCGCGGATTTTGGAATCGAGGGGGGTCCTGGCAGGCACCAAACTCCGGCGGATACCAAGGACCCACTGTCCTGTATTTTGAGATCCAGGGAAGCAGGGGATGGAAGTCTCCGGGAGTCCCTTCCCTCCTCCTCCTCCCAACCAGCTTGCACCCATCCGAAAAGACGCGGGTGCCTCCGGCGAAGAAGGGTGGCGCGATGTGCCAAGGATCGGGCAGGAGGTTGGCTGGCAAGTGGGTGCAAGCCCAGCACCTTGATCCCGGTGCCACCTCCGCCTTTGCCCCCAGGGAGGGAAAGTGCGGCTCCCTTCTCCCTTGCAAGCCCACACAGCAGGTTTTGCACCCACAGGTCCATGCGTCTATGTCTGGTGGTTTCTGTCCAGCACTGCAGGGCAATCCTTCGCCTAAACCGAAGAGCGCTAGCCAGTGTCTTGGTGGTCTGAGTGTTTGACTTGGATCCTTTGGGACCAGGGTTCGAATCCCCCTTCAGCCCTCTTTGGAGGTTTTTAAACAGAAGCCTCCAAAGAGGGCTGAAGGGGGATTCGAACCCTGGTCCCAAAGAATCCGAGTCTTCCTGCATGGCAGAATGGGGTTGGATGGGACGGCCCTTGGGGTCTCTTCCAACTCTGTGAGTCGATGATTCGCACTCTCTCAACCTCAGAGGAAGGCCCTCTGAATAAATCTTGCCAAGAAGACCCCATGAAAGGGATGCTTTAGGGATGCCAATGCCCTGAGTCACAGCCAACTTTAAGGCATGCAACAGCAAGCCTTTAAGGCTGCCCCCCTCCCCATGGTAATGCCTCCTTATTCATCCCAAATATGTTCCTTTAGGCAACAGGAAAAACACTCTGCACATGTTAAGAAGGTTTTTCTCCCCTCCGTGATGATTTCTGGCTGATCAGAAACAATGGGTTCTGAGTACATCATGTCAAATGTTAACCTCATTATGAAGCTCCCTCCTCGACACAACTCAGGTGTGCTGGACTACAACTCCCATCACTTCTTCCATCCACGCTTGGGACAGATGGGAATTGTAGTCCAGCGTACACCATGGACCTTGGCTGGGGAAATGCACTTTTCTCTTTCAAAAGGAGGTAAATACACAAACTATTTACTCTTTTCTCTTAAGGCTATTAAACAGATTGAAAAAATGGCAAGGAAGGGGAGGGGAGTGGGACCACCATCATTTCCAACATCACATAAAATGCATCCAAAAGTGTGTTGTTGTTGTTGTTGTCGTTGTTGTTCCTCAACTGTCTTTGCTAAAAAGTTGCTCTGCTCCATTCTCTATGGAGTGATCATCTCCTCGCTGTTATAGCAGATAACTATGCAAGGTTTTGAGTCACACAGAACTCTTCATCACGTGAGAAAGCTGCCTGCAACTCATGTCTCTCTCTATAAAAGAGTTCTTCCTAACTTGGAGGTTGCCTTGCTATGCCACAAGAAACTGACAGGCATGTGGCTATCACATGCTTGGCCCATATGACCTTTCCGTTGATGTGAGTGCGAATGCTGCCCTGACACTAGTGTTTCTCTGAGCATTGCAGCAGAAGGGTTAGTTAGTCTGTGCAACGGCCACAAAGTAAAGTGGAGGAGTGGAGAGAAAAGGCTCTGGGTGGCTTTGTGTCCACAGTACACATTTAAACCACTTTCAGTCTGGGTTAAGAGTCTTATAGACCCGAAGCATGAGACACCTTGACCGCCTTGCCAGCTTCTGCAAAGGGATCGAGAACTTTTGAACCCACAGCTCTCGCTGCACCTTCTCAAAGGGAAATTGGAGATTTGGACAGACTCCAAATTGGTTTATACTTTGAAGCGAGGATGATTTGAGCAATCCGTGTGTGTGTGAGTGTGTGTGTCTTCAGTTGCCTGTGAACTTATGGCAACCCCATGGATTTCATAAGGTTTTCGTAGGCGAGGAATACTCAGAGGTGGCTTTGCTAGTTCCTTCCTCTTAAATAGAGCCTACAGCATTTGGTATTTGTTGAGGGTCTCCCATCCAAGTACTAACCAAGGCTGACCCTGCTTAGCTTCCAAGATCTGGTGCCTTTAGGATATTTCGACCCAGCACAATCCTTAATGGGTCTGTAAAGAGCATGGAAAAGACAATGATTTAAAATTGGGATGTGTAGAGGTTTTCCCCTTGATCCGAGCTCCGGAGACCCAATCGATGGTTTAAAATAACTCTGTAAACCAGCTTTCCTGGCTTCTCAGCAGCAGGAATTTTAAAAAATCACACACACACAAAGTTTCCCTTTGCTTCTCATGGCCAGAGATGCCTGTTTATTCCTCGCATCCCCTCCTCCTTCCTTTTATTTGATTTTCTCGAGACGATTGGGGATGAGGGGCATGAAACGCGATTTGTTTCGCTGGACTGGACTTGTCAGATGTAAAGCAGAGGCCAGAAAGAAAGACAGGGCTCTTTCGCTTAAAAGGGGTGGCGAGAGCGAATTCTCAGGCTTGCAGGGAGCAAAGAAAAAGGGGAGGCATTAAACATCAGTTCCTCCCTCTGGAAACTGTGGCTGGTATTTCAAGATGCTGCATAAATGTCTTTCATATATGTTGTTAGCCGCCTTGGATCCCACTTTGGGAGAAATAAAATAAAATAAAATAACAAACTATCAGCAAGAAAGAATTGGACAGGCTATTTTTAAGGGACATAGAAAGTACCAGTGCTATTTAAAACAAAACAAAATGAAAAAATCAACCCTTAATACAGGAGCCTTAGCACTTGAAATACCGTTCCATTCCTCAATTGTGTGTTTTACAGGTAGGGAAACTGAGGCAGAAAGAATGATTTTTGGGGTTAGGCTACATGACCCTTGGGATCCCTTGCAATTCTGTGATTTTAAGTAAACGGGGGGAGAGGAGAGAAAAGGCTCTGTGTGGGTTTGTGTCCATAGTACACATTTAAACCACTTTCAGTCGGGGTTAAGTGCCTTATAGATCCGAAGCATGAGACGTCAATCAATCAATCAATCATGAGACATCAATAGATCCGAAGCATGAGACATTAGTCCAACACTATCTGCATAAATCTCACTTGGGATTCAGTCTGGGTTAAGTGTCTTATAGATTCAAAGCTGTTTGGCGCACATATATATTTATATACATGTGTATGTATATATATATATATATATATATATATATATATATATATGTGTGTGTGTGTGTGTGTGTATATATATATATATATATATATATATATATATATTCATTCATTCTTATGAGGGCAAAGGTGTGGCAAGACTACCTCCCACTTGGCGAGGCAATAGATGGCCAACTTACCAAATGGTGATTCATGCCCCTGTTGATAAGTTGCCCGCTGGCATCCAGATGGCTCTTGGCCTTTGGAAGCTCACTCCTCTCTCCAAGGATCTCTGCAGCTTCTTCTTTCTTCTTTCTTGGACCTTACAACAAGCCTGCAAGGTGGTCTCAAAGACTGTGTGCAAAGAGTAGCCCAAAGACTAGTGAGAAAGCGGGTCGCCTTCGTTTTAGAGGCTTTGCCAGGTGGAAGCTTGTGGGGATCTGGGTTCGAATAGCCAAGCTTTAGCCCTGTCATGCCTGGGGACCCTCTCAAACTCTGGTAGAGTTACATCCCAGATGGTGGTGGCAGGTGGTACCAGGGCTTGCTATACCAGCCTTTTGTTTCCAGGTGATGGACAGGTTTGTCTCCCTCGGCCGCCTTTTCAGAAACTTCTGAACTTGAGATGCTGCAGCTTTCCAATTATTAGAAATGAAACATTAGCAGTATGGAGAGCTGTTTGGCAAAGACAGAAGTTTTGGGGGGAGGAAGCTGGGAATCATCAGTTTCATTTGGAGCAAGCAAAGCACAGCCTTCTAGATGTGGCTCGACTGTAACTCCCAGCATCCTTCACCATCCTTCACACATGCTGGCTAGGGATGATGGGGTGTGCAGTCCAACAGCATTTGGAGGACAACATGATTCCTGCCCCTGGTTTAAAAATACAACCTCACCTTCTGGTGTACTAGTCCGGGATTCTTGGAAGGAATGCTTCTTTATATGCTTTGGAGAAATCTTTATATAACCGTTATATTTATCCATATCCATTATACTTATCCATATACTTTGCCAGGTTGCCTTGAACTTGTTAAGGTCAGCCTAACTTGTGTTTTTCCTATAAGGTGGGGGTAGTAATGATGTAGCCTGTTGGCTGTGGGGATAAAGACTGCTGGGAAATACAGTACAGTTCAACAATATCTGCGTGATTCTCGTCCTTAATTTTTATGAGCCTACACTACCTGGAGGGGAAATGGGTTTTCCCAACAATGGTGTATTGCTTTGGAAATATCCCTGCTGCATTCTAAAGAAATGGGACTGACTTGGGTTTGAGTGGTCAGGAGCCATTAGCTTTACAAAAGACTCGCTCCTGGTAAACGTACAAACTACTAGAAATGGTTTTTTATGCTGGACCCAACACAATTGCCTGTAGTTTCTGACTCTTCTTAGGGGGATGCTGCTATAGGGACTGCCACAAGGAGGGCCCAAATTTCGAAATTTACCATTTCTGTATAGCATAGTCATAGCAAATGTGTAACTGCTACACAATTGGGTCCAGCCTGGATCAATCTGGACCACTTTTCGGTACTTCTCCTAGGCCCATGGGGGTCTTTTACCATGGCTAGCTACTCCAAATGCTCACTTTTGGTTTTGCACGGAGTGGCAACTTTTGCAACTGTGTGCAATGGCTCAACACCTACAGCCAGTCCTGGGAATGGCTTCTTCTTCTTTCTCATGCTTTCAGTCTTTCTTCTGGGGGCATTTTGTTTTGTTTTGTTCCCCATCGTTTTTTGTCCTTTCGGCTTCCCAGTGCCTGGCCGCTCGGCTCTCACGCTGTCTCCTTGGGCAAGCTAACAAAGCCCCTTTTCTCCTGGGGGCTGAGAAAAGACTTTGTGCGGTGCTTTTCCGTGGGAACAGGAGAAGATGGGGTTGGATGGAAAGAAAGAGAGTGAGAGAGAGTTGGAGATAGCCATGGCCAGGTCAGGTTGCCTAGAGATAGATGCGGGGCTACGAGAAAGCAGGGGGGAAATGTGGGTGATGCCTTGGAGGAATGGCAGAGAGGCACCTCTCCTCCGGGACTTAAGGGATGAACCCAAAGGAAAGCACCTGGGAGCACTAGGAAGCCTCCCAAAGGTTGGAAAGCATCTCAGGAGGGATGCACAGACCGGCTGGCCCTCTTGTCGAAGTGCCAGAGTGAAAACTTAGAGAGAGTTCTTCTACCTTTAAGGCTTGCCACACATTCTCAGCCCCTGAAAAACCCCATAAGTTGGACATGACTTGCAGGCGCACAACAACAATTTCGGCAGGCGTTGGTTGCCGCACAGGAAGGTGACAAGGCACACCTGCTGGATTTCCGTCTTCTGTGCAACCATGGACAGGTAGAGGAGCTCTCTCCAGTTGTCATTCTGGCAACCCTAGGACTCTTGGCAGTCACTCCAGCTTTGTTGAAGGGGCTTACCTTGTTTTATTGTGAGGCACACTAGCGGTGGCCATTCTGCAGCCCTCAAACATCCCATAGAACAGGGGTAGGCAACCTTTCCCCTTTAAGGGCCGAGGGACTTCAACTCCCAGAATCCCAGGAGCTATTGGCCAACATGGGACTATTGGCCAACATGGCTGAGGCTTCTGGGAGCTGAAGTCCCTCGGCCCTTAAAGGGGAAAGGTTGCCTACCCCTGCCATAGAACCATAGGATCCTGAAATTGGAAGGAGCCACAACGGCCATTTAATCTAACCTCCCGCCATGCAGAAATACACAGTCACGGCACTCCTAAAAATGTCCATCCAACCTCTATTTAAAGGCCACCAATGGAGGACACCTGCTACCTTCCAAGGAAGTGTATTGCACTGTCAAACTGGCCTTACAGTCAAGATGTTTTTCCTAATGTTTAGGTTAATAAATAAATAAATCTCTGTGAAGTCATAGGCTTTCATGGCCAGCATCCATAGTTTTTTGTGGGTTTTTCGGGGTGTGTGGACATGCTCTAGAAGAGTTTCTTTCTCACGTTTCTCTAGCATTTGTGGCTGGCATCTTCAGAGAATATATACCCACTCTCTTCCATTCCAGCATTCTCTGAAGATGCCAGCCACAGATGGTGGCGAAACGTTAGAAAGAAACTCTTCTAGAACATGGCCGCACAGACCGAAAAACCCACCAAAAATAAATCTCTTTTCTTGCAATTTGAATCCATTGCTCCGTGTCCTAGTCTCTGGAGCCGCAAAAAACAAACTCACTTCATCCCTTCGGATATTTAAAGCTAGGTATCATGTCTAGTATCGAAAAGTTCTAAAAGTGGACATTCATTTGAAAAACAGACTGCAGGTGGCCCTTTATCTGAAAAACGCTTGTTTTTCAAAAGCAGAAGGGGGACTTCTGACAACTCCTGCTTTTGTTTTGACTCTTTTGAGAGGTTTCTTCTCCATTTTTGGTAGTCCAAGCAGCTCCCAGAAGATCCTAGAGACAGACAGTTGGCCTCCAGAGGCACTGAAGTTGCCAACCCCATTAATATGCCATGATCTAGGAGGCCTAGTGAGGACATAGGCTCTGTTTCTTGGCTTAAAGGCAACCTGGATTCACAATGATCTCTCTCTTATCTCTCTCCTTGATCTTTATAGCAGCCTTCGCTGCAAAGCTAAGAGAAGCCTTTCTTTTTGTATGCCCTGACCTGAGCTAAACTTGAGGATTTGGAGTTACCCGGTTCAGGATCAGGTTTGCGTGGGACTTGGGAACAATCTGTTATGGGACAGTGCAAAAATCTAGTAATGCACCAGTTGTCCTCCTCTCTCTCTCTCTCTCTTTTCCAAGCCTGCTATTCTGTGAAGCCCTTTATGAAAAGTTAATGAGACTGGAGTCCTAACATTTCCAGTTCTGGGCCAAACCGTGTCATGGGCAAAGGTCTCTCGTGAATCTATCTCCGCTGAAGCACATCCTCTTGTAAAACGGAATTTTTTAAAAGCCCTGTTCCAGAGAATCTCTTTTCTTTTTATGGTTAACCTCTTTCCTGTAATCGCACTTTCTTAGCCACTGCATCACAGAAAGCTGATGGGTGCATCTTTTGGTTTGCATTGTGCTTTCTTCCTCCTCCTCCGTTCTGCAGTTGCACGCTTTCTGCTTGGCCAACAGCTTCCGGCCTGGAGATAGATCTGTGTGGGTGTTATGCGCCTCGAGGTATTGTGGGAGATTCCTCTGGAATGGCTCCAGCGAGTTCTGGCTTATACCATTCAAGATGGAATCCCATGCGCCTCTTCGAGTTCTTGAATGTGTCCAAATCCTCCCCTGCTTTTCAGTTAATGGACTTCGCGGCTGTACACAAACGATACCTTTCCTGTTTCCGAGATGAACACAACTATTGTGCAATGGGTGCGGGGAGAAGGCAGGCCTCATTTGCCTCTCCTGGCTGCTGGTTCATGTCGTTTTTAAATTGATGTGTGTTTTAACTGATGGGTTTATTGTTGTGGTTCCCCAACTCGATCCAAGGGGAGAGAAGAGGTAAGAAATATTATTATATTATTCTTGTTCTTGTGTTTCTGACAACTTGAAGGCAAACCTATCCTGGGGTTTTCTTGGCAAGAGTTGTTCAGAGGAGGTTTGCCATTGCCTTCCCCTGAGGCTGAGAGAGTGTGACTTGCCCAAGGTCACCCAGAAGGTTTCATAACTAAGCTAGGAATCAAACCTTGGTCTTTAGAGTCATAGTGTCAGACCACTACATCAGACTGCCTCTCTTCAAGTACGGATATACCTAGGTTAACAAAGCCTTTAGCAAAGAAGTTCGGGCAAATCCCAGGAGTCCATAGAGTGGAGCCATGACAGTTAAAGTGGTTTCAAAGTGCATTAATTCTGCAGTGTGGCCTAATGTGGTCTAAAGCCTCTGCTGGTCTTTCGTATATGCGTGCCAACAATAAGCAAGGATCTCCAGGTCCCTTTTAGTGGCATATGTGTGAAATGGATCCTAAGAAGATGGCCTAAAATGGTCGAGCTTCGCCTCCTCTCTTTTGCTGGGTCAACATTGCAGAAAAATCTGTTAAAGCAAGCCTTCCTCTTTCGGTTGCATGCAAAGTGTTTGGGAAAGGGGTTATGAGATCGAAAAGTGAACATCCTTCCTTCCTGTGGTCATTGCACAAGCTGCAGGCAGCTTGGCTGTCTCAGCTCTGTTTCAGAAACCGCAAAGAGGAGGAGAAGCTTCATTTTGTGAATCCTGTTAATGGAGAAGCCAAGGGCAGGAGGAGACTTGGAAGATGAAGTAGTCCAGAGAGCAGCTGGTGTGGCACATGGGACTAGGTGCTGGAGAGATGTGGATTAGCCATGTTGGCTGGTTGGGAGTTGTAGTGCCAAACAATCATTCAGTGCCAAAGTCAGAATCATCCATGGCATAACATTTCCAATTTCTGTGCATGATTGTGAAAGCTGGGCGGTAAAGAAAGCTGATAGGAGAATCAACTCATTTGAAATGTAGTACTGGAAAAGGGGCCAGCATGGCGTAGTGGTTTCAGTGCTGGACTACGACTCTGGAGACCACGGTTCGAATCCCGGCTTGGCCATGGAAA
Source organism: Phrynosoma blainvillii (assembly GCA_026167975.1). Taxonomy (NCBI): domain Eukaryota; kingdom Metazoa; phylum Chordata; class Lepidosauria; order Squamata; family Phrynosomatidae; genus Phrynosoma; species Phrynosoma blainvillii. The sequence goes on along the minus strand of JANUYF010000012.1, from coordinate 19,893,418 downwards.
CCCACTAGGTGACCTTGGGCAAGTCATGCTCTCTCAGCCTCAGAGGGTGGCAATGGCAAACCCATTCTGAAGAAGCTTGCCGAGAAAACCCCATGACAAGGTCGCCATAAGTTGGAAACTACTTGAAGGCACACAACAACAACAACTGGAGAAGAGTCCTGCAGATGCTATGTACTGGTAATAAGATGGATGGGTCTTACAGTCTTAAATGTTCCTAGAAGCCTAAATGATTAAACTGAGATTATTGTCCCTTGGGCATATTTTGGGGTGACATGATTCAAAGAGGTTAAGGCTTGGTAAAGCAGAAGGACATAGGAATAAAGGAAGACTGCACAATTGATGGAGAAGGAAGACATGGCTGTCCTGAATTTGCAAGAGCTGCGCAGGGCTGTCAATAACAGGGTTTGCAGAAGGTTTCTTATCCATAAACTGAAGTTGATTTGAAGATAAATAACAACAGCAAAGGATCAAACATGAACTTTCCCAAACTTGTGAGGGGCTCACTTTCTTGTACTGAAATACATAGTGGCAGAGAATTGTTTGGCTCCAGTTATTGTTGCAAGACACTTGTTTGCTCTGGTTACATTCCTGGATAAGAAGAGAATCAGTCTGGAAGATAAACTTGTTTGCTTCCAGCAGTAGCAGCAACAACATTTATTTATAACACCCTTCCCACCAAAGGGTATTTGGAGGCAATAAAATATAACACCATTGCAACCTATCCTAGCCTGTTTGTTCTTTCTCATTATTAATTTTTGCATCTTGACCTCACTCTGATGTTACACAGCCAGGCGTTTCCCGGTTTTTATCTGTGAAGGGTTGGAGTGTATGAATGTATAGTACAGTTGGTCCTCCATATTAGCAGCTTTGACTTTTGTGGATTTGATCATTCACGGATTTGGTTGATATGTTCTCCCTAGGAGTCTTTAGGTCCTCCATTGTGACGCTGTTGTCAACTTCTTCCAAAAGTTATCCTGGAGGACCTAGAGATTCCTCTCTAGGCATTTGCAGGTCCTCCAATGCAGTTTAATGGTCAGCTTCTGGCAGATGTTGACCACAGAATTGCCCTGGAGGACCTAGAGACTCATAGAGAGATGTTCCCTGTGTTTTGTCATTTGTGGTTTTTCCACTTTCACGAGGGCCCTGTGCCCTTAACCCTATCGAATGCGGACGGTCCACTGTACTTTTCTTTGTCTTACTAGAAGAAGATGAGAATGAGGAATTGAGGGTCACACATTTTGTCAGGTTGTACTGATCTCTACTCCTAGCTTCCTTTTTTATTCCCTTCCCAACAACCTTCTCCTTGTACAAATGTTCCTGCTTCAGATGGTCTGTTGTTGTGTGCCTTTCAAATTATTTCTGACTTATGACAACCCTAAAGTGAACCTATCATGGGGTTTTCTTGGCCAGCTTCTTCACAGGGGGGTTGCCATTGCCATCCTTTGAGGCTGAGAGTGGGTGACTTGCCAAGGTCACCCAGTGGGTTTACATGGCCAAACTGGGATTCAAACCCTGATCGCCAGAGTCCTGATCCAACACTCAAACCACTACACCATTGAGGAAAAGCCCGCGAATTCCTTCTCCTTCGACTAGAAGTGATTTCTTGCATTTGTGGCTGATTCAGCCCGTAACTACTTGAGAAGCCAGAGGGAAGGGAGACTCTGATGCCAGAAAAGGAGGGAGGCAAGAATACAGATGTGAGTTAATCCAGGCCCACGAAATTCCTGCTGAGTCGGAGGATTTGCCTTAACAGGATCACACAAGAAAAGTGCCTCTCATCTCAGCATGTGGAGCAGAAGAGGAAAGAAAGAAAGAAAGAAAGAGAGAGAGAGAAAGCCCTCTGCTTGGGGTAAAAGAAAGCGGGTGGTCTGCCATTTTTTCTTTTCGGCTTGTTTCCTTCTGCTGCTTGCAGGCTGGGCATAAGATGGGGCTTTATATTCAACAGTGGAAATGAGTGGTCAGGTGGCATCCTGGCATCAGGCTTGGCAGAGCAAAGGAGCATACCCATTGCATAATCTTTTCATATTTTGCAAACATTTCTTTTGGATTGAGTTCTCGAGACACTGTCTGAAGAAGTGGGCACAGCTGTTGGTTTTTAAAATGGATGTGCCCAGAGTTAGAGATCTGGACCAACTCTCCTGGAAAGGAAATGCCCATCTTAAGAAGGAATAGAGCCATGCTGGAAAAGGCTGGTAGAAGCCTACTACCCAGTCCACCCTTTTGTTCCCACAGTGGTCAATTGGGTGGCCACCTAGCAGCCAACTAGATGCCCATAAGCATGGAAACCCACTGGTAACCCTGGGCAGGTGACACTCTCTCAGTCTCAGAGGATGGCAATGGCAAACCCCCTCTGAAGGAACTTGCCAAGAAACCCCCGTGATCGGTTTGCCTTAGGGTCACCATAAGTCGGAAATGACTTGAAGCCACACAATAGCAGCAACATGTACTGAGACTTCTCAGTGCTGGAAGAAGTCCTCACTCAAAACACATGATGGATCATCCCCACGTCCCTGCAGCAACTGAGCTGCCCTATGTTCTTATTTTCTAGACTCTTAAAAGAATTCCACCCCTTCTGCTTGCTTGCTTGCTTGCTTGCTTTTTTGGCAAGGGATTCTCTTGCCTCCAGGACAGCACATTCCAGAGCAGCTGTGACTCCCAAATTTTCACAGCCTTTTGGCTGGATCCCTTGCCCCGAGGCCAGAATAGCCGGCTGGGGTGCGTGCCGTTCAATGTGCACACGCCCAAGAAATCCCGGTGCGCTTCTGTGTACAGAACAAACAGGGCTGTGTTGACTGTTTATACTCCAAACACAGGTGTGGGGCCCTCCCTGCTCAGATGGTGACCCACATCGGCACAAAGGCACCCATCCAGTTTGGGCCACTTTGCTGCACCTTCGGTCCAGAGGGCAAAAAGGGGCAGGTCACTTGCAGATGGGGCTTTATGCACACATGGCAAAAGAAGTGCAGGTTATCTCTTTACGATCCTGGACTTGGGGCAGGATTGCTGGAGGGACATTCAGATGTTTCAGTGCCAGCAGTTCTAGCTCATGACAGGAGCATACATTTCCATAAAGGTAGGGATAACCTTTCCATAAAGTGAGGGATAACTTTTCCATAAAGTAAAGGATAACTTAAGTTAGGAATAACTTTTTCATAAAGTTCAGAAAAACTTTTCAGCATGGTGTAATGGTTTGAGCATTGGACTATGACTCTGGAGACCAGGGTTCAAATCCCAGCTCGGCCATGGAAACCCACTGGGTGACCTTGGGCAAGTCACATTCTCTCGGCCGCAGAGGATGGGCATGGCAAACCCCCTCTGAAGAAACTTGCCAAGAAGACCCTGTGATAGGTTCATTTTAGGGCCGCCATAAGTCAGAAATGACTTGAAGGCACACAACACACACAAAATTAGGAAGCGCTCCTTAAAGTTAGGCGTTTCCAGGGCTTACGAACACAGCCAACTGCTTCATTCCCAGAGCACTGCAATTCCCAGGATGCTTCATTCCCAGAGCACTGCAATTCCCAGGATGCTTCAGCAAGGGGATCCTGGGAGATGTAGTCCAAAAAAAGGGACGTTTTAAAAAAACACAATGGAATTTACAGTGGTTCGGAACACAGGAAGCTGCTGCATACTTGGACCTTTTGGACTACGAGTCCCAAAATCCCCTAGCAAGTGATATGTTTGGTGCCAGCGATTTCTCCCAGAATGAAGCCACAAAGTTTTTACCCTCCAAGATTGGGTCCCTACTAGTTTATCCATGCCTTCCTGCCTTGCCAACGCGATGCCCACGATCTCATGCTGCGTCTTCTGCGTATAGTGTCAGTGCTGCCCTGCGCATGCCCCAGGCTGGGTAGCCTTTCCATGCAAGGATGTCCAACCATCCTTGAAGCCAATATCCCAGGAAGGCCAATGTGGAGTGCAAGAGGGGAGGCCAGCGTGGGCATCGATCGTAATTGCAGAAAACCCTCATTGTTCCAACGGTGATTATTAAATATAACCACACGACAAAATTACAGGGAGGTTGGTTCTTCCTGTTGCTCAACAGCAGGAGGAATTAGAAGGAAGGGGGGGGGGCAGACAGCCATGTCTTTTAAGGATCCCTTCAAACTCCAGGTCCCTTCTTGAAACAGGATCGAGTTCTAAACTTTTGAGATTGCTGCAGTGAAAGTTATTGCCCTGCATTTACAAAAGCAACGTTTTCAGCCCCGAGATGGGCATTTGCATTGGGTTTGTTCTGTACACAAGGGCTGGGTTTGAATCCTGTGTTTGCAGTCAACAGTCCTCTGAGCGAACCCGGTAGGATCTCTTGTTCTGTTCATTCTTGCTTTGGGTCAGCCAAAAAAGTGACATTTCCAGATGACGAGGGAGCAGCCCGAACTGGAACTCTCCGGCTGTCTCTCTCATCCAGGTGGGATTTCCAAAGTGCAAACATTCTTTCTGAAAAGATCTGCTTGGAGCCATTCAGGACTTAGATCTGTATCTCCTCCCTTCTCCGACAAATGCTAAAGGTGTTCGCTTGGAAGGAGGAATATCCACAAAAGGCTCCTTCCTGCAGGTGCCTCCGATCTTCTTGAAAGGCAACATAAATCAGGATAGAATGTGCTGTTCTTATTGTTATTGGGGAGCTGCTTTCACTAGTGGAAAAGGTGCTTTAGGCTCTATTTCAGAGGAAGGAACTGGCAAAAAACACCTCTGCATATTCCTTGCCTAAGAAATTGTGGGGTTGCCGTAAGTTTATAGGTGACTTGAAGGCACACAGACAGAAAGAGGAGAGAAAGTTGTTTGGGTGTTGGATTAGGACTGATGTCCCTGCTTGGCCGTGAAAACCAAGTGGTAACCTTGGACAAGTCACACTCTCTCAGCCTAAGATGAAGACGTTAACACACAGCCCCAACAGACCTTGCCAAGAAAATCCCATGATAGAATGGCCTTTGGGTTGTCGTAAGTCAAAAATGACTTGAAGGCACAGAACAAGAGCAGCAAATGAATTGTGAGGATTGAAATTAAAGACAGTGTGTATAGTGGTTACAGCATCTGATTTAGAGCCAAATCCAGATAGCGATTGTGTGTTGGACTGAGACCCATACCTCCCTTTCCAAAATCCTGCCAACTTTTGTGTGTGTGCTTTTTTTAAAAAGTTGCTTAATGAAATACTGAAAATGCTAGAATAATACAGTTTGCATAAGCAAAACTTTTTCATCCCGTCTGTAAGGAGCCGTTGTGGTGTAGTGGTTTGAGTGTTGGGCTAGGACTCCAAGAGACCAGGGTTCGAATCTCCACTCAGCCGTGGGAAACCCCACTGAGTGACTTTAACCATGTTACTCAGCCTCAAAGGAAGGCAGTGGCAAACCTCCCCTGAATTGGTCTCTCCAGAAAAAAACACAACAGGAGAGGATCACCATAAATTAGACTTGAAGACACACTGCAACAACATAATCCAGATCAAACTCCTGGCTTATCCTGTGGATCTCACTGGGTGACCCAGGGCCAGGCTCTAACTTAGTGATTCCCAAGCTTTAGTCCTCCAGGAATTTTGGATTTCAACTCCAAGAGGCCCCAGGCAACTTGGTCAATAGTCAGGAATTCTGGGAGCTGAGGTCCAAATTATCTGGAAGATCAAAGTTTGGGGACCACTGCCTAGTCCTGCAAGGTAGTTGTTAGGATAAAATGCAGGTGGGCCCCTGTAGAATACCTTTGCTAGATGAGTAGAGTTTAGATTCGCAAGATCTCTGGTTTTATCTCTTGAATGCCAAGATCTCCCATCCAGAGATAGATCTGAAAGACTCTGGAGTCTGAGTAATCCCAGGAAACATACACTGGTCTAGACACGAAGCAAGATTTGATTTTCCATAGAATTAAAGCAACCAGTCAATCATCCTGTTTGACATTTGTTGTTCATTGTGGAGGCCCAAGACTAACATCTTCATTTTTATTCTCCTGTTTGCCTGACAAAGAAGCCGGTGTGACTTCGAAAGCTTGCAACATATAGTTGTGCGTTTTGGTTGGCCCAATAAAGGTATCGTTGTTTGGATGTTTTTGACATTTGTTGTTGTTATTCTGTGCCTTCAGATCATTTCCGCTTTATGGCGATCCTAAAGTGAACCTATCATGGGGTTTTCTTGGCAAGGTTTGTTCTGAGGAGGTTTGCCATTGCCTTCCCCTGAGGCTGAGAGAGTGTGACTTGCTCAAGGCCACCCAGTGAGCTTCATGGCCAAGCTGGGAATCAAACTGTGGTCTCCAGAGTCGTCCAACACTCAAACCACTCCACCACGAGGAATACTGATATTAAGATATTATACATTAGCACAAGGACTGCCATGGATGTGTTTTTCCCCCTTGCAATGTTTAATTGTTCTCTTTCAATAATGGATCCTGGAAATGGATAATATATAAAATATAAAATATAAAATATAATATATAAAATATAATATAAAAATATAAAATATAAAATATAAAAAATAATGGATCCTGCAAATCAACCTGGGCTCCATCATTAGATCCCAGCCTACTTTTTGCTATCCTCTGAGCTATACCCTCTCGAGCTTCTTTGAGTAAGTAGGTTGTAAATATAAGTAAATCAAGAAATATATATTATTCAAATCCCATTTTAATAAAATTAGCTTTACGAGAGGAGTCCAACATGCCTGACCAAGATGTATGTATGTATTTTTTGGTCACCTACCTCATCACAAAGAGTTCAGTGCAGCAAACATTGGTGGAGTGGTGATGCTTTACAAACACAACAACCCTGTAAGGGAGGCAAGGTCAAAATGAGTGATTACCCCAAGGTTTGAAAAACCACGGAGTAGTGGTCCTGTACTATTCCTGTCCTATTCTCTCTGCACATAGAAAGTTATTTATAAATTGCATCAGAGATACACCAGGCCAAGAACATCAAATCTTGCACCAGACAATCCAGCGCTGGTGTTCAAAACAAAGCAAGCAAATAAACAGAGGATTTGAAGAAATGTTTCTTTTTCCATAAACACGCTTGCTCTCGCATGCCTTATTCCAGACCCAATACATACTTGAGGCTTGGAAGAGCTGGAAATCTTTCCGCAGCATCCTGTGTGATCTTAGGGAGAGGGATTTGGGTAACAGGGACAACCGCAATCTGGATGCTTTCAAGAAAAGAGCCGTGTTAGTCTCCTGCAACATAAAAAGGTGGAAGGGAGTGGGAAAAGGAATCTGGCAGCACCTTTAAAACTAACTGGCTATTATTTTTGCACTAGTTTTTGTTGATACAAACCCACTTCTTCAGATGCAGTGCAGTGTGGTATTAAGGCCTGAAGTATAAATACAGTCAGCCCTCCATATCCACGGATTCAAACATCCACAGTTCAAAAATATTTTAAAAATATACAAATTTCAAAACGCAGACCTTGATTATGCCGTTTTGTATTAGGGATACCATTTTATTATGCCATTATATTTAAAGGGACTTGAATATCAATGGATTTTGGTATCCACGGGGGTGTCCTGGTACCAAGCCCCAGCAGATATCAAGGACTCACGGTATGCTTTATAATATCCTCTATAAACATGTTTTATACCTGAGGACTTAATACCACACGGTAGATCTACACATACTACATCTACATCTGCAATACTACATCTGAAGAAGTGGGTTATACCCACGAAAGTTCGTGCAAAAATAAAAACCAAATAGTCTTGAAGGTGCTATTATATTTCTTTTCTTTCTCCTTTCTGTAAGCTGCGGGTGCGATCGGTCTGTCTCTGTTTAAAGGCTCCAAAATTGGTTTTGACTAAAATGGTTTAGCCCCTAGGTACGTAGTACTTGGGCGATTTAAGTTCAATGCCAATGGGAAAGATCCTGTGTACCATTTGGCTGCTTACACTGTTTGCAAATCATGGCAGTTAAGCCAACCTCTGCTTTCTAAGCCCCAGACCTTTGAAGACATCACAATTGTTGCTGTGATGTGCCTTGAAGTCAATGGTGACCCTATCCTAGGGTTCTCCTGGCAAGATTTATTCTGATGAAGTTTGCCATGGCCTTCCTTTGAGAGAAAGCAATTGTCTGAAGTCAAGTGAGGATTTGAACTCTGATCTTTTCATGTTCTATATACCAGTGTTCAAAACACAGAACTGCACTGGATCTCACAATTGCTCAAAATAATTCTGCAACTATCCTGAGATAGCAAAATGTCAGCGGCTGACATATGGGATTGTCAGGCATTTACTACTGCAAGAGATTTTTTTTTTCCTGCAGCTTTGAGGTCTGAAAAGCTCTCCTTTTGAAATGGCAGTGGTTTTCCCAAGATTCAAATCCTGAGCCAGGCTGGCCTTTATTTCTTTCACCCATCAGTCTGGAAAGAAAGGCTATTCTGTGACACAAGATGCACCAACACCACGACCCCAGTGCGGACAGATGAGAAGAATCGCCCTGTCCAAAAAGCACAGAAGGCCATTTTGCGGATCCGGAGAGACCCGTGAGCCGGGCCGGGTGGACATTATTTATTCCCATCTCCTTGCAGCGAGTTGGCAGAGAGCAGGCCCTTGCCAAGTTAAAGATCTGTGCAATTTCTCTCCTCCAGAGAGACGAGAATAAGGCAAGGGAGTCATGGAGGGTCAGGAGGTTAATTGCAACACATTTGAGTCTGCTTCAGTTCCTTAAACTGAAAAATCTCTCCATGCAAAAGTGGGTGGGAGGGGAAGAGATCTGCAATCGCAAGGATTTTCGTGAAGATGGGGTTGGTTTGGGTTTTTTTCCTTGCAGATAGCTTTTAAGAAATGGGACCTCCAAAGCCAAGAGAAGGAAAGGTCAGACGTCTCCGTCTCCCTTCTGGTTGCTCCATGGTAGCAGGAGGGAGTGAGCATCCTTGCCATGAACTCAAGAGACCTTTCCTTGCCGTTTGGCCGCCTTTGCTGCCAGGAAGGGGAAATGAGTCACTAAGGAGAAGAGAACGAAGAAGGGGGAAGCGGTCTTCTCCTCTGACATATTGGCCGGAGCAAAATGCCACCACCGACTGTTGGCAATCCTAAAAGGGGAACCCGCAATGCGCTCGGAGAGTTCCCACTCGGTGTCTCCGTTTTCTGACGCCAGTCTTTGGTGGATTACTGTGGCTGGAGTCATGTTGATGTGCTACGCTGGTGGTTGCCCCTTTTTTCCAGGTAGCATGGCATGGCATGGCAAGGCAAGGCAGAGCAAACCTGTTGGGTCTGAGTAGCCTGTTTCTCCAACACCTTCCTTCCTCCATCGCAGCCGCTACGCCCAAAGCCTTCCATCTGCTGGTAGAGTTATGCTGGCATAATGAGAGCCAGCGTGGTGTAGTGGCTTGAGTGCTGGACTACGACTCTGGAGACCAGGGTTCCTCTGAGGCTGAGAGAGTGTGACTTGCTCAAAGTGGGTTTCCATGGCTGAATGGGAATCAACCCACTCAACTCCCTCCTGGAGTCCTTCAGATCAACCCAGGAGTCCAGCGCCAGTGTGACTTAGTGGTTTGAGCACTGGACTCGGGCTCTGGAAACCCGGGTTGGAATCTCCACTCAGGCATGGAAACCCAGTGGGTGACCTTGACCAGGTAGGTCATATTCTCTCAGCCTCAAAGGAAGGCAATGGCAAACCTCCTCTGAACAAATCTTGCCAAGAAAACCTCATGATAGGCTTGCCTTAGGGTCGCCGTAAGTCAGAAATGACTCAAAAGCACACCACTCCAGAGGACCTAGTCCCACACTCAAACCACAACTGCACTTACACTACACTCCTTCTCCAAAGGCTTATAGATTATTAAAACCAGTAGAGATTTAGGCACAATTTTGCAGGACGGTCACAGTGGAGATCGAAACAACCAAAAGTCGTGCACTATTACCTGGAGGGGGTGCCCCTGTGTTGTTGTCGTTGTGTGTCTTCAAGTCATTTCTGACTAAGGTGAACCTATCATGGAGGTCTCTGAGGCTGAGAGTGTGTGACTTGCCCATGGTCTTGGTTAAGCAGGGATTTGAACCCTGCCCTCCCCCAAGTCATGGCCCCATGTTCAAACCACTATGCCATGCTGGCTCCTTGTGTAAATGGGGTGCAATTGTTCTGGCGTTGCTGCTGCACCATGTGAACAAGAGTCCATGGTTTTATAAGAGGTCCAGTTGTCTCCCTTTGAAAAAAGGATCCCCAGTCCAGAAAGAGCAATGCTGCATTGTCTTGGGCTTTCTTTTGCTGGGTGTCTGCTATTGTTCGCTGAGGTTTTGGGCATCCTGTGTTTCTTTAAATCGCAGCCTTAAGAAACAATGAAGTTTCCTGTGTGTCCGCAGGCCAGAGTCCTCAGACAATGCAAGCCACTGAGTAAGCTTAGGGAGGAAAGAAAAAACCGCTTTTCTTAGCTCCAAAAGCTTACCGTACTTGCCAGGAAGAAAATAATACTTATTTTTAAAAGTAGTGTCACAAAGCTGCAGTTCTCTCTTCGCTTCCCTCTCTCGAAGGGGGACCCCAAATCTGCAGTGCCGCACATGCTTTACAGAGAAACCATCTCAGAGTCAGTTCCAGTAAAGAAAAGGAGCTGGAAAGACCTTGCTGGGTCACAGATCTTGGAGAAGTGCTCCTTAGGGGACACACTTGCAGAAAGCCAGCTTTCCTTTCTTTATAAAGGGTCACATTGGAGTCAGTGGACATGCATCATTTGAGGGAGCCGGTGTGGTGCCGTGGTTTGAGTTTTGCCCTAAGGCTGCATCCACACTGTAGAAATAATGCAGTTTGGCACCGCTTTAGCTGCCATGGCTCCATGCTATGGAATTCTGGGATTTGTCGTTGTATGAGATTTTTAGCCTTCTCTGTCCAAGAGCTTGTTTGGCCCCAAACTTTGTCGTTGTGTGCCTTCAAGTCGTTTCCGAATTATGGCCACCCTATCATGGGGTTTTCTTGGCAGGTTTCTACAGAGGGGGTTTGCCGTCGCCATCCTCTGAGGCTGAGAATGTGTGACTTGCCCAAGGTCCCCGAGTAGGTTTGCATGGCCGGGTCGGGATTTGAACCCTGGTCTCCAGAGTCCTAGTCCAACGCTCAAACCACTATGCCATGCTGGCTTCTTCAAACTACAAATCCCAAAAATCCCATTGCATGGAATATATTTTTGGGTGACAGTTCCCCCAGTCCACGGCCAGTATTGAGGATTATGGGCATGGTAGTCCAAGTATGATTTTTATTTTTATCTCCCTCTCCAAGGCCTGCAAAAGAGATGAAGTTGGTCTTCCTGCATGCACACACACACACAAACACAGTTTGCCTTTAGGATTTTCCACCTTCTGCCTGCCTCTGTATAGCAGAACAAAGCGCCCATAAAGGTGGCTTGACTTGCAAAAGCAAACATTGCATGTATGAAAGCGTGAGTGTGTCTTTGTAAGAGACTCAAGCCAGAGAGGGACTTTGGGATCCGAAGGGAGTTTTCTTGGTTGCAGTCCAGCAGAGAGGCAAAAAGGGAAGCCAGAGGCAGGGAACCTGCAAAAGCCCAATTGTGCTGCAAGGCAACACCAAGGACTGGTGGACAAGTATCAGGGAAGGACCAAGGAGCAAGGCTACCATTTTCTGGTACCGGCTTCCAAATCATTGTGGGATCCCTTCCTCTTGGAAGGAGTCTGGAGAGTTTCTCCGACTTCCCAGGATAGTTGCATCTCTCCGCTTCTCATCCTTCCTGGGGTGCAAGGTCAGCATTTGTGGCATGTTGAGGATAAGCCCTTTCGATGCTGTCCAGTCATAAACAAAATGATGGTGGTAATAATAATAATAATGACTATCTGCTTTGGCCTATTTATAGCAGAGAAAGGATTAGCTAAGGGGCTATTTTTGGGCACAGGCTCAGGCCCAGTTGCTAGAGGCGGCGTGCCTGATCTAATCGAGTAAATATTTTGTCCGTTTTCAGGGACAAAATAGAAAAGGAATTGCAAGCAGATTCTGACCTCTCTTCTCCGCTGCTTCTGTTTCCTATCCTTCCCGGCCACAGGGTTTGCATTGCGGGGGGGACAAATACATCCAACTTCATTCGCCTTCAACCACTTTGCACATTTCCTCTGAATGGGGTGGCTTTCCCTGCCTTATTTTGCAGCCATGAGGACTAAAACCCTGCTAGAAAGTTGTTGTCGTTGTGTGCCTGCAAGTCATTTCCAACTTTTATGGTGACCCATAAGTAGTGTCTTGGCACCTTTCTTCAGAAAAGGTTTGCTATGGTCATCCTCTGAGGCTGAGAGTGTGTGACTTGCCCAAGGTCACCCAGCGAGTTTACATAGCCGAGCCGGGATTCAAACCCTTGTCCAACGCTCAAACCACTACACCACGCTGGCTGTCTTCTTTTTCTGCTGGAAAGTTAAAGGTGTTCAATTCAGTCTAACATTTTGCAGGGGGAAAAAGCAGGACATTTGCTGCCAAATCTAAGTCAGAGTGTGATCAGGATAGCAAAAAGTTCTCAGTGAAGCAGAGAGCCTGCAGCAGTTTGCTTTTGCCCCAGTCTACAGGGAAGGGCAAGAGTCCTCCTCTCCTTCCGTCTGAGTTAATCTGAGTCCAGATTGCTTTTGCACTTTGAACTCAAGTTTGCACCAACTGAACAAAGGCGAAGGAAGAAAGTGGGAGGAGGAGAGAGAAACTGGGACATTTTAAAAAGCAGCTGAAAAAGTGAGATGACAGAGGATCAATTGGGACTGTCCAAATCGAAATCCGGCTTCTCTGCCTTCCCTCGCTTTATATGTTTCCACTCCAGCGATTAAACCAAGTTGTTTTATAGATGTTCCTCTCCCTGTTCAGCCCGGTTAACCAGCCCAGCTGTATGCTAATGGAAAGCAAACACAAGTTCGGTTTCTTTCTCTTGCATTAAGTTGGCGGCAGGAATCTATTGTTAGAGCCTACTCTCCCTCAATCCTTTACACACTTTAAAGGAGGTGGAGGAATAATAATAATAATAATAATAATAATAATAATAATAATAATAGACTATCCAGACACAGTGATGGGGAAGGGGCTTCCAGATTTCAAATCCTCTCCCTTTTTAAGAAAAGTTTGGGGCAGCTGCTTTGCAAGAAAGAGCCTTCCTTCCCTAACCTTCCCCCCCTCCACTTTCTGTCTTTGTTGACTGCATTGTCCATTGGAGCTCCTTCCCCATTGCTTGCCTGTTTTTCTCATCCTCCATCCCTCCCAAAAATATGCTGCGGGGAGAAAGAGAGATAGGCAGCAGATGCCAGGAATTACCTATGTCAATAAGAAAGTGCAGCCAGGCAGGTGGCAGGGATCTGAAGGTAGGGCAGGTCTTGCTTGCTCTCTTGGCCCAGGTTCAAGTGGCGGTTGGAGGTGAATCAGCCACAGAATGGAGGGTTGTGTTGTTGTTGTTGTTGCTGCTGCTGATGCTGCTGGAGAGAAACATGTGCAAGGAACAGGTTGGAACAAGCATGTCTCGGCAACTTGGGGGACCTGCATGGCTCAAGCCGGAGCTGAGCCACCTGAGTTTAGCAGCAACTCATTCACTTAGCTCCAGGGTGGTTGGTGGCAGCAGAAGGTTGGAAGATGTTGGCCAACCTACCCCAATTTTATTGTTGTCTCCCTGGTGGTTTGAGTGTTGGACTACAACTCTGGAGACTAGGGTTTGAATCCCAGCTCGGCCATGGAAATCCACTGGGTGACCGTGGGCAAGTCACACGCTCTCAGCCTCAGGGGAAAGCCATGGCAAACCTCGGAAGAAATCGTGCCAAGAAAGCCCCATGATATAGGGGATAGGGATTGCCATGAGTCAGAGATGACTTGAAGGCACACAACAACAACGCCCCACATAGATTGATCTCTGGGTGGCTTACAATAAAATCATGTGGACCCAGTTGAAATGTAAGGCAACCAAGATTTCAAAGAATATGGATAACTTAGACGTTCCCAAAGACGCATTAAACAGTACAGTTTTTAAATAATAATAATAATAATAATAATAATAATAATAATAATAATGACAAAACTGTGTATCTATAGCATGGTGTAATGGCTTGAGTGTTGGATTATGACTCTAGAGACCAGGGTTTGAATCCTGGCTCAGCCATGTAAACCCACTGGGTGACCTTGGGCAAGTCATGCTCTCTCAGCCTCAGAGGATGGCAAAGGCAAACCCCCTCTGAAGAAGTTTGCTAAGAAAACCCCATTATAGGTTTGCCTTAGGGTCGCCATAAGTTGGAAGTGACTTGAAGTCACACAACAACAACAACAACAACAACAACAACATATATATTGGGTATGGTTTTTGGGTCTCAAGGCTTTCATGAAATTTTAACTTAGTGCCAGAATGAGTCCAACATTGGGCATGCCATTCCTTCTTCAAGCAAAGTGCCAAAAAAGAACCTCTTTTTCCTCCTATTTTATAATCTCTTGTTAGTGAAAGGGATGCATTTATGTTTGTGGACTAACCGAATCGAGATGTATAGCCTTGACTTTCCATTAAGCAAATCGATTTGCAGAATGATTCAAAATGATCACCTTGTTAGGGCACATCTGAATGGAGAATAAAGTCCCAGATTTTGTTCCTCTTCTTTCCAATTTCATACAAGATAAAATAAACTGACCTGCGAAGCTGATATATATAAAGTCTCTGATCGTAGCGGGAGCCGACAGAGAATATTCTGGGATAAACAAAACGGGAATATTTCCAAAGGGGACGAGAACAAAATCTGGGACTTTCTTGTCTTTTTAATCAGTCTGGATGCACTCTTTATTGTGTTAGAAATACTATTCTTTTTCTCAGCTAGTCTCAAAAGTGCTCCTATTGTATTCCTTTATGTCTTCTATTTTTATGCTCGCAGAAGTAACTAGTGAGTTTTGGAAGAGGCACTAATATTTCTTCTTTTTAAAAAAATCTTTCTCGTTTTTGCTTTCTTTAGACATTTATCTTCACGGACGGCGAGGACGAAGAGCTGAAGAAAAGGACAGGTGAGTGGGCCTTTTTGGAGAAATATCCTTTATTTTGGAGGCTACTTGGCCTGATGGCGGGGTTCCCAGGGAATTTGCTGATTAACTTTTTTGGAGCAGAGGGAGGGGAGAAGGGGGACTTACTCAGCTAGTGTTTATTGAGCAGCCTTTCCCTCCATTGAGGCTGGGTTAGATCCCTCTATTCTTCTCATGCTAATGTCCTCTATTCAGACCCTGAATGGATTCCTCTTGGGACGCCCCAGTGAGTAACAGGTGGCAGCTGATGGGAAAATGCGGCCTGAATAGGAAGACAAGAGTTTCTCCCTGGCATTGCCCCCTCTGGCCCCCCAAAAAAATCCAGTTTGTGAGCTAACCCCCCACCCCAACCCTCCCCACTTTTCCTTTTCCTGAGTTAACACTTGCTGAGCTTGGCTTGGAAACAAAGAAAGATCTCTTTGGTCTAACAGCTCAGAGTCTAGGGAAGCATGGAATCTCTTCTTCGGGTGCATCCGCACTGTAGAAACGATGCAGTTTGACACCACTTTAACTGCCATGGCTCCATCCTACAGAATCCAGTGCATCTACACTGTAGGAATAATGCAGTTTGACATCACTTTAACTGCCATGGCTCCATCCTACAGAATCCAGTGCATCTACACTGTAGAAATAATGCAGTTTGACATCACTTTAACTGCCATGGCTTCATCCTATAGAATCCAGTTCATCTACACTGTAAAAATAATGCAGTTTGACACAGCTTTAACTGCAGTGGCTCCATCCAACAGAATCCTGGGATAAGTGAGGCACTGGAAGTCTTTGGCAGAGAAGGCTAAAGACTTTGCAAAAACACAAATTCCAGAATTTCATAAGTTGGAGCTGCAGCACTTCAAATGGTGTCAAACTTCATTATTTCATCAATGTACATGCACCCTTCCAGAGCATTTCCAAACCTGGGCAAGGGAGTGTTGGTCAAAAGATTCACTTTGACATATAAACGGGTCCTAGAGCAAATCAAGCCTTGCTAGAATCTCAGATGACTAAGTTGAGACTGGACATATCATGAGAAGACATGACTTGCTAGATAAGACAGTATCAGTAATGGTTGTCAAGGTAGAGGGCAGTAGGAAAAGAAGAAAATGGCATTGCAGATGGATAGACTCAATATAAGAAGCCACAGCCCTGCATTTGCAAGACCTGAGTAAGGCTCCTGATAGCTGGATGGACCAATGGTCAGATTCAGACTGAAGAAAAATCTGAAAAATCTTGGCAGCAGTTGCAGCTGGTATGTCCTATGCCAGCGGGTTAATGAATCTCACCAAGTTTTAAACCAGGCTTCAGATGAGCTTCCCAAGGTGCTGACACTTCCCTGCCAAATAAGTCCAGCACCCTGGATAGCTCCATGAAAACTCTGCAAAATCTAGCATAGATTCACTGCCTCAATAACATGGGAACCACTGACTGCCACTCTTTAGCAGTTTGGACATTTTGGTGACCTGAGTTAGACTAATAAAAATATTATTTTGATAATGGAATTTGGGATGTTATATAAGCAGCCTGCATCTTATTCAAGGGATGTTTTGGGATCCTTCTTGATTTGCATGTAAAATCTGGGGCTCTATTTTTCTTGCCCAAAATTAATGATGAAGTATTTTCTCTTGGCATTTTCTAGGTCCTCCAGTGCAATTCTGGTATGGTATGCCTGAGGTTGACCATAGAGTCATGATGGAAGACCTAGTTTCCTAGAGAGAGCACTTTCCCCGGTATTTTCTAGGTCCTCCAGTGTGACTCTATGGTCAACTTCTGGCAGAAGAATACCATAGAATCCAGCTGGAGGACTTAGAAAATGCCTAGAGAGAATATATTTTTTCCAATGCATGTAGGTGAACCTATGATATATGAACTTGTATAATACGTGGTCCTACTGTATATTATTAAGCCTGTTTCCTCTATGTGCGTGTGTGATTTCCAGGTAGGATAGCAAATGTTGTACATTAACTCCTATTCATTCTCTCTCACCACAGCAAACGTCATCAACACCAATTGCTCAGCTGCCCACAGTCGCCAAGCCCTGTCCTGCAAGATGGCAGTGGAATATGACAAATTCATCGAATCTGGGCGAAAGTAAGCGCAGGGAAGGGATGTGGTGGAGACATTCACAATGATGATATACAGAGCCATATTCATTTGTTTTTCTATTTGTAATCTAACGTCAATCGCTGGGAGGAGCGCATGGTTAAAACCCCATGCTTTGATTCCAAAAGGTTGCAGGTTCAGTTGTTGGGATCTCTAGGGATAGTTGAGAAAGAAACTCTTCTAAAGCTATGTAGGGCTGCTGTTGATCAGTGGGTAGATAGCCTTGAGCAGGATATTTAAGGTGGACTGTTGTGTTGGTTCTTCATTCTGAAATGGCTATGTTAACAATACAACTATGTCGCTGAATAATTGATTTAATTATTTTAACTTATATTGTAAGCTGCTTTGGTTCCCATACTGGGAGAAAGGGAGGATACAAATCAAATCAAATCAAATAAATAATATAAAATAAAGTATGTTCCAAATAAGATGCCAGCCGAGCGGTGAATTCTCTTTTGTCACACGCAGCCCAATTATTGTCTCTTGTTCTCGTTGATGCATTAGATGGTTTTGCCACGTGGACGATGACAATTATGTCAATGTACGGACACTGATCAAGCTGCTCTCCAGTTATCCCCACACGCAGGACATTTACATTGGAAAACCCAGCTTGGACAGACCCATTCAGGCAACAGAGAGGATCAGTGAGAACAAGATGGTAAGTCAAGAGGCAGAGCTGTAAGACCTAAAGATAGAAAAAAGTGGCTGGAATTCACTGTTGCAGTTACAGAAACACAACCTAGAGTTTTGCATCCATAACTGATTCATATTCATGATCGTGGAACTATTGCCATGATCGTAAAAGTCCCACAATCCTGCTATACCAGACAGCAGCTGCTGCCCACAATGGTGGTCTGCTTTCCTATCAGTCGGAGCACAGCATAATGACATTTCTACTCCCCTCCTTCCAGTGATCTCTGATGCATGGAAGAGTTGCGACAGAGATCCTCCTTCTGATTGATGCACTGGAGATGGCTGGAAGGAAGGGGATGTCAACTTCAGTCTGCTCCATCCGAATCGACACAACAGATCTCCATTGCTCCCAACAGCTGCTGCCCAGTAAAGAAAGATAGAAGTGGGGTTGGCAGGAGTATATTTACTTAGTTAAATATACTTAACTAAAAATCTGATCTAGGATCCTGTTTTGCATATATCTGTTCTTGCTGTGTGCCTCAAAGTCATTTTTGACTTATGGTGACCCTAAGGTGAACCTATTATAGGGTTTTCTTGGCAAGGTTCTTCAGACCAGGTTTGCCATTGCTGTCTTTTGTTACCCAGCACTTTATAATAAATAATGATAATAAATTATTTATTTATAGCCCATCCAATCACAAGGAATTTATTAGAGTAACTACCTATTCTATGAAGAACTATTTTCCCTCTGTTTGTCTTGAAAGTCTGAGAACCGTCCCCCATATGTGAGTTTAGCTCTGAACTTAAAGCTTAGCAAAAGTTCCCCCTGGTGGGAAAGATTTAAAAAAACGATACCTGAGAAACAGGACGCCAATGTGACAGTGTGGCATTTTTCACACTACACAATGAAAGCATTTTGAACTACTTTGGCTCCCTCTTATGGAATCCTGGGATTTGTAGTTTTGTGAGTTTGACTTTTTAACCTGGTTTTCTTCCCTCTTCCTTCCCTACAGCATCCTGTACACTTCTGGTTTGCCACGGGTGGCGCTGGTTTTTGCATCAGTCGTGGACTGGCATTGAAAATGAGTCCATGGGCTAGGTAAGGTCTTAATGCAGGAGTGAGCCATGCTTTCCTTCATGTGTGTGGGTTTTTTTACTGTAATTCCCAGCATTCTGCATTATTGGCTATGCTGATGGGTATTGCAGCCCCATATTGCTGTGCTTGGAAAGGTATATCAATATCAGTCCATGCTCACTTGGTGAGACAGAATGACAAAAACCCTTGTCAAGAGACTTAAAGTTTCAGTGCAATTCAGCATCCATCTCTTGTGAAAGAAGCATCTAATAATAGGGTGCAGTAGTGGAACTGAAAACCTTTGAACAAGGGAAGGACAGGCAAAACGAAAATATGAGGATCACCAAGACATTTTCTTACCCGAGGGAACAGATTGGTCTCGGAAGCATGCTTTGACAGTTCACCCATCCTGGTTATTTCTAATTGTGGTTAAATTCAGTGTGTTGGTAACCCTTAAGTATGGATTAAGACCAAAATGGGGGAGAAGAGTAAGACGTTCATAGTAAAGAGGGAAGGAGGCATTAGTCCTAATGACGAAGAGTAGACTCATGTATATGTAGCACTAGAACTAAATAGTAAATCAAGCAAACCTGAATTTTATGTCTGCTTTAAATAATACAAATCAAGGCTCTGCATGGATTTGCTTGTTTTGTGGAACTTCCTTACCTTATTTTGAACCTTCTGTAATCCCTCTACAGTGGCGGACATTTCATGAGCACTGCAGAAAAGATCCGACTCCCGGATGACTGCACCATTGGGTACATCATAGAATCTGTGCTGGGGGTGAAGCTTATTCGGAGCAATCTCTTCCATTCTCATCTAGAAAACCTCCACCAAGTGCCCAAGTCAGAGATTCATAAACAGGTAAAACCAAACAACAGTCCCGTCACCATCTCTAATGGATCCCAGAGTTTTGCATTTTGAAGCCTGGCCTTCTGCATGTTTACTGGGAAACAAGTTCCTGGAACTTATTACCTACATTTTATAGCAAACTCTGGTCACAATCCTTTCTAGTCCAGTGCAGCATAGTTCTGCACACAGATCTACACCACAGATGGTCATTCACCACCTCTTGGATCTCCTGCAAAGACACTGCAGTCCTCAGCCCCATGGTTGCTCTGTGCCTGGTAAAAGTAGTGGGGAATCATGATTGTGTACCCTTGGATTAAATAATGCTTTATTAATTTGAGGACTCACGAAGACATTGGAGCTTGATTCTCTTACATACTGCTTTTTTCCCTTCCTGCAGGTGACCCTGAGTTACGGAATGTTTGAAAATAAAAGGAATTCTATCCATATGAAGGGGGCTTTCTCAGTGGATGAAGATCCATCCAGGTGAGCACCAAATAATTCTGTAGACAAAAGTGAGTCAAAAGTCTACATGTCCTCCTGAAAATGCAAAGTGAATGGAGTGTCCTTTTTAAGAAAGAAAGAAAGAAAGAAAGAGCTAGGAGTAAAATTGCTGTCATTTTGGAAAAACATGACATGGGAGGGGTTAGGTATCATAGTCCTTTGCAGGAAAAGCAATACAAAAAGTTTTGAGGCACCTTATAAGACTAATAAGGTTCACTTGTGGACTTCAGCCCACACTTTGTTGTGATTATAAAGCTGCTGTTGATTTCATTTGGTCGCGGATTTTAAATCAGATAATCTGATCGCTCACCAATTAGCCATCACAGTCCCAGGACCTATTATAATGTTGGTAATCTTAATTACTTGACTCCACCATTCAATTCATAGGTCACCTCGTTGCCGTCTTTAAGATCACCGCCTTGAACCTCACTTTAGGTAGAAAGGTGGGATGTTTAAGGCCAAGCTGATGGTCTTGGGTGCAGTGCTGAATCCTCTCTTTTTGACTTTCAGGTTCCGCTCCGTCCACTGTTTGTTGCATCCAGACACTCCTTGGTGCCCTCTGAACGTGGTTTACTAAGAGACAAGGCGTCCCCTTTGTAACCTCATCCCGCGACTCCCCGGTATCCGAAGAGCTCGTGGGACCCATGTCTGTGTGTGTGGGTGTGTGTTTTCCCCTTTGCTGTGGAGCGATAGCCTCTTTAATTACTGTGGTTAATGCACAGTGTGTATATGTTGTATAGGCTGCTGTGCGGCCCCCGTCTTCCTTCTTCTACTCTCTCTTTCTCTCTAGATGGGCAAAGTGTGCTGAACATTTTTGTGATGTCCAATGCATGTCTGTAATGCCCACCCTTTAGAGGAGGCAAGGCAAGGGCTAAATGGATAGGAAGGAAATGCCCTCAAGCACTTGCATTTGGCATGGGGTCCCAGCTGGTTTTATAGCGATGTAAAACAGGGGAAAAGCATGGCCTGAGGCAGTGATTCCCAAAAATGTTGGTCTTCCAAGTGTTTTGGACTTCAATGCCAACAGTCAAGAATTTTGGGAGATGAAGTCCAGAACACTTGGAAGACCAAAGTTTGGGAACCACTGGCCTAAGGACTGTCCCCCAAGGGCATGCAAAAGCTTTTTATGGATTTCTTTTTGACCCATATGCACCCTAAGGGATGTAAAGGGTCCATTTTGCCACATTTCTGGCCCTCCCTGGTCCTTTCCTCCAATTTTCTAAAAAGGTCCAAAGACTGTCAAAATTATCATGTCCTCTAGAGAGCTTTTTTTGGGGGGTGTGTGTCAAAGAAATCAATTTTAGGGGTTGGGTGTAGCCCTCCAGGTTCCCAAATGCAGGTCCAAAAGCCCTACCAGTTGTCCACACCAGTGTAAAATATTCTCCCATCAACTAGATTCGGCATTTTTAAATACTGCTTTGCAGTGTTCTTGTACAACAGATCTGGGTTTGTCCCCTTTCTACAAATACTAGGTTCATTGCTAGGTTAAAAACAGGCACAATCTAGACTAAGTTAGACCCGTCTTTAAAAATTTCATGTCTTCATAGAGGCTAACCTTGTACTGAAATCTCCTTGCAGATAATGGAAGTCTGCCCTAAAACTTTGAATGACAAACTTATCTCCTGCTTTTTTGTCCCGTTCTGCTTGCGAGGCTCCGGATAAGTCTTCAAATGAAGGATTTACATACTATAATTTTAGTATGTTGATTTCTTTTTAAAAGTTTTCCTTTTTTGGAATTTTCTCCCCACCTCATAGTGTTAATCTCTCACTCCCTCTTTATGTCTACGTGTATATAGATCTATTTTTTAAAAATAATTCATTTGAGTTCTGGAGAGCTGTTTTTCGTCAATGTTTTGCATTTAGAGCTGGCCTCTTGGTTCCCCAGCTTTTAATGGTGAAAACATTAACGGTATACAGTCCTGGATAAGCTTGCTTGAAGGACTTGGGCTGCATCTACACTGCAAAATCAATGCAGTTTGACATCACTTTAACTGCCGTGGCTCAATGCTAGGATTTGTCATTTTGTGAGATACGAAACTGGGGCCACAACAAACTACAAACCCAGATTTCATAGGACGGAGCTGTGACAGTTAAAGCAGTGTCAAACCACATTAATTCTGCAGTGTGGCAGCAGCCATACCCTTGTATACATTAGCATGGGATTGTGAGCCAGTACAAGTGACCAGTTGGCCGAGTTACAAGGTTTCTATGCCACTATTTTGCACTAACTTACATGTGTTCTGTGAATGTATGTGTGTGTGTGTGGACACATATTTATATAAACACACACACATGTACATACATACATCCACTGTGCATTCTGGTGTGTGGCAAAGGCTGCAGATCTTATCAAATAGAGAAACCTCTCCCTTTACCAAATGGTAAGCTGGTCATCTGTATTTGCTTCCCATTCCCCTTCAATGCAGCATCTCTGCCAATCTCTTGGAGCATCTTCTCCAAGGGCGATAAATCTTTAAAAATGCCACTATCCATCTCTCCTATTGCTGTGCAACCAGACAAGCCCTTCCTTCTTCATGCATCTTTTTCTTTCCCAAATCTCTGTACAGTATTTTGCTTCACGGACCTTTAAGCAGCGAGCGAAGAAGGCTGAAGGTTTCCGTTCCAAATGAAAAAGAAATGGCCCATACTGGGTAGCGTGTGTAAATATCTTATTGCCGCAGTGTTATTTACTGTGCCTTTTAGTTAAAACGGAGGCCTGTGTAAGCTTTGTAAAAACACACATATATTTTTTTTCTGTGGACCAGAAAAGAAAAGAATAATAATAATAATAATAATCATACTTCTATCAAATCTGTTCCAAGAACGAAATGGAAGAAGTCTTTTGTAATGATCGCTTGTCCTTAATTTATACATCCCAGTATCTGGGGTGTTGCTCTGTTCTTTCATCTTTTTCTTTCGTGAAATAGAATATGTTTTGCGTTTTGTTCTTTTTGTGTTTTAAATGAGAGAAATAGAGGTCGAGGAGGTAAAAATAAAAATAACCTGGATAAATGTTCTCAGGGAATTAAACCTGATTGTTACCATGGAGACTCTATGGTAGCCATCTTTGCTTTCAATAAAGCAGCTACTTTGGCTGATAAATAACATGTGTCTCTGTGTTTTTCTCTCTCCTGGACGTATGTTGGGTTGCCTGCTGGAATAAAATCCCACCAATTTAGTTCTGCAAGATGCGGCCTCAGAAATATGGGAGCTGCAACCCAAGGTTGCAATGTGATGCTCATGTTTGGAGTGTCTGCCATCTTGTCTTGCAAGTTACTCCAGGCTGGTTTCCCATTCCTATTGTGTGTCCACTGAGTATAAATCGGGTTGAAAGAAGCATATTTGGAATGCCTTGTCTTCCTTCATATCTAAATTGGCACTTGAAAAGATGTATTCCTCTGACACAGGCTTCCTAGCGTGCCTCCATATATTCCTGCTGGTAACAAATGGCATTTACCCTGCCTTTGCAAAACGTATTTTTCTTTTTCACTCAATTCTGTGGAAGGCTGTACAGATGGAAGATGACGCGTGGGAACTCGGCTAGGGACAGCCGCCTCCTGGTTGCCTTGTAAATCTTCAGCGACCCCAGCAAAGCCCTTTTTTAACTGAGAGAGCGGCCTTCCGCACTTCAGCGAGGAAAGTTTGGAAACTTGCCACTGAAGGAAACCATTTCTCACCATGATCTGGCCAGGGCTTGCAGCCTCCCAAATAAATTGTCCTGTCCCATGGCAAGCAAGACTGGATAACTAGTTAGCAGTATACTTAGAACAGCCACATATTCTGGGAAAACTCACCTTTGGCTGCTGCAAATGCTTTAACCTCTTAATATGCTACATGTATGTAAAAATTCAAAGATACATACATACATGTAGCATATTAAGAGGTTAAAGCATTTGCAAAACAAGTAAAAATGTCAACCCTGTCCTTTTAAAAAGACAGGCTAGGAAAAATACCCATTTTACAGATGGGTACATTAACTCCATTTAGGACAAAAACCAGGGGTGAGTTCCAACCACAGACTGAGTAAATGAATGAGATTCAAAGACAAAGTCTGTTTCCACATTTGCTTTTGGCCTTACACACAAAGTGCCTCCATTTTCTGATGGACTCAGCCCAATTTACTTTCACAGTTGAGGCAAAAGATAATTCGTGAGGCTGTTGTGCATGAAGATAAGCTTGAGATTTTATCTGTGATGGTGACTTCATAGGTAGCCCTTGCAGTTACTATTTTGTCAGATCACGTTTGTCCATGGTTTTTGAGAATTCTCCAAGGTGTTTATAAATGACACACCAGTTACAGTCGGTCCTCCACATTTGCGACTTCGACTTTTGCTAATTTGATTATTCATGGGTTTGTTTAATATGTTCTCTCTAGGAATCGCTAGGTCCTCCAGTGTGACTCTACGGCCAACGGCGGGCAGAAATTGCACTGGAGGACCTAGTGAATTGCTAGAGAGATCATTACTCTAGACATGTTTAGGTCCTTCAGTGCAATTCTATGGTTAACCTCTGGCAGATGTTCACCACAGATGTGCATTGAATGTATAGATTCCTAAACAGGTGTTTCCAGGTAAAAAAGTCTTGGGCTGAGCTTTGTGGGCAGAATTTTGATGCTCCGTTAGGATCATTGGCAGCCTGTTGTTTAAAGAAAGAAGCTAGACTTCTTTATCCATCCCTATTCTGGTAGGGAATATAAACTCCTGCCATTTATACCCGTCCCTAATGATTCTTCTGATGCTTTTCGGCAATGCATTTTCAAGCCAGGGTCCTTCTCCCTGTTAAAAAAGGAAAGATCTGAAAGCTTCTTAACAAAGCAAAAAATAAAATCTTTGTCTGTGCACGGAGCCACTGCAAGTAAACAGGATGTCCTGTCCCAGAGAAGAATCTAAAAGATGAAAGTCTCGTATCAGATAAGCTTTAAAAACATAGAATTATAGAAAACCTATGTATTAATTATATCAGCAGTGCAGAAAAAGAACAAACTGGCAGAAAGGGGAGGTTTAGGAGATGTCAAGAATGAAGCTAAAAGGAAGAAATCATGAGATTTTAAGGATTGCTTTTAGTTCACTATGATGTCAAATGGACACTGTTTTCTGATCAATTTAGGACATCTTTGAATGAAGGGAGCCAAGAGGCTCTGAAGATATTCCTAGCCTGACTGAGGCTGTTGCATGAGTTTATGGAACAGGTCAGAGATGATTTAAGGATTTTCCAATCCATTCTCTTGAGCGATGACCCAACTCTCCCCTGTTTAGAGAGGTTCCTTTTACACATCACCAAACCACTATAGTTACACAGCAGTGCATTTGGACACTGTGGGATTAAACATGCGAGCAGTCAATCCAGGACAAACAGAAGGAAAATACAAAGTATGATTAGTTAACAAAACTCGCTCCCACAAGGTACTGTAACACAGCTTTGATAGCTTTAAAATGGACTAGATACACCCAGGAAGGAGTTGTCCAGCAATAATTAACCATTATGGCTAACTAGGGCCCCCATTTTTCATTTAGTCCCGAGTAGAGTAGACTCAAGAGCCAGCGTGGCGTAGTGGTTTGACTGTTGGACTATGACTCTGGAGACCAAGGTTCAAATCCCAGCTCGGCCATGAAACCCACTGGGTGACTTTCAGCAAGTTGCACTCTCTCAGCCTCAGGGGAAGGAATGACAAACCCCTCTGAATAAATCTTGCCAAAGAAAACCCTGTGATAGGTTCGCCTTAAGAGTTGCCATAAGTCGGAAACGACTTGAAGGCACACAATGAGAGTAGACCCATTCTATCTATTGGCTTTACCTATGTGTTGAGTCACTATTCACCTATTGATTGGTCTGTTCTTGTTGGGACTAACCAAAAGGACGCCATCCACCAAAGGCCTTTGAACGCTATCTGCAATGATGAAGAAGAGATGAAATTCAATTTCCTTTTCAGCTCAAAGATCTGAAGTGGCAAGTTGGATTTCTGAATCCTTGGTCAGAAAGACAGAAAAGACGGCACTGAGCTTAATGGACCAACTATTCAAGATAACATACAAAGGCAGTCTTAGCATTCTGCTTGAAACCGAGCCCTACTAGGAGTAAAAAACTGAACTTGTAAATTGAGATGTGGGGGAAACGGATGGAATAATTAACCTTGCAGTGATGGAAGAGGCAGGCACAGAAAGTCTGAGAAAAGTGGGGAATGTGAAGTCACTGAAGCTTT
This sequence comes from Phrynosoma blainvillii, assembly GCA_026167975.1. Taxonomy (NCBI): domain Eukaryota; kingdom Metazoa; phylum Chordata; class Lepidosauria; order Squamata; family Phrynosomatidae; genus Phrynosoma; species Phrynosoma blainvillii. The sequence goes on along the minus strand of JANUYF010000012.1, from coordinate 19,867,153 downwards.
CACTGTTTTGCCCGGCGCCTTGGCAAGAGGATCACACCTAGTAAAATATTTACATGATGATCCAAATGGGACGCCGTTTGTGTGGAGGCCATCCGATGCACCTGACTGCTTTGTGTTCATTTCCACTCGAGATGAAAAACAACCCATGATGGTGATAGATAGCCTCATGCCCTTAAACCGGACTGCAAATAACTCCAAAGGCAAAACCAAATCAACAGCATGATGCACCAGACAGATAATCTTAAAAAGGTAGGGCCATATTCTAGTTTTCAATCAACCAAAGGTTCCCGTGAGCTGAGATGCACAAAGGCCTTAATGCTGTTTTATAAATTACAAAGCATTTGGGTAGGGTGCTGCCTTTAGATACCCTGTTTTCCTTCCTCTTGATTTTGTGTTTGGGTATCTGTGGGCAAGATGTTGCCAAGTGCTGGTGAGCATCTCATACAAACACAGTTCACGGAAATGCAAATAGTTATACCAGCTCCAAATACTCCATCTTGTACATGTTTTATGCTCATGCGTACATGTGGCATCTGCCTTTAAGAGGACTAAACAAGACTACTGGACTGTAAACAAAACAAGATAAAATCCTACCATGACATTTTTGAGCATTAGTCCTTGTCCTTCCCGAGTACAAATTAAAGCACTATTTACATAGACGGCAGAACGAGAGGAAGGAAGGTTCAAGCCCAATTCATTCCCTGCACTGCTAAGTTTTCTACTTGTAATAAAGTTTTTGCAAGGTGAGGAGGATGTTGAAGTTCACGTTGTTACCTTTCTGGTGAATGTGTAAACCAGGCATCAATTAAAAGCTTCCTTCTGAGCTCAACAAATCTGTCTTAACATACATTTTGCTTGCTCAAGGCTTCCTCCAGCTGTTCTAAATGGTCAAAATTGCTTTTACCATTCTATTAAAATGGAACAATACAGAAGATGTCCTCTTGGGGATTTTCATATGCTATGAAATTGGGTTTAATATATTGGTTTTGAGAAAAATTTTAACAGTTGCTCAAGGTTTTGCAAGGAATTGACAGGCTGATGGTGCCACCTAGTGACACTTTGTAAAATAAAGCGTGGTTGTGGTTGTGTGTCTTCAAGTCCTATCTAACTTATGGATGCCAGCTGAGATATTACCATGGGCTTTGGCTGAAATTGACACCAAGAATTTGAGTTATTCTGTTTTGAGCTTGAATACATCATCCTGTACATACACACACATATACACATATACACACAAACAGTAATGACAAAGACAACAATAACACACACAGATACACACACATTCTACAAGTTTAAGCAAAATAACAAGTTACAAGGAACACCTTGACCATTACTTTTTTAAAAAGAAAAACAACCAATTAGTCCAGTGCTTTGCCTTTTCAAAGTCGTTTATTTTAAAACATTAAAACCCAAGCTGAATAGAAACGACAGAAATTACATTTAGAATGTTTTCGTTTAGTTATTCGCAGAACAGAAAAATAAAAATAAAACCCACAAACCAGTAAAAAAATAGCTACAGTACAATTGAATCAAACAAAAAAGTCAAAGGATACAAAAATGGGCTCACTCCTCAGTTTCAACCCCCACAAAATTTCAAAACATTTGGGGTAAGTGCAGAACACTCGAAAGGAACTCGTCACGTTCAAAGGCTTTAAAAAAAATTATATATATTATATATATACGTATATATAAAGTGGTATGATATACAACCATTGTGGTTCAAAATAAAACCAAATTGGAAAAATAAAAAGGCAAAGGCAAGTGGAATCAATACTGGTACACTTTTGTATACATTACTGTCCAAAGGGGAGAAGATGGAGAGAATTAAATCCACAGGAAACTAACAGGTTGAGTCCTCCTGCTAGGAAGGGGATCTAGGATCAGTGTTACCCCTGGGATTGCCAAATGACCTTATTTTTCTTTTCATAGCAGACCGGTGGAAGAAATCACCAGGTAAACTTTTTTACAAGGTACAGATTAAGTGGCATAATGTAGTCTGCAGAATGGGTACTGCCCATGAAAAGCACAGATGGCAGGATCCAGTTAAGAGCTTGGCAGATCCTGACGCAGATCACAAGATCTGATGCCGGGGTTGTGGAGTGGCGGGATAAAACTAGCAATATTAATACCGGCGACGTAAACGCTCTTTAAAGATGGAGCCCTTGCGGGAGAGATTCTGAAATGAGAACTGCTGGAGAAGAGTACAAAAACCAAACCAGGGAAATCAACATTTGCATAGAGAGGAGGAAAGTGTTGTTGAATATACAAAGCACCGAAAACAATTCCGATAGAGCAGATTAATTCTGCTTTAGTCAGGAGCAATACTTAGCAATGCTCCTAGCTGCCCAAGTTATAGCCATAATCAAACTAGTCTAATCTAATATTTTATTTTATTTTTTGGTTTGGCCCCAAACGCTCCACAGACGGAAGGGCTCCGTTTTCCCGTTATAAATAAATACACAACCCTGCACCTTTCTGTGCGGGATGCTGAAAGTAAAGCTTCACGTGGGTGAGTGAGAGAAGAGTGGCCCAGTTCTCAGGGGGGAAAATGAAAAAGAGTGAGGCTTAGTGGTCTCGCTTAACCGCATCCCCAAATTCATATAGCAAATATGGGGAATAAGTCAAGAATTAAAAACAAAAAAAAAATATCAAGGAGATTCCAGCTCCCATTTTAACAGTCTCACCAACTTGCCTACTCCTACAATGCTAAACATTTGAATAACCATTCACACATTAAATGTTATGTGGACTGGTGGGCATTTTTCTACATCTTTACACTGAGTTTCTGGTTTTTCCCAACTACCATCTCTAAAGGATCAGAGCCAGTGTGATATTGCAGTTTTGAGCACTGGACTAGGACTCCAAGAGACCAGGGTTCAAATCCCTGGTCACCCATGAAAACCTACTGGGTGACCTTGAGCAAGTCACACTCTCTCAGCCTAAGGGGAAGGTAAGGGCAAACCTCCTCTGATTAATCTTGCCAAGAAAATCCCACGATAGGGTCACCAAAAACCAGAGTCACCTCGAAGGCACCCAACAACATTTTAAGGATCAAACTTCAAGCATATCTACATTAAGGAATCATAGCAGTTTTGATACTTAATGGAATCCTGGGCTCTGTAGTTGGGTCAGATACAGCGTGCTTTGCTAGAGAGCTCTAGAGCTGTAGTTCATAGGAGTGGGCTGAAGTTCCCTAGCGGAAAAGTCTAGTTACTTCCAACAAAATACCCCAAGAATTCATGACACGGAGCCATGGCAGTTAAACTTGTATCAAACTACTATAACTATTTAGGTGCAGATACTGTTAGCCACATTTCAACTATCTGTCAATACCAGCTAGATACACACAGGCTAGGACCCAAAGAGGTATTCTAGAGAGGTCTAAGAGTTCTTGTATAGCGGTTCCCCTCTTGAACAGCAATTCTATGTGCCTTATGAGGCACAGGGAACTATTCCTCAAAAACACATCAAAAAGGGATGTCGCTTTTTGAACCCTGACCAACAAATATAGCATTTACTTATAGGATGAACAGATGAAATAGGAGTTAATAGAAATGGAAAATATACTGGGTTAAGAAAGAGTTGGCAGTAGAGGTGACCTGAGGACCAACTGATCCAACAGGAATACAGTACAGCATTTGGAGGGAGGACAAGTCTGAATTACAGACTGAAAAGTCTAGAAACATATGGGGCAAATGCTTGTATCTTGGAGGGTAATGAAAACTCACTCATCACTTGAAAGGGGAGACTAGCACCAGAACAGCAAGGGCTCATTCACTTGATGCCTCCCAACTCAAGGAATGTGGCAAATCTGTGGGACAGGTGAGCAGAACTCAATTTGATCCCCTGAAACAAGGTCTGAGAGGGACGGAAAAGAAAGAGAAGACAAAAAAACAGTATGAATCTAAATTAGGTTGCATCCCAAATGGCTTCAAAAATACATCTTTTGTGCAAGTGCTGATCATCAGTCATGCGAGCTTGCCTACATTGATAGATACCTGACATCTTGCTGGCAACAAACATTTTAAATAAAGGAAACGGTGCCACTATAGTTGCAAGCTGTGTCCGGATGGATACAGAGCCATATGTTGTGATCTTTCATGCCATGTTAAAGAAATGTTCGAAACGTACACTAAAATAACTCCCTTTCTCTTTGCCTTCACCCATTTTTTTTCCTTTTTCTTCACTCTGTCTTCTGCCTTTTATTGGGATGCAGTCACTACATAATTTACCATTGCTTAATCCACTCTTGATCTGGTGAACTACTGGGACACTGATCAACCCAGAAGGCAGGACCTGTTCTTCTCACTTGCCTCAATTTACACAGGATGAGAATACAAGAAATGTTCATAAACAGAGGAGCAAGAAATAGGGCTACACCTGCTTTCTAAAATGTGTTCAGCAACAAGCATCTCAAGGCAAACTAAACATGTTGCTCAGGAAGCCAAGTTCAACTCGCCAACCAGTTGAAACATCTCCTCCAACATCTCCTCTGCAAACCAAGCACCAAAAGCCCAAAAGGCTTATCAAGTCCCAGGAAACGTTGCCCTTTTTGGCTGGATGGCTCACAATCTGTTGGGCCCAAAGTACTCAGGTGTGGTGATGCCTCTGTTAAGTAGAAATTCCTAGCGGCACAAGATTATTTATTGTTGAAAATCTTAACACACACCACACATTTCCATCATGTACCTGTACCTGGCCTTAAAGTGACCTTCACTATAGAGGTGTGAACTTCTAAACACCTTCCATCACTGCTAAATAATAACTGAGGCACTAAATTAAAAGTTATATTTTTTTAGCCATGGGTCAGGGGACAGCGAAGGAGAATCTAACTCCTCCAGTTTGGATACATGAATGAATGCCAAGTTCTTACCTTGAACCCTTAAAAAAAAAAATCAACCAGAATTGAACTTAAAATGGAGTCAGCTAATATTACACACAGGATACAAATACTACACTTATTTCCAAGACAGCACACACACAAAAATAAATTCACAGCCAAGTCTTGAGTCAATTTCCTTTTTTTTTCTTTAAACGATTACAATGCAGTCTTGAACACTGGACTCAAAGAATCCAACATGCTATATACATTTCACATTGTGGAGATGTTTGTGTGCTTGACACGGTTCTTGGTTCACAATTTTTTTTCTTAAATTTTAAAAAAGTGCTGTGATGATGTTACAGAAAATCAACTAAACAAACCAGACAAGCAAATGGCCACATATGTGCTCAAACCAGGGGAGGGGGGGGGGAAGAAAAAGGAAGAGTCTTTACCACTCCAGTTTCCCATTCCAATGTACCGCCATCCCATTCAGATTCGGGACAGGCAATACTCAACATCAGTCACTTATTTCTCCAGATTTTCAGGAACTTCATAGTAAGTTGAAGTCACGACGAAGGTTTTGAAATGATCTGAGAGTTGCTGAGGAAGTCAGTCGGGACACATTCCAAGCAATATGGCATTGAGATTTTCATCACATAAAAACTCATACAAATCAGGAAAGAGAAAAATAAATGTCTTTTGCAGGTTTCATTTGCTATACCAAAAAAATGCTTAAGAGCCCTGATAGGCACCAGAGCTGGCTAAAAGATAAACCCTGCCAGTCAGCTGTTTCAAGCCGGCTCTGGGGTCGAAAGATGACGGCAACTCCTGAGAACCCCGTTCCACGGACATGCTGCAACCACAGATGCTTTGGGTTTGTACAAGAGATCAAACCAAGTCAACTCACTTGCAGGCCATAGTTGTGTGCGCTTCTCCAACTCCTGCAAAGGACCACACATATATCACCGCTTCTCAAACAGATAGACTAGCCCCAGGAGATACCCATGTGCTGTTGGTGTCACTCAAGAATCCATATTAAGATATTTTTAAACGGTTTCATCATAAACCAAGTTGAGTCTTGCCTGTGTTGATTAAACTATACGGAGGTCCTGCATTACATGCAATGAAAAAATTGGGTGCTGTGACTCCTTCCCTCTGTGTAAGCTGAAAAGTCACTTCAAGTTTAAAGTCTCCAGGCACAATCCATGTAGTATACCTTGCAACTTGCCTGAGATTTTCTCCATCTTCTTCCCTTCTAGAAATCAATTTGAAAACACTAAACAGATCTTCAGTTCATGATCCACCAATGTGCACGTAGTTGGAGTTTCCTCTTCACAGTGTAAGTGGTAACTACTTCTTAGAAGGAAGGTAATTTCTATAGTGGTTACTGTATTGTAATGATTGGTCCCCTTCCTAAGAATTGCTATTTACTGGAGCATTTGATACACTACTACTTTCTATAGCACTAGCAAAAGACCTTGTTGTCTTGCATTGAAAAACAACCACTTATACTACCAAGATTTTTAGGTCTGCTTCCCCTCTATAAATTGCTGGTCTTTCGACAAATTTTAGGTGGCTTAGGTGCATACCTAATATTATCTTTTTAAGTGTATAGCTCAAAATGTGAACCACAAAGAAACAAGTGTTTTCAAAACAAGTACAGCATATAGATGTCCTTCAATCAGGACTAACTATGGCCGCTAGGTGATTGTGTACTAAAGAAAAATTGTTTTGTTCTTGGGAAATGTGTGGTGCATGCCCCAAAATAGGGATGCTGGACCATTTTGGGAACTGGATGGAAAGTTCTCCCTCAACAAGCTGGATGCACATGCATACATATTTATATGAACAAATATAGCCCCCTTTAACTTTACTGTTCTCGCTCTTAACAGCACTGGGTACTATAGTACCTTAATCTATACTAAAAGATATATTTAAAGACTGTTGTGCTGTCTGTATACATGTAAACCTGAGCAGCTGCTCTTTGAGAGTGTCACAAAAGAGTTTTTATCCTGTCTTCCCAAGGCCACATCCAAGGATCTCAGGCCTCTCTATTCATCCTCAATTTCATCTGTAAACAGCAACCTGTAAAGTCACCTCTGCACCTACCAGAGGAAGCAACTTATCTAAGGAGAAGGTAAGTCTTCCCCTCTAATGTGCAAAATGTGTGACAGAAAAGAATCTTAGTAGCCCTTCATTCAGCTAAAAAGCTAAAGGAAGATAGACATATAGTTTGTGGAGTTCTGCAATACTGTCTGAATCAAAGAAAAAAAAATGCTAGCTGCACTGTTCAATGTAATAACAACACCTGCAACATGAACTGAATTGATATCTGCTTAGTTCTCTCAATAAAAGACTGAGACACTAGATAGGGGATATACCACCCTAACCAACACTGGAAAGCTTTTACTCTGTGTTTCCCTTAGCCATTTACTTTAGGATCAGTTACACAGGGAATCCAAAACAGTGGAAGTGAAATGTTCCCATGTGGGGGGTCATGGTCCCCCCCGATGATTCTTAGCAAGTAGAGCACCTTCAATGAAGTTGTGGGGCTTGTGCAGGCACACATTGAGCCTGATCTCCATCAACCTGCCATTGGCCTTTGCTATCCACACACAGCTCATTAAGAGGCAACTGGAATATAGCTGCATGTGGTTTGTGCAATTAAGACAAGAGATTTAGCCTGATGGGCCCAAGGAAAGGAACCTCCCCTGCCCAATTCTGATATCACAGTATTTTACCTTTGTTCGGCTTTCTGGTCTTGGGACAAGGGAGCAGCAGAAATCTTTAGATTTCTTGTGGAGCTCCTAGGGAATTATGTCTGAAAATAACACTTCTAAGACCTTCTACTACCAGCACTTGGAAGAAGCAACAGTGGAAAGTTTACTGTGCCAGGGAGGAAGGAAAGCATTTGCTATTAGCCCCCTTTTTGCTGGCAATCTTGTTTGGTCTTGATGCTGGTTTAACTCATGCAATAGCAGATAACCTCTGAGACTATCTCCACACCCTAAAAGTTTTTTTTCTCTCTCACTCCACCCTACAAAATATCTTGGCACCAGAAAAAAAAATGCTGGTTCCAGTTTCAAGACTGTATATCAAAGGATGTCTGCTGACAGCTTAGATAGTATAGCACAAAGGGCAGGTATAGTGCAACCAGTGGATGTGTGTGTGTAGTTGGTGTGTACACACACAAACATATAGAGTAGCTGGTACAGGAAGCCTTCTCATTCTCCCCAGGAGTTTAGACCCAGGTACAAAAAGAGAGAAGTAACGTTGTATTGGAGATATCCAATAACCATAGAAGAGGAAGATTGGATCAGCAGGCCTTCTCATTCTCAAATGGAAGGAACAAATGGCTTCCCAGATTCCAGGTAGGAAATTTACCAATGCTGGAAAAAAGACTTTTCATGAGTAGCACAGAAAGGAGAGAGATGCAGTAACAGTCAGGTGCATTTTGAGCTTCACGACAGTGTGCGCATTAAAGATGGCTTCCTTAGATTAGTAATATCCACAGCACTTCTGTGTGATTGACTCATCGGGTCATTTTCATCCTCTATGGATTGGAAAGAGAACCCCAAAGAGTAGATAAGAAACAGATTGCAATTTTCTGATTGGTTGTCCACAAGAGCCGATTCCATACACAATGGGGCAACACAGAACGGGTGAATCTCCTGCATGTGTATGCATGCATGTGTATTCAGTTCTCTCTCTCCTTTTCCACACACACACACAGGTGCAAGTAAGCAGAGATGATCTGTAGTAAGTTTCCATCAAGGGTGGCCCCAAGCAGACATGTACCAGGCCAGAGGGAAAGAGAAGCTGGAAAAACAACTGAGCTGGATTCAGGGCAGGGAAGGCAGGGAAAGCAGGGCTGATCTGCGAGGACAGTGTAGGATGGCAGCAGTTGGCACATTTTCTTCTATTTTTGTTTTGTTTTACTTAAACACGTTCGAGTTTTTAATGCACGCTGCCCGAGTCTGGCCGAGGCTGGTTAGTGGCGAGGTATTTGGCTCTCATGCTGGATGTGTACTGGAGAAAGATAAAAAGATAAGAAAAAAACACACAAAGTAAGAAGAATATCAATTTGGAGCTCATGGTGAGAAGAATGTAAAATTGAGGGACTGCTTAACACACACTCTTGCACTCAAGATTTGCAGTTACTTATGGTTAATAATCTTTTAGGAAACCTTTATCAAAGGTTTACAGAGGCAACAATGAAGAAGGTTCCCAGGTTGAAGAAAAAGGGTTGGTAGGTTTCCAAGGCAAACTCAGTAACTGCAGCAATCCCATCCAAAGAGCTTATTTGAAAACAATTTAATTGTCACTGGTTTCGCCTTAGGAACTATGAGGGCGAGGGGGGACAGGAGGCATCTAGAATTCCCTAATATGGGAAACTATAATTTTTAGAATTATTTGGAGGGAAGCCTTGACAATTAAACTGGATTAATAAGATGGTGGTGTAGATAGATCCTGCATGACACACAACATCACAAAGTATCTGTAGATCCAAGTACTCTCTGCTTAAGTAGTGAAAAGAAAAAGATCACAGGTATACCCAACTTACAAGTGGAAAGATCTGGCTCACCAGAATTCCTCTTTAAATCAGGCAAAGGAAGGGTTGGGGGGGGAAGAGGAAACATTCATATTATCAGCAACATCATGAAAGATTCAGACCAACGGAAAATGTAGGCTATACAGGAGAGAACCACTGAAATCCACCCACACCTTATTTACTTCCGTGCAAGGATACAAAGCATGTAATCAGTGCTGCAAGGCAAGAAAGCGGAGTTAGATGTAAAACAGCCCTGCTTTGTCATCTAATATAACAAAATATGTTCAACTTAATAAAATGCTGCTTATGCATTTGTTTGTTCATTTATTTCAGGCATTTGTAAAGAAACTAGAAGTGCCATACAATAAAAAGAAGCCAATTTTTATAAAAGAAAGAAAAGCTAAGACTTATAATATATTACAACCTGTCTTTGACATTCTTGCAAGAACCAAATACAGAAGCAAAATACTGTTAAGAATACGAAATGTGAAAAACTCCAGTTAATTTTTTTTATAAAAGCTGTCACATCTGACACAGGAACCATATCAAGGTGCATGAAATCAGGCTTTTCGTTTCCTCCTGAGGGGGGAAAGTGTGTCAGTGTGTTACAATGCACGTTTTCTGAGAAATAAACTCCATACATTTCCATCTCAGTTAGAACATCAATAACAGTTCCATGAAATAGGTGCTCACAGAAAAGTAAAAATGTAACATTTAGTTATACCTTTATTATTAAAATAAAAACAGTGGTGTTTGAGCAAAAGAGGAAGGAGCATCACTATCAAATAAACCATTTTGCTTTAAAAGAATTCATAGAATGTTAAATATAATATATTACCAGTTTCTTCACATGTGAATGATTTAATAGTAATACTAAGGAATTTCATCTGAATTACACCTTTGAAATAGAAGCTAGTAGCTTTAATGTCTTGTGACTGCCATAAACCACACAGGATTAAGATGATATTTGATAACTCTTTACCTCTTTCAGCTATATTTCATCCTACTCTGTTGCATAAAATGCTAACAACCCTCCTGAAAGTCTTCAGGGCTGCAGACTCCTAGAGATGCTTTTCCAAATTTTATTTGTTTGTTTCATTTGCAATTACTGTACAACAAATACAGTACATATAAACAAAATGACCAACATATAAGCTTACTAGTACTAATATTAAAACAATCTTTTGCCTTTTCCTTGTCGAGACAGGGAAAGAATCGTTGGCTTTTACATGTCATGCCTGGTTTGATACTTGATAGAAAATTATGGTATATCTATCCAACAAACCACAGATGTACTAGAAGACAACTGACCTAGACTGTGTTTATAACAGGCCACCTCTCTGGTTATACACCCTTAATATTGATCAATAACAGCAATAACAACCTGGTTGATTTACTAAGCATGCATATCAAAAGGTATATACCTTTTTGCTTCAAATGCAAAAGAGGGTCAGTTTGACTTGTGATGATAATGCTGTTATATTGATTACAAGGGATAAACAAAGACTATTGACCAAACAATAAACAAGACTTTAAATTTCCTCTTTGCCTTTTTCTTTTACTTAGTAGTTTAGCCTGATTTAGCCTTGTGGGTGCTCACAAATCTCCACTCCTACCCCTTAGAAAATTTTATCCCTCTTTATCGTGGTAATCCAAAGTGGCATCCCCCAGTTTTTCAACATCAAGCAAAACTTCTTTTTCATGGCAAACCCAATAGATAATGCTCTAATTCCATTAAGGACCATCCCCTCCTCCTCCCAAGAAAGCTCTAAAACCATTGTTTACATTCCTGCCCCTAACAAGAAACCGTATTCTGGACTATGTTTTATTCCAGAAATATAAATTGCCTGAAATATAAATTTTGTAATATAGATTATTAAAACAATAATGACCAATAATGTTAACGTCCATGAGACTAAGGAAATGCTGAACCAAGACCTGGTTGTCCGAAGAAGGCCAAAGCAAAACTGCTTACAAGAGAGGAAAATGCAGTGGCATTCTGAAGAATACAAGCAACATGCATTACATGATATACATACATCTTCACTCATGCGCTTGATGGACTGCACCAGGACAAGGCTGTTTTTTCTGACATTCCAGTCAACATCTCAAGAGATCCACAAGCATATGCCAAAGCAGAGCAAGACAGTGAGAAGGAAGCAACAAGAATGTTAACCAGGCAAGTGACTCCGGTGAATGGACGCCAACACAGGACAGCAGCAAAAAAGCCCCAGCAGGAATGGGTGACATGAAGGTGTAACAGGTTGGATGTATACAAACAGGCTAGGAACAGGATGTAGCTGGTGGACCATCCAAGCCAGCCAGCTCAAACTGGAGAAAGATCAAGAACTTTCCTTTCTGCCAGTGCAGGCATTATTCCAGTTTGCCCCCACAGACAAAGGTGCAGGCTGGTTGGCTGGTTTGTTTTCAGCAGAAAAACTGCACTGGATTACATTATGCACAAGTATCTAGCACTGGGATTCGGATGACCCTCCTTGGCATGTCCAAGTCATTGAGCTCACACACCATAAACACTGAAGGTTTTCTACACTTGGTCCAACCACCGATCCATCTACAAGTTAATACTGGTTGTTACCTGAGCCTTTTCCATTCATGTTACATCCAAATCTCCTCAAGAAAACAGGAAGTTGCAAGATGCAAAGTCTGTCTACAGCACTGTCTACATGAAGTGGAAGCAGCATTCCAGGACTTCGGAAGGATTACTTCTTAAGCCATAACTGGAGATGCCAGGGACTGAATTTTGGACCTTCAGCAATCAAAGCACAGCACTTCTCCTTTCTCAGCGGCAATTTGGAAACTTTGGTATATAATACTGGTACTCTTTCCATCCAGCTGTCCCTATAGCCTCTTCTTTTGGCATTAACCGGAAGCTGTTTTTTGAGGGATGGATGCCATTCGGCATCATAGAAAGATGGAAGAAGTGCATGGCTACAACTGCTATTCTGATGAATAGAGAAATACTAGGGATGTGCAGTCCACACTGTGTACTGGAAGCTTATTGGGGAGTGGGGAAAATCCTGCTAGAATAAAATAAAGAATTCTACCACCAGTTTCTTCAAGCCAGGGGACAGGATAGTTTTTAAAATAGAACATGGGCAGTGTTCTTCCTTTGAAACCCTATTTGCAAATATTTACAAAAAGGGGAAAGACTGTATGCATAGCACTGCTAGGAGGTTATTTCAAAAGAGGATGACCAACACTGAAATGCTCTGGATTCAAGATTAGGAGACGCTTTGGCATGCCCTTTTATGTTAGGGCATAGTATGTGTGTATTTCATTGTACAGACTGTGATCTCAAGTGGAAAAGACTCACTGAAATTCAAAAGGAAGTCAAAAGGGTGTTTTGTAAGAGCTCTGGTGTATGCAAATGTGCTAAATAATATTCTGTGTTGGAATTCAACTGTCCTCAAGGGAAAATTCTTTTGTTTCAGAAATCTGTCGGCATCAAAATCTGAGACTTAAGTAAACAGAGGAGACTGTTACTCTGTTCATCTTTAGAGAGGTATGACTCCTACTGCCACGATGGCCACAGGAAGCTTTGCTGAGGAAAGATGTTGATGTTGCTCCATTACTAAGCACCAGGGCAGGGCAAGCTAGCAGAAACCCTGGGCAGGAAGGGATGGAGGTGGGAAGTGCAGGAAGAAGGAATGTGAAGTCTGCGGCACTGGCCTGGGAAAATAAGTGCAGGGATGGCAGGGGGTGGGTGGGAGGAGTTCAGCGAGAAGGACCTTATTTCAGTACCTGTTTGATTTCGCGGGCGCTGTTACCAGTACGTCCGAGCACTGTCCGAGGGCTTAAACTGCCAGCTCATATGGCTGCTACTGTCCATGGCAGCCAAATACAACTGTGATGATGCAGGAAAGAGAGAAAAAGAGAGAGTGCAGCCTCAACGTGCATGAAAAACACAGTGCAAGCAAGTGAAACGCTGTGGTGCGTATGCCAATGACAGGGAGGGCACTACCATCCTATGGGAGTAGACCTTGGAGCAAGGAAGGGAAGGAAAGGAGGGAAGGAATGACCAAGGGGACGGAAAAAGAAAAGACAAACAATGAAGTAGACAATTCCTGTTCTAGGAAATGTTTTGCCTTGGTTTCCACAACAGAAGCTGAGACAAAAAGTATGGATACTGAATGTGCATCATCTCTTAAATCAGCTAGGGCTAATGTACTTAGCGATCTCTTACTGGCTGAACTGAGTAAAACCTGCAAATTCAAGTCTTGTTCGTACCTCACGGCTATGTGGGTCTTAAACAGCCATAGGAGAGCACTTGATTAAACTGGACACAATGTTAGTATGCAGGTTGACCCTGCCACTCATATGTATGGTAGATAAAACTTAGCCATACAAAACCAATGGGTTGTATTGCCAGAATGAGTACTTTAATTCCATGCAAGTGGCTTCTACCCCTTTTCTCACCTCTAAATTGAGCTCACTTCCACAGCACAGAACTTCCTGCTCATATACATGCTACAAATCCTTCAGTTTTGTTTTTTACAGAGGAAGAGAATACCAACCTCTGTAATGACCAAGAGACATATGCAGGCATACTTTGGACTTACGCTTGTCTATGTCACTAACGATTTGCCCTATGGACAAATTCTGCTCTTCAAATAACTATGATGAACAGATCCTGTGTGCATCATTAAGGATGTAAAACATATGCATTAAGAGATTTACCAGTCCCACTACCACCATACTCCTCCCATCAGAACTCTCAGTAATGTTTTCCAATGATATGGCTGAAGATGTATCTGCTTTTGCTCGAAAAAGCCATAATCTTTGTGAAAAAAATTGAATGTTCTGAACTCAAAAAGCCTAGGAACACAGGTGATACATATATTTCTAATTAAGGGCTGACAGTGCAGATTGTCGTAATTTTCTTAGTCACAAAAAATTTCACTGCTTTTCTTGAGATACATTATATGTTTGCTTTCAAGGAAGGCTAAAGGCACTTTCACAAGACTGTAATGTATCAAGCATTTTGATGGCACCTTTGCTTTTAAAAAGTTGGGGGGGGAGAGAAGTTGGTTTTATTTTATTTGATATTCCTGTTGGGCACTAAAGCATACTATCAACTCACCAGTGCAGGCTGGTATAAGATTGCAAGCAAAGAAACTAAGTCATAAATAAAACAGAGCAAAAGCCTGAAAAAGGTTCCAAGCCTATTCAAACCTTCCATGAAAGATGTTCTTTTTCTCTTCAGATAATTAGATACAAAACAGGGTAAAAATTACAAATGTCAAAGCAGAAGAAGGAACACAGAACAGTATGCTTTGCTGGGTGTTAATGATAAAACATTATTTTGGAGAAGAATTCTGTGTTAATGATAAAACAGTTTCCAGTATGATCACGATAACCACTCTGGTAAAAAGTTACCTGCAAATTTCCCAGCAGAATTATGTTAGCAGAATTCTCCTAGAATGGTTCACTTCTGTACATAGCCCCCATATTTGAATATGCATTCTACTTGCCTTTTCAAAAAAAGTACCTAGACATTTTCCCAGGAGACAAGTGGTGTGTGCCTGCACGGGTGTGTGTAGCAGATTCTGCCTTTAGCTGCTTATCTTTTTGTTCTTAAATAAGATGGTTATTAATGAAGAAGCACATAGGAAGTGAATGTACAAATCTCGTGAACAAATTTCTGTGGTGATTTTTTAGCCATTCAAAGCAGTAAATGAAGACTTACAGAGGGAGGTGGAGATTCCCGGCCAATCAAAGGAGTATTTTCACAGCGGGGATTCTGGAAGTTCGCATTCTGGCTCCTGGAGGGAAAGCAGGAGAAAGTAAAATGTGAAATATTTCTTCACTTTCTGGGACACAATGACACTGAATAAGCAACAGATCTATGGACACAATCATGGATCTTTGGATCTCTTAAACTACAAATAATGGGAAAACAGATCCCTAACAGGAAAGCTCTGTTTAAGAGTAGACCATGCTCCTGAATTATCTCTATGGCTCTAAAGTAAATAAACATCAATGCCATTGGGTGATGGGAAGAGAAATCTACTGCACACTACCCAAGAGAAATCTAAGAGTCACATAATTCAACAGTCCAAAATTTCAGCCTCTGCAAAAAGCCAAACCAAACCAAAAACCCTAACCCTTGTATATTATTCTATTTACTCTCAGCAAGGAATCATCTGATACAATATAGGCTTACAGCTTGGGCTGGATATTTTATTCCTTTCCTGACAGAGATAGAAATCCCTTAAACACACAAAAGTTAAGTCTCTCCTAGGCATCTGCTTCATGCAGTTTATTTGCTGCTGGCAAGTGCTTTTAGTCTCTAAGTACCAAGAAGTCTTTTCCCATTAAGCTCTACAAATATCCATTTATACTGTCTCTCTCAACTTTCAGAGTGAATTAAATGAACTGGATAACAGTGGTAGTTGCCAATAGCTTCTTCTTCTTTTTGGTTCTCCTTTCATAACTGCTGCCTCACTTTGTTTCTGTTCATATTTCTAAAGCAGTTAACTCCCTGAATCCACTCAGATACAGTGAGCAGAGGACCACAGCCCCTTTCATGTTCACCCTGTGAATGTGCAAAGTTGTTTTGTAGCAAGTCAGGCCTCTGGTCCTTCTATCTCTGTGCTGTCTATTCAAAATAAGTTCGCCAAGATCTGAGATACCTTTCCTACCCATGCTAGATCCTTTTAAGTGGAAATACCAGGTACCGAGAGAAGCTGTGGGTGCAAATAAGGTGCTTCAGCATCCAGAGCTGACTACTCACATGTATTCTGTGACAGGAGCATTACTGACTGTATGCGCTGCTGCTGGAATGCTGGTCTCGCTGCCATAACTGCTCCCGCAGCTATAAAGGCTAGGCATGTGAACCCTGTACAAGTTGTCATGTGTTTGCCTGTTCCCTTGAGCTGTAGATTCATCCTCTCCATCTTCATCTGAGTTCCTGCAGAAGTGGGGGAGCAACCAAACGTCTCTTTTCAACCCGCTTAGCAAGCAAAGCAGACCAAGAGATGTTCCTAAGCCTTCTCCTTTTCCACATGCAGTAACATCCCACAAGAACCACCTCCTTCCAGAGAATAGAATGACTCAGACCTCCCACAGCTCCTATCTGGGCTTTCTAAGACTGCCACACTTTTCAGTAGGGCTTCCTCCAGAGTCTGCCAGTAAACACAGAACCAGTGTATGGTGGAGACAAGTGCAGACTCTGTGTATAAAATTACTCTGAGAGCAAAATAAGACAGCAGGTGTGTGTGTGCGTGTGTAAATACAGAGCCATGTTTCACACCACCTCTGGGGTTTATGGGATCACTTTTCAGCTCCTGAGACTCACCACAAGCTTCATCAACCCTCCCAAAACAAAACAAGAAGCTTTTCCCCCAGAGTTGAGCGAGGGAAGCAAAGCATGGGGGGGGGGGGCTGTGCCTGGATTAAAAGGGGAACTGCTGCTTCTCAAGGGTTCCCAAAGTGGTAATTCTCTTTTCACTGGCTGAATTTGTTTTCAACTGCGGGAGACGGGGGTTAGAGGCAGAAAAGCAGGGTCAGCTGCAGATGGCATTTCTATCCCTATTTTACAAGCTAGAAGACTGCCACACACCATCATCTTTACTGAAGGTCCTTGAGTGAGGGCTTTCTCTTGATCCGCCACTCTCACAGGCTGGTCTGACATAGGGAAAAACCTCCTTAGGTCCAAAACACACTGGAGAAATAATCCAGTTTGAGACCTCTTTAACTGCCCTGACTCAATGCTAAGACATTCTGGGAACTGTAGTTTTGTGAGACATTTATAGCTTCCTCTGTCAGACAGCTCTGGTGCCACAACAAACTACATTTCCCAGGATTCCCTAGCACTGAGCCAGGGCAGTTAAAGTAGTCTTGAACTGGATTATTTTTGCAGTGAGTTTGGACCTTAAATGGCTCTTCTTAGGCTGTGGAACTCCCTTCCACAGGAAGCTAAGCTGCCCCCCTCTCTGCTCTCCTTTCCTCAGAAGACAAAGAGAGCTTTTTATTGAAACAACCAATAATTAATTGGTGGCAGGGAGTCTTTTATGGGGTGTGTGCCCCATACTTTTAACTTTATTTGTATGGTTTTTAAAAGCAATGTTATTATTTTTAAAAAATTAAGGATATTTGAATGTGATGTTTGCTTAATTGTGTTAAAACTCTTTAATTACCATTTTTAGCTCATTTTGTTTTTTAAAGTCACGTTGGGTCCCATGTAAGGAAAATGGGAGCATATAAATATAAATATAAATATAAATAAAATAGCCATCCAGTTAGTTTATCCCACAGGAGACAGAGTTCATGTTTGCAGGATATACTTTATTTTGTATTCTACTAGGTTCTCAAGATTTGGGAACAAGAACCAGGAACATAACAGCAGCTGCCAGGCAAAACGAAAACAAAATGGTGGGCCAGAAGGAAGAGCCAATTAACCATTGTATTCCATGAGTCATACATACTATGGGATGACCTGTGAAAGTAAGCACTAGCCAAGATCTGAGTTGCTAGAAAACCTTGAATCATAACAAAAATCTCAAACTAGTTGTGAGCATTTTGCAAACATTATGACAGAAGCATTCGATTTTACTGCCATGGGCATGAAGGAGATTTGGTTTCCAGACAATAAGTAACTGGACAATTTGCACTGAGAGCCACAAGGTGGCAGTGAATTTTTGCTGTACAAAGGGACTTATGGCCAGCTGTCATTTTATACAAAAACAATGCAATATAGGTTCAATATTTTATGGCTGCAGAAAGGTATTTTTTAAATGTATCCCTTTTCAGGCTTTCTGCATAAGTACCACTCTTGGTCATTCCAGGAAGATGCTTTACCCATATCAGCCTGAATTATTCTGTATTTTATGGCTGAAGTCATGAAAGGGGTCCCACTTCCTCTAAAAGGATGACCTTCAGCAATACCCAACTGGATGGAGATGTGGCCAAGCTGATTTCTTTGGGATTGCTCAGTAGGTGGATTTTAGTCATGACCACAATCTAAACAATTACTCTATATACAATCAAGATGGCATTGCCTAGAATTCTGTTGGGGACATGTGCAAATGTATGCTTCTTTCTGGATGGAGCTCAAGATGCTATTCTACCACCCTTTGTGCGACACCCAAAACCTCCCCATTACCATGCCTCAGGAAGGGCTGCTGCTTGCCAGTGAAGAGGGGAGGAAAGGGGGAGGCCATTCAGTCAATATAGGTCCAAGGGGAGGGACGGAAGGGCACATTCATAGTTCCTCCCCCCTCTGATCCAAGACAAGTCAGTTGTCCACGGTTTCATTTGCCTCCTCACTCCCTTTTCCTCCCAACTGGCAAGAAGCAGCAGCAGCAGCAGCTCCTTCTCTTCCTGGGACCTGAAAGCTGCTGTGGAGTGCAAAGGGCCAGAAAGTAAAATGTGTCCTGTGGATCACATACAAATATGACCCCAAAGGACTCTAAGGGCATTTAACCATATTCTCATCTATCTAGCTGGTCATTTTAGGCCCAGAAGAGGCCTTTTTTAAGAGGAAGTGACTTCCTGTTTATAAATAAATAAACACCAAAAGGTGTTGGGGAGTATTAAGAGGGCAAAACATTTTTGTGATGGGAATATGGAAGTGGGGGGTACAGCCCTCCTAGGCCTCCTGGGACATTAATGTGACCACCTAGCTTTCTATAGTTGACCACTCTTGGTCTAGAGGATAGACCCTTGTACCCCATCCAATAGACAAAGGATTTAAGGGGGGGATGGACATGGAATTCTGCAAGCAAAGCGTTGATGCACTGCCTACTTGATGGAGGGGCGCAGCCATTTTCTCCCACAGCTATCTTTCCCCTTTGCCAGAGACAGCTTCATCCCCTGCAAACACACTACTGAGCAAGTGAAAAAAAGCTTCTCCTCAGCCTGAAGTCCCTGCACAATCATCCCTTCTCTTGGTGTACATACCTTTTCTGCTGCCAGGTATGTGGAACACTGCACACGATGGAACTGAACATGAGGGCTGTGACAAAGGAGAAGAGAACCAAGTATATAAGCCCTTCCACACCATCATAGCAGAAGCCCGTCAGAGCTTGGATGTAGTCCTAGGGAGGAGAAATAAATTTAATTCTTCCAAGCTAAAGATGGCTAGCCATCAATATCATTTGGCTTCTAAATCTGCAAACATCTCCTGATTTACAGATGCATGGTATATGACTTTTCTATAGTTCTTGCTTTTAAAAATCACTAACAGGTAGTATGTTACATCCAGATGTGCTGTTCCTCTATTTTCATACATCTCCACCTTTATCCAGAATCATAATCCTATAGCCAAAGGAAGGAAAAGCAGTGTGCCAACATGGGCATTTGGCTTTTTATTTTTTGCAAGCCTCACTGGTGTGGCTCAACTGATACTATGTTCTGAACAGTGTATCCAAGCCTTTGTGCTGTATGGCAAAACTCAAGATTACATGAGCAATCTTGTATCCTTGCTTAGGAACAATCAAGTCAATCAGGATCCCATCTGGCTTCCCAAAATGTAGAGCAGCAAATGCTCTACATTTTATCCTTTCAGCAGTCCACAGTTTAACAGTACACTTGCAATCCTTTGGTCCTCACCAAATGTAGACTCCGACAGTCCACCAAGGCAGTCAGATGCTGCAGGTTGATTTCTGTGGAGTTCAGAACCTCCTGGACACGATTAAGATACTCCTGAAAGGAAAGATATTAGACAGAAGCTGAATGCATATTCTGGCTTTTGTTTCTGAGAATTGTGAAAAATAAACAAAAGCAACATCATCAAGAAAGAAAAGAGGAAGGGGAAGGGCAACCAACCTCCAAAGAGCTGATCATGTTTTACCTTAGAAGTGGGGTATTCCTTGACTGCAGATTTCATGAGCTCCAGCACTTCATCCTGCATTTCAACCAGGGCTTTGTGGCTTCCTGATAGCTTCTGCTCAACATAAAAAGTAAGTCTCAGTCTTTACAGTCAAGGAAAGTAGCCATTTTGGAAAACAAAACGCGCGGCGGCGGTGGCAGGCGGTGGTGGTGGCAGGGGTCCGCCTGGGCCGGTAAGCGGGCTGTAGGTTGCCGGCCCCTGATTTACACCAATCATCCCCACATATCTAGATCTCAACTGTTATCGCTTTATATAGAAACCGAGCTGTGCTGTTAGTTATTTTTGAGCATTGACCACCCATAAAATATGAGATTCTAACATGGGTGTTAATCTGTATTCAAGAACAACATTCTCATTCATAAAGGCAGTGGGAGTTTCTGTCTTGGATAGTAAAAACTGCTGGGTTGGCCCGATTACCAATCTTCTCTGCTTCTTGCCATATCTCACATGCAGATGAAATAGTCAGACATGGTGCAGTGGAGTGGCAATCCCTTCTTCTTCCCAGTGTTGATGTTACATCTATCTAGCCCCCCCCCCTAAAATCAGTACTGTGACGTTTAAGAGAAGCTAGCCTTGCGACTTACTGTTAAGACTTCCAGGCGTGTCAAAACACAGCTTAGTGAAAGAAGTATGTGGGTTGAAAGCACTCACCTGCTGAAAAGGATTTGGGTAGCCAGCACTGCAAGCAAGATAATAATTCAGAGTATCTGTCAAAGAGAAGACAAAAGAAAAGGTAGCAATCAAGGCTCTGAATCTCACTCTGGTTACATGTCATTATTCCTGTAATACCTGAAGATATTGTTCTGAAAAATCTGCAAAAGAGGAACGCCCTAGAATATTCAGCTAATTGCCCAGTCAAATTGTACAAAAAGATTCTTCAAATTTGCCAACATATACAACTTCTCATGAGATGTATCAGATTAAAAACAGTGGTCATATATGTGGAAGGAATGACACAATAGTGTCAACAGTGCTAAGCACTACTAGTAACCCAAGAAAAGGATGCAAAATCAGGAATATATTCTAGGAATGTCTAACATTGGGCTAATTTTCCAATAGATGACAGCATGGATGTTTGTGTTGGGGTACCTAATTTAGGCCTATTAATCTGAAGGAGTGCTCAGTTTCACACACAAGAAGTCTTGTGAAACATGGATCAGTAAGGTTGCAGGCAGACACCACTACTATATTTCCATTTTTTACCTAAGTGTTTTCATGGGAAAAGAGGCTCATGGAAACCTGTACATCCTAGACTACAAATCAACGGTTCAGTTCCCCTATCACATATGCTCTAGTCCTCTTAATATTTCTGTCTGTCTTTCTTAGTACATTTGACATGGCTTCCATATCTCTTTGCAAAAGAGCTGTTCAAGACAATAGTCATATTTAACCAAACAAAAAATAAGGGGGGGGGGGGGGGGAGAAACAAAGCATTATAGAAGGTTTCTTTTTTTTTGCTATACACTGTGAATACTCAGGGGCCAAGTGGCTATTTCAATTTACTGCATTTGAACTGGGGGAAAGAAAGTCACATAAAGGGGCAAGCCACTGAGCAGAGTTGGCCAGATTTTCTCCTCCTTATACTGCACTCACCATTAATATTTCATACATGTTTTTCACATGTAAGATGGAGCCCTTGCCCCTGCATGCTAGCAAGTGAACACAACAATAGTTGTTTATAATTCATTAGCCCACTTCTGGGCTGCTTTCAGCTGCTGCTCTGTCACTTCCCATTCAATCTTTCTGCTTGGGGTGACTTACATCTGCAGTTGAACCATTAAATGGCAATTTAAAAAAATCTGGAGAAGTATCAGGATTGCACATATATTACCAAAAGGGTTATGTCATGAATGTATACCTCTCCCTCAGATTAAGTATCTAACACAGAGAAAAGGGCAGCATATTCAGCTTGATAGTGACAAACAGGCCTTCTCTGAACAGCGGAGACAGCATATCCATGATCCATTAAACTGTGCCTATAAACTTCCACAAATGCATGAACACACATGCCAAATCATCAGAGGAGAAGGCAAAATGTATCTGAAAGTCCTGGTTCTATTTAAATTAACTGAGTTTTCTTTACTTGGACCACATTTATTATCTGGCATAGAACCGATGTGGTGTAGTGGTTTGAGTGCAGTCTCTGGGAGACTAGGGTTCAAATACCAACTCAGCCATGGAAACCTACTTGCTGACCCTGGGCAAGTCAAACTCTCTCAGCCTTAGAGGAAGATAATGGAAACCTCCCCTTGGAACAACTCTTGCTGAGAAAATGCTGTGATAGGTTCACCTTAAGCTTGCCACAAATCAGAAATTACTTGAAGGCATGCATCAATAACACAACATCATAAAGGTAGCTAGTGGCAATTCACCCCCCCCCCCCAACACACACACACTTAAGGAATGTGGCCAAACTCATTTGAAAACAATTCATTACTTGTATACAACATTCATTAAGATTTATTCAAAAAGTTTGCCATTCCTTCCTCTTTTGTAGAGAGAGTGTGACTTGACCAAACGGGTTTCCATAGCTGAGTAGGCATTCAAATCCTAGTCTCCTAGAGTCCTAGTCCAATACTCAAACCACTACACTACACAGGCTGAAAATAAAAATACATTTAAAAGGTATACTTGTCTTCTAAAGAGAGAGTGAGCTAACTCTAAGAAAGAATTCTTGGCAAGCTATATTATGTATTCCTATATGGTGGTGAATATGTATGGATAGTAGGGTGGGGCACAACTGTTTTATGCATTTTGGTTAGTGTTATAAATCAAGTAAAATGAACAGTCTTACCATTAAATCAGTTTAGCACACATATATCTACTATTTTCAATTGGTTTTAGTGCATGTAACTCTTGTGCTAGACTGTGGCCTTTAAAAAAATAAAGGCTGGCTTCTGGTTATATAAAACAGAAACTGGGTTTATCATTCCTTGCATGAATTAACACAGACTTTAAGAGAAAGCGCTCCAGACATTACGACTAGACATTAACAGAGAGCACTCCAGAGAAATGAACAGTTTATAACAACAGCACTAATAAACACTGTACTATTAATGTTCAGCAGTGGAAGCATCCCTGCAACTAGCATCCCAGCAAGATTTGAGAAACCAATGCATTGTCTCCCTGAATGTTTATTTTCTCCCAGGAAAATCTGTAATTCAGTGCAGTCACCAAACATACTCAGATATAGTGTTGTGTTGTCTGTGAGCCTCTGACTTGTCTGTGGGAAGGAAATGCCACACTGACAGCTCTGGAAATTGAAATCCTGTTTGGAGCACGTGAATAGCATAAGCAGAGGACAGTACAGGCTGCCTTGTCAAGACCTGGAGAAAATCTTTCCCATACACGTAGCCTGTTCTGGGCTGAGATCAACTGCCAGAGAGATCAGTAAGGGGCTGAACCCACAAGGTGAAGTGACTGGGCAGTAGACTGGGAATCTGTAGGCTCAGATCCCGGCTTGCACTCTTTCAGTCTAACCTACCCTACAAGATTCTTATGATTAAAGGTGTGGGAAGAGAAATTGCACATAGTGTACATAGCATAATAAAAGAATAAATTGAAAACAGTCACATATTTAAGTTTAGCACAGGCAGCCAGTAACCAACGTGGCCACCAGAACAGCCCAGTCCCCCCATAAAATGAGACAAGCAAAGGGTTAAGAAAATGCATATGAAGGAGAGGGAAGTGGGAGGATGGAACTGAAAAGCCCCTTTTTGTATCTCTGACAGCACATATACACCGTAGAAATAATCCAGTTTGACACCACTTTTAAGTGCTGTAGGTGCATCCGATGGAATTCTATGGGTTTATAGTTTTTCAAGGTCATTATTCTTCTCTGTCAAAAACTGCTGGTGCCCTACCAAACAGGATTATGTAGGATGGAGCCATGGAAGTTGGTGTCAAACTGCATTATTTCTACAGTGCAGATGCACCTTGTCTGGGATAATCAATAAAGGGAGGGTTCCATGAAGTTTGCTGATGTTTACAATAAAAAGGAACTAAAGAGGCCTTCTTCCTCCCCTACCTTGGCTCACTTGCCAATGTCTTCCTGCCTTGGCAACCATCACACTCGCTACACCAGGATTTTTCCCCAAGCAACACAAGATGATTATCCTATCAGTGTTTGACTTCACTAGCTTTATCACAGTTAATGAATTCTGGATGAGCTGGGTATGTAATATTCCAACCTCCTCTCACTCCAAATTGTTTAATTTCCCGCCTCTGCTTCATTCCCCCCTCATCCCCCTAAACCATGGCATGTAGAGAAACAACAAAGAAGCTCATCTCTGAACTGACAAACAGAGAGGATAATGATACACTTAATCTGATTATCTCTGTGCCATTTACTCTCCTAGATCTGAAAAATGCCAGCATATCTTTGGCATTTTAAAAAGTGCTTTAATTCCTGCTGTTCATTTGTTGTTGCTTTTCAAGGGAAGTGGGTGAGAGATGTCACACTATATTCCTATTAAATAGGAGCCTCCTTATATTTGCTATTGATACCACTGGTCACAATGTCATATGAAAGGTCATATGTGTCAGCTTGGCTGAGATGCCACCAATTTATGTCCCTGATTATGAAAAATTAGTCCTGTTTTGATTTCCTCTCCAAGGCAAGATAATTTAAGTATGGTATTAGAAAACTTCTCTATCTAAAGCAACATGGCCCAAAAGACATCCTCCAAGATGACAGCAAAGCCAGTAATCCTTAAATTCAACCACAATTGACCTTGCGCATTCCAGATAAAAAATAAGTTAGCCTACTTTCCCTCTCTTGAGCTTAGTGCTTTCCCAGTTACCTTCCTTCAGCTATTCTACCTGGCTCCATGGATTGTCAAATCCCAGTGACCCTTAGAGAAATCGTTCTCAACATCTGGTCCTCCAGATGTCTGTTTTAGACTTCAGCTCCCAGAAGCCCAAGCCAGAACAGCCAATAGTCAGGGATTCTGGGAGTTGAAATCAAAAACATTTGGAAAGCCAAAGGTTGAGAGTCTCTGTTTTAGATTGTCCTCAACTTCCACTAAATCCTACTGCTATACCAGTTTTATCTTCCTTCTCATTGCAGGATTCAACTTAACACCCATAAATAAGTACAGTGAGCCCTCTGTATCCATAGGTTTTTTTATCCACGGATTTAAGCATCCATGGCTTGAAAATATTTGAAAAGAATTGATTCATATGTTGGGGGGGTAGTTCTAGGGGAATCCCAGATCACCAGCTATTAACAAATGTTGCATGGCAATGATCAACACAGATACAACTGCTAAAAAAATTAAGAGGCTAAGCATATTATTGGAAAGAAAACACGAAGAAACCCTTCAGGGCTCTATTAGGATCCTGTACAAACTCCACAGCTGTCACCTGCTTACCAAAGGAGTAGTTGAGCAATCTACTCTCCTCCCTCCCCACCAGAACTAGTACTGAAATGCAGTTTTGTCAAATGGATTGTTCCCTACTGAGACCCAAATTGAAGGCATCATTCATCCGCTACCTTTCTCAGGCTAGATTACCGTAGGTGAGCCAAAGCCCAAGAGAGCACATTACTTGGGTAAGGTGTTCAATTACCCCTTTGTCACATGTGTCAAGAACCACTGCTACTAAGCCTAATAAATTACCACAGAGGGGCTTGGTTTCCCAAGGCTAAACACAGCTGAATGCCAGGTTTATATAAAGAACCTGAGGCAGGAAACCCTCTATTTCAACACCTGATTGAGTGTTTATGAACATCTGTGCAGCTTATGGGGGAAGGTCTAGAGATTTCAATATTGGCTTATGCTTTTAAAGGAATCAGAGGTTCTAATAGAAACCAATTTTAATGTCAGTGGCGTCTCATAGAAAAGAGTGGTCAGCAGTGCATGCACTTCTGATGGCTTCTGGCACATGTAACAGAAGTTTTTCCAAAGAGCAAAATATCTGTTTTATACTCTGTCTTTATACTCTGTTATTATGTGTCTTCAAAATATTACATTCACATAGTACATTCACAAAGTTCAAACATTTAATAACTTTCTTCTACAAGTTAAAAGAAGAGTTTCTAGGCTTGAGGTTTTAGTGAAAGGATGGCATGACAACCTTCAACATTTTATACCAGAATGGCAGGTGGATGAAAGTACAAGTGTAAACACCCATTTAGTACATAGTTACGCAAAACATTTCTTCTCTACTGAATTATAATTTTTTAGAAAATAATTTATCAGAGGAAACCGACTAGTTGCTGGATAATTGCCTACTTTTTTATATACTTATTCATAACATTTATACCCCCCCCCCCCTTTCAGCTCAAAAGGCTCCCAGAGCAGCTTACAAATTTTTAATTTGCCCATTTTAATTTGACATCCATTTTAATTTGACATTTTCTTGTTGCCAAGGTGGATTTCATCTAATCCAGCACAGCAATTATATTAACAATGGTACATTCAGGAAACTTCCTCAAGTCCTCATCTGTTACGTCACTGAGATCCTGAACATAAAGGCTTTAAATCTGACACACAAATCAATAGACCACTGTCATACCAGAAAAAAGCAAGTTAGGTAATCTTTGACCTACATAAATTTAAATGTGATTTCACTGCTTAATACTATACTTTTATTGCACTTGCATCCCAATTTTCCAGGTTATAACAGTTCCCATAGCATCTCAAAAATTAACTAGTAAATGATTTTAAAATGGTATCTGAAACAGTGTCTGAAACAGATGGTTCTCAGGAAGCAAAATGTGACCATGGCTACATTTTTAAGGATGTTTACATTAAGAAGGAACACAGTTTTTCTCTGTTTCATCCTATTTAACTGCTAAATTTGGTACAACAGAGGACTGCATCATTCTATTCTTCTTGGAAGCAGAATTATTTATATAACCCAAAACATATACATAATGTTGGAGAAGATACGTAATATTGGCTTTCTTGTAAGAGAATTTGGGTTCAGTTCAGTATATAGAAAGATCTTGTAGCACCTTTGAGACTAACTGAAATAAAGACGTTGGCAGCACGAGCTTTCGAGGACTTCAGTCTACTTCCTCAGATGCATATAGTGTATATAGTGGATTCAATTCAGTTCAATAGTGGGCCTTTTCAGGCAATTCTCTTTTCTTCAGCCCTCCATCTCCTACTACCTAATTAACACAAAGAACTATAGAAAACAAGAGAAATCAAGAAGTACATAAATTCATCTACACTTGCAGTCCTTTATGAGAAACTGTCTTAACTAATGATTTTCTCTGTCTTATCCCCTTTCAATCTAATCCTTCATATCTTGCCTTTGTATAAACACGTGATAAAAAATGTTTTTACACTTCGACAATCAGTAATACTTAAAATGTGTTAGTTATCAGAGTTGCTCTAAGAACTCTTACCAGTAGTGAGCACTGCATTATCCTCCACCACTTTGGAGATGTAGTCATCAGGGTTAACACAAAAGTCACTGGAACCCTAGAGAAGAACAAAGACAACACAGAACTAAGGAAACAAAAATAATAACTATGCATACCACCAACATTTTTATCTTGTAGAACCTGTTGATATCACTCTTTTCTGATTTGATTTTAACTCAGTAAGAGTAAAGTGAGCGGTAAGAACTTGTGGTATCTTGACACTCTCTGAACATGATGAAAACCTCAGTTTCTTCTGGCTGCTGTCAAAATGTATGCAAGACAAGTTAGCCCTCCTAACTATTTATTCAGTGGACACAAACTAGATTATGAAGTCAAATAAAACACTGTAAATCATTTGAAGACCAAGCAGGCCATGATATTCAATTGGTGTCACATCTCCATGACCAATTCATGGTTTCTTCAGAGAAAACAGCTACCACATAAATTAAAAAAAATAAAATAAAAAATATATAAAAAAATAAAAACCAAAAATACCAGAAAGCATTCAGTATCCATGGAGCAAACTATCCAAATTTTCTGCATATATCAAATTAGCCTGTATGGGAAAACTCTGTTAGTTTTCTGTGTGTATGGGTATTGTGTTTTTGGAGGTGACCAAATGAAAAACCCACAGTTCTTATTATCCAAAAAATATACACAGAGTCAAAGCAATCCAGTCCAGGGAAATGTTCACTAACTAATTCTAGGCCATGGCTTATTGTGCCTATTAGCCATGACGTATTATAAGAGTGAAGGGAGGGAAAGGGTTCCAATGTGAAGTGAGTAAATATTGTCCCTAAGCCACTTACCACAGCAACAGCTAGCTCCAGTCCCAGGGAAGCCCAGCTTACAACAAGAGCAAGAACCCCTAGAAGACAAACTCTGCAGGAAGAGAAAGAAAAACAGAGTCAGCTGGCAGACACATTGGCTCCAGTTCTAATGCCTTCATTTTCAATGAAGATTATAATTCAGAGTTCAAAGCAGTAAGGAAGATGGAAAACTAGTAATCAATTTATCCTTCTGTAACTGGCAATTTGAAGATGTGGCTGCTTAAGTAAACACCCTATCGTTACTCAAATCTGCAATAGATAGAGTTCTTTACAGGAAATCTGAAATGAAACTGCTTATTAATGAAACAGATGTTTATCAGAAAATATGAACAAAGCCAACGGACTACAGTTCATTTTCTTCAAACCCTTCATATTTCAAAACGAGGCTCACTTGCTCCTCCCTTTCCACATCTGCAGCCATCATATATAAGACCGAAGCATGCTGGCTCAGAACTTTTTATAGATAATATGGGGACCAAAGAAATATGAAAAATAGTTCTAGATTCTCCCATCCAGTGTTTCTTGCCCTGATGGGTATGGAAATAATCCTCAACACTTGTTTCAGTGAAAAATTCTAGGTAGATTTGTTACATCACTGCAAACCGTTCTATTTAAAAAAAGAACACATATGTTCAGTCAGCAACAGGAAAGGAGAAAGACCATCACATTGGGCCATTAAAAGAAAAACTTGATGTCTTTCAGTATCAAAATCCTTGCCTCAGCACACACAAATTATAACACTGAACAGCTATATGCTATTAGCTGTGCAGTGTGATTTAATTAATCTTTATGTTGATGCAAGTCTCACTAAATTCAATAGTACTTCCATGAAATGGAGTCAGACTGCTGCACCCAAAAATAAAAGTGTGCATTCAAATTAGCTAAATTATGTGGGTTCTACAGAAGAACCACCAACCACACAGGAGAGCTTTGCAGATCCTTACGCATAAAGTTCTAGTTCTATCTGGTGATTTCTCAAGCCACAGCAAAACGACAACATATATAAATGCATGTAGGGTTTAATTTTGTCAAGACAGGGGCCTTAATCAAGATAACAATTTTGTTATCTTAACAATAACCGTATGAATATATTTTGTGCAATATCCCTTCCCTAGCAGTAGAAGCCACAGATATGTTATCTATTCATACAATACTAATCTAGTGTAAATTAGTGAGATCCTATTGAATTGGAGAAAGACTTGTGCCACTAGAGCTAGACCACAGGATGTTCTGTTTTATTTTCATATGCTTCTATTGTTGTTCTCATATCAACTTACCCTATAAGAATGCCCTTTGAGTTTCTAATTAGTCCAAATAGCACCAGCAAACAGATCAAGACGTGGAACAGGAGCAGGCCCAGGTATCCGAGCCATCTGTGGCAAACCCAAAAAACTTATGTTAACAAAGAGAACTAGTTTGCAAGTGACAAGCAAGCCTTACAGAAGATACATGATTTTCAATTCCCACTCTTCATCTATGTATAAGGAACCCCAGGATTTTGAAGAGTGATTGGTATTACATTACATTTCTTAAAAATTATTTCCCAGAAGCTACATGCTGCCATATCATTATTTAAGACAATTCACATTCAAGCTACAGAGAGTAGTGAAGTGGTTTTGAATGTTGGACTAGGACTACAAAAGATCAGTGTTCGAATCTCTGTTCGGCCATTAAAACCTACTGGATGCTCTCAGTCTCTTAGCCTTATAGCAGGGCTAGGCAACCTTTCCCCTTTAAGGGCCGAGGGACTTCAGCTCCCAGAATCCCAGGAGCTATTGGCCAACATGGGACTATTGGCCAACATGGCTGAGGCTTCTGGGAGCTGAAGTCCCTCGGCCCTTAAAGGGGAAAGGTTGCCTACCCCTGCCTTGTAGGAAAGGTAAACCTCTTCTGAACAAACCTGGCTGGGAAATCCCTATGATATGTTCACCTTAGAGTCATCTTAAGTCAGAAATGACTTGAAGGCACACAACAAGAAGAACAAAATCACCAGTGCCCTGAACCTTTCCCCATTTAATGGCTGAGAAGGGGACAGGAATTTTAATGCCTTAAAGTACACTAGCAAGGCTTACAGGAAGTTAAAACTTGATTAACATGATACACATTCAGTTCATCCAAGTACCAGAAGAGTGAGCAAATCTGCACAAAGATCACCCACAAGGCTACATACTGCTCACCTGTACCAGTCATACAGATCAATACGAACTGCCAGCTCTTCTAATGAGACCTCATCATTCTTCCAGAAAGGAATTTCTGTTGTCTGCCTCAGCAGCTCGTCCAAGAGACCCTGGAGTTTTTGGACCACATGCAGGTAATCTTTCTGCTTGGCGAACATTACCTCAAGGTCCCCCAAGTAAGGCTCTGCTGTTTTGTTCAGAGCAACCGCAGTGTCATACACCTGTGGATAACCAAAAAAAAAAAAGATCAACCTTCTATGAAAAGTCTTCACCTGAGCACAAGAATCAAGGGACAATAAGCTGGTGGTTATCATCAAGAGGAGAAACTAATCTAGCTAGTTGCAGTGCTATAGATTTGTCCCAATAGGACACACTCTCTTGCATGCACTTGGCAATCTGTGCACACATAAATGCACACTGCCAAATTCCCATGACTTATAAGAAGAGAATAGGCTAGGATACAAAGGAAGAGATGCTTTCTCTCCTAGAATTTCACTTAGCATGCTTCTTCTCCTTGCTGCTGTGTGGTAAAGCACAAAGTTACAAGCACAATATACTCAGGTAAACATTATCATAGTCAGTCTGTTCTTTCTACAGTGAGACAGTCCTATTGAGAAAAGAGAATGCACCATTTGCTTTTTGCCAGAGCCCTGAAAAGCTACTTTCAAAATGAATAAATCCTTGGAGCTGTAGTCCCAAAAAATAACTTTTCAAAGCTGTGTTTTGATACAGGACACCTACCCCACCCCATATCAAGAGATGGCACAGCTTGAACTAGCTCTATCACAAGACCACTGGGGCCAAAAGATGAAGATTAGCTCTGGAAGAACTTGCACTGTTCTGAGTACAAATTTCATACAACATTTATGCACAAGTGGATCCTCATAACTACTTACTCAGTAGACACAAATGAAATTTGTAAAATCATCATACTGTAAAACATCATTCTGAAGACCAAAGAGGCCATGACACTCAACTGGTTCCACATTCCCATGACCAACTCATGGGGGTGTTTTTGGAGGAAAAAAGCTACAAAAACCATCCAAGCATTTACGGTAGTATCCACTCAGCAAGTCGAAATACAAGTGCTAGAGATGTCACTGAACACTTTCTCCACACTTTTAAGTGAATTATCTGGCTTTGAATGAAGAGGGCAATGACTATTTTGCCAGGACTCAACGCAGCAGCATCTCCACTTTAAGTCATCTCAGGCAGTAAGAGCAAGACTGTGTCTCCCTGAGGCTCCAGAGAGTGCAGAAAATACTAACTGAATCATTGGCTTGACTCTTATAAGGCAGTTACTTATATCCTCATTATCAAACAGCATGGTTGTAAATTAACTGTGTGGCTTTGTTTTTGCTTCCTGGACAATCACAGCTGAGGAGGGTACAGAAAACATTAACATGCAGCAGCTTGAACGAAGCACACTCATGACATAATGTTACTTTATTTAACAGGTTTGACTTGTGCAGTTATTTTTAGAACCATGACAGAAAGGGAGTAGAAATGCACCTCTCTCTGCTAATGGAAGCTGTCAAGGGCTCGTTGAGAGGCAGGTAAAAACAGAGAGGCATATACACAGGTGGAAGGAAGCCTGAGGGCAGGGTTTCATCAGATTTACATCTACTCTTACTTCTGGGGAAGGGGCGGCATTCTTCCACTCACCCTGTCCTGGACCCCAGCAACAGTGCGATTGGCATGTCGTAAGGAATATGTCAACCGATGAATGCCATCACTGGTTTCCCCATTTCCATAGAAGCCAACAGCAATGCCAGCACTGTGGAGACAAAATATGACAGAACAGTACATTTCAATCTATATGGACAGCAGCTGACTTGAAAAAGCAAGCTTCCTCCTCCTCATCATCATCTGAAGATCTCCACAGGAGGAGAACAGCATGCTCTGAACAGAAAGTAAAGCTGCAGCTGGGTAATTATAATCTTGACACACTGTGCTATTCAACTATATAGGACTGAGTTCTGTGCCCAGTGTAGCTAGTATTCTAAAATACAAAACTTGATGGCCCAACCTCATGAGCATTAAATTAAGACCCTGACTTCAACATTTCAATCTTCAGAGAACAGTTTCAAATTTCATCTTCTGAAGAATCCAAAACACTGCAGATGATTCTGGGACATGAGCAAGAGTGGACGTTGTCTATGCGATAACTTGAGGTGTGTTAGACCTCACCAGCACGCTATACAAAGTAAGTGTTCAGTCTCTTGCAGGTTTATATTTCAAGGAAAGTGGTGAAGAGGTAGGTGCTCCAGGAAAGTTACCCACCATCACTGATTACTCCAAGGAGCTCCTTGAAAGGTTTTGAAGAACACCAAAAGACTGTTTGGAAGTCACCCCATTAAGAAGATATTACAGGAGTCCCTTCACAGGAGATGGCTGAGATTTTTGTTTTCGTTCTTTAGCAGACACAACATCTTTGGGAGGCACAACATGATCCTCTCCCTGATCAATAGCTGTACCTATTGAATTTCGTCAGTGTGGATGGGGAAAATTTCTGTTCATTTATTTTTTTACATTTATTTAGATAAATTTAAATTTATTTTTTTAAAAAAATTAAATGCACATTTTTCATATTTGGAATGGAAAGAAATAATACCAAATGTTAAAACTGAATGCTGAAAGCAAAAAATACCCCAATCATAATCTTTAACTTCATTATGCTTTGGAGTTAGCCCAGTAAAGATTTTACTGCTTTGGTTTTTTGTATATTGTATTTTGTTGTATTTTCCTGCATGGCCAACGTAGTTAGCCCTGAATATGTATTCTGTAGCAGAGTAACCTAAAACCAATACTCAAATCATAATAATGAAATTTAAAAAAAAAGATTGTATAAATCAAATTTGCTTCTTGATGGAGATTTCCAAGGTCACACCCAGGCTCAGTGACCAACACTGATTTCAGCCTAGCATTGAGAACTGTGCTCAGAGTTCAAGGAATCATGACAGACTATCATCTTTTGGAGAGAGGAGGAAAATAATACATCTTGGTCAATGGTGCAATAGTGATGGTGGCTGGGGTAAAATCAGTCTACCATCCCCTGCATAGCAAGTAATCTAAACACTAATGAAATGAACATGAAAGCAGGTTGGAACTTTCCATTGTGTTTCAAGGTGGTTCCTGTTCTATTTGGTGGAGCAAAATGCAGGAACAGATTTGTTTTTCCAAACTGGCCTTTGCAGATACAGCTTTTCCACTTGGTGGAAACCCATCCTCCTATTGCTATTGTGGGAAAAGCTACAAAAGCCATCTTTCAACATCTGCACATTATGTTTGCAAGAGTGTCCCAAAAAAGCGACATTATCTGAGAGGCTTACCAATTTCACCATGGGCAAATTCAGTCTGTACCTCTTCACAACCTAGTGGTGTGCAGTTCCTGTCCTGCTGCTCCTGCAGCATTTTCTTAAATTTCAATACTTTCTGTTATTTCCCCAGACAACATATATATGTGTGCCTACCAAGTTGCCTCTCAATTTATGGTGACCCCATGAATTTCACCGGGTTTCCCTTAGGCAAAGAATATTCAGGTGGTTTTGCCAGTTCCTTCCTCTGAAATATAGGCAACAGCACCTGGTATTGGTTGGCAGCCTCCCATCCAAGTACTCACTGGGCCAGACCCTGTTTAGCTTCCAAGATTGGATGGGATCTGGTGCCTTGAGGGTATTTAGGCCACACAGTGCATTAAAAATGACAAATACATTCACAGAAGGATATTCGAGAAGAGGTTCTCCAAGCAGATTTCAAATTAAGAACTGGGAAATAGCTGTTAGAGCTACTTTACTTATATACAGCCAGAGGTCACATGCAGTCAACTAATCTCCTAGCCATGGTGAGGAGGTGGTAAACCATTACTAGGCCAAGAAGA
This sequence comes from Phrynosoma blainvillii, assembly GCA_026167975.1. Lineage (NCBI taxonomy): Eukaryota > Metazoa > Chordata > Lepidosauria > Squamata > Phrynosomatidae > Phrynosoma > Phrynosoma blainvillii. The sequence continues at coordinate 19,832,665 of JANUYF010000012.1, read as the reverse complement.
ACAATAGCATGGGATCAAAATACTGCTGAAGTTGCTTTGCTATCAGGTAAAGGGAGAGAGAAGTTATTATTTCTTTGCTTTTTAAGAATAGTGAGACACACACTGTCACCATTGCAGCACAGTCACCATTGCAGCAGTGAAGATCAAGAAAGGAGTTTCAACCATGGAGCAGCCAACTTTGCACTTGGACAAAGTATTTTTAAAATGCAAACTGTGTCACCCAAAATATTTTTTGTAACAATTTGTTCGCTTCAACTCAAAATGTGGTTAAAAACAAAATGTGAGAACTACACGTTTGATAGGAGATAGGGCCAGCTAGAGGACAACCAAACTGTCCATTTGGTATGGGCAAGAATAAAGGGAAAGTATACTGTGTGTGTCAAAAGTGAAATAATTTGCCCTCTCCTGAGGCACTGACCTTGCCTTGATCCCTCTGGTTTCCTTGCTATACATTCATTTGCTGCTGCTGCAAATCTGTTGGCCACATAGCAATGGGTTCCCAAGAAAGCTCCAACAAAAGAGCCTGAAATAACACACTTTTCAAGAGCCTGGGGAAGAATGTTTCTAATAGCTCAAGGTGCTAAGATCAGAAATCCCTGCAAGGACCTACTGGCTGAAGTTTCTTCTTTGTTCAGCCTTTTGACAAATGCAATCCACAATCCTGAGTGAAATCAAAAACAGCTCTGTGAATGGATACAGGTCATCCCTCTTGTGCGCTGCAAGACATCACCTGAAAGCAAATCTATATCAAGCTTCTGTGTTCACAGAAGAGCACTGTTACATTACAAAGTGTGCTCCAACACCAGGTAAGTGTTCTATGAAAGCTGGCCTGTTTGTGGGCAAATACAGCAGCTATTACCCCTCCAAACAGAAGACCCTATTATTTATTTCATTTGTATGCTGCCTTTCTCTCAAAGTGGGGCCCAAGGCATCCCAATCCCAAACCCATCACCATTCCATAGCCAGCAGCAGATAAACATCTTCTTAAACCTTCTGATCCATTACAAAAATCACAGCTGTATGAATGCATTTGCTTCCCCTTGCATCTCAAAGCACAAACCCCACTGCATTCCCCAAGGACTCTAGTAATCTTTCTTTTAAGTGTGCAATTTCCCTTTTTTAAAAGGGTAGCATGCTGGTTGCACTTAGCACCACAAAATGGCAAATTACAATAGTTTCCCACAGACTTTGGGGGAGGGGATGATGTAGGGGCAGTACACAAGATCAGTCATTTGAAGGATGCTTGGAATTATTCCTGAAATGTAATTTCAGGACCAACCAAGCCAGCAAGCCAGCTTGACACTGTAGATTTGGTTGTCTGTTTCGAATCACAGGACAGTATGACCTTGAATAGGAGATTAGTACCACACGCTACTCTCAGAGGAAGGCATTATGATAACTGGGAGGCCTCTCTTGCAGTTTACAGTATGTTCTGTAATAGATAAATTACAAGCAGCCAGCTCACAACCTTTTTTGTTAAGAGTCGATATGAAACCTAGGTATCTTCCCATAAGGTGCTCTCTCCTTATTCCCACATTCAGATGCTTGGAAATTAGCTTCCAGAGCCATGCTGATTATGTCCCTATTTAATGTGCACTAAATACATGTTTTACTTTACAGTTTAAGTGTTCAAACTGCCTTATTCCTCAAACTTTAGGCACAATGTAAGTTCCAATGCAACATGAGGAGTCTCCCATTTCCCCCACAAGGTAAGCATGCTCACCCCATGAACACACCTGGCACATGAGAAATGGCATTGTATGGATACTGAGAGCACACACACACACACACACACACACACACACAGCTTCTCCACACAACAAGGAAGAGGGATTCCTGATTATCCCACATATTAGTAAAATAGGATTACTGGGCACAACCTCCTTCCCACAAATATAAAGAGACGTGTTTACATGTAAAGATGGAACAATTAATTCTTTCCATCTGGGATACTTTCCTCGTAGCAATTCTCATGCCATCAGAAATGTCGATAGCAACATTTTTCATCATGAGGATAAAGGCTGCTTGCATATTAATGGACCATGAAGAAAACAAAAGTGTGAAACACACACCATAAACATCTGTATCCGAGCAGCCTAATGCAATTAGGGGACAAGAATAATTATGTTATCATTGCTTAAGTAAAGGAAAAAAAATGCTGTCATCTATTCTGAGAATGGCTTGAGAAACAGATCTGAAAGCTTCTGTTTCTGATTCCCAACAAGCACTGATCTGGATCATCCCACTCATCAAAATAGTAGAAAGCTTCCTTAAAGATACTTCACAGATGGCACTTTACCATTGTCATGGTTCACTGTTTTAACAAAATGAAAGTAACTGCTTGCTGGTGAAGATGTGGAGCACTGGGTACATTGCCTGAGAGTATGTCCCTCTGATGACAAAGTCATCTTCACTACTCAAATCACAAACCAGTCATTTTGCAACAGCTAGAATGGAAGTAGTTACACACTGGAAGGCCCCCTGAAGGGATCTACTTTTAGAGACTGGTTTGATCACATAAACCTGTCTGAAAAACTTAGCCACTTGACAATGTTACAAAGGAGTTAATAACAATGTATTTGTAAACACATGGACTCTATTTATTGTTTATGTCTTTAAAGAAAATTCTCTAGATGTGCTTCCTGTTGATTATATGAAGTTTTGAAAAAGTATATAGTATCTTCCTTCTGCTAATGGCAATTATGTCTTGGTGTTCAAGTTTTTTTTTACATCTCGTACTTTTTTATATCTCGTACTCTCGTACAAATTGTATATATTTGTAATATATGTATGTATATATACATATATATATATATATATATATAGAGAGAGAGAGAGAGAGAGAGAGAGAGAGAAAGAAGATTTAGAAGAAAACACATCTGTATAATGACACTTACTGCAAAGATGTTGGCAACCTCTGGGTCAGTCACACGTAAAATCTGAAAACTTAGCCCTCTGCAGAAGGTGGGGCTCTGAGTATAAAGCATGACCTATCTAGCAAATGCCATTCATCTATCCAGAGTGACAAAAAGCCTTCCTCAATGAATCACAGGGATCCGACATTTGCAGATGTGATGAAATGACCTGACCATGGATGACCTTAGCTGGGGGCCCACAGATCTGAGCATAAAGACAAAAGGCCTTAAAAATACAGTCCAGAAGGAAGTAAAACCAGACATTACTAAGAGAAGAGAACAAAACAGTCATTATAGTTATTAAGAAAGGAGAAATAGCCCTATATGTTGCTTAACATCTATATGTAACAGTAATCATGGAACACTTTGCTGCACTTCTAAGCTCAGTGTTCACACACTGTATTGCTGAGCTTACTATATTCATTTGCTGACACCACTGGACTGGACCTGAGTCAATGCTTTGAGTACTGGAGGACAGCATGGCTTTGCTGAAAAAGGAACAGCTAGCAGACTGACATCTGTAAGCAACTGTCTAGTGCAATCAGCTCCTGTTATGTTGTTTGAAGACAAGGTGATATTTACACTTTTAAAGGTGTGCATCTTACTCAAGAGAGTGTTTTTTCATCAGAATCTTCCTGGAGTGACTGGAACGCTTCAGATCTGCCTCTCTCACTCATAAGCTTGAAGACTGGATGTTCTTTTTTCAGCAAAACAAAAAGACCAATTATCGTGTCAAATGAGGCTGCAGTGAACTACTATCATTTGATAGCTATTCTCTGCTGTCGTTCAGCCCTTGTAGGCAAACTTACTGCAGTGTAACCTTGTAGGATAATGATGTACGCCTATAGACAGTAAAAATGAATTGTACCTTTTCCACTTGGTGGTCTGGATTCCTGTTTTCAAAAAACCCACTTTGTACCAACTTTGGTGAACTAAGTTTACAAACCAACTACCACACCACAGATAATGGACAAAATACGCCTGATATTAACTTTGCCTTCTAGTATTTCATTCAGTTACCCTTGGATATTCAGATGTAGACTCTAATTCATATCAATATTATCAATACAATAGCAAGGATGATGGAGGTGGTTGTGGTGGTGATCATTTCTCACTTACAAAATAGCTATAAATTTCAAAGCAGTGGACAAAAATTAAAACTAGACAGATCAAGATCATGTGAGCAGACTACGATATAGCTCAAAATGAAAAACAAATGAGGAAAAAGGAGATAAAGCAAGCAAATTTAATCTATGTAAATAGGTTCACCACAGAGCTCTATGCTAACATAAGCAGAATGCTGAGCCTTGATCAGGAGATTCAAGACATTTATTTAAACTTGCAAGGAAATTTGTTAGGGAACACAATGGACAGGTAAAGGTTAAGCAACAACCTCTGTTAAACAGATATGCTAAGATTGTGGATGTAGCAAAATGAACAGACAACTTTATCTTACACCTGAAGGATTTATCTTATTTCACTGTTAAACTGATTTGGGTTAAGATGGCAAGACATAAAATGAGAAAAAGCTAGAACTCACCTGCAGACTAGAGTTGCAATGATGACACACCAGGCTGTACAACAACAATCCGCATTCAACTCTTCACTTTTCCGGTGGCGACAACACAACCAGAAGGAATAGAAAAGGAGGAAGAGGAGATCCAGAGCAAGGCAGGAGAGAGCAACGCCACCCAATAACAACAGGGCCTGAAGGAGACAAAAATGATAATATTACTAACACAGATTATCAGAAGGCATTTACACAGTATAATCTCTGATGTATCAATGGTGCTTTCTCACCTGATGCATACCTAGGAAATGACAGGCATTCAGCCATAGGTGTTAAGTGAGGCTTCACTGATCATGGCAGTAAATCCATGGCCATTCTACATTTCCTAGATAAACCAAGGAAGCAACTAACTGTCCAGCAAAACCAATGATCAATGATTTAATAAATGTCTCTCAAATTTTAAGGTCAAGGACAGGGACTATCTCTCTTTTATGTTTTGGAAGCATTTGAGTCCTTGTTGTTGTTGTTGTTTTTTTAAACTATATAAATATATTTACAGTCTTGGTAATTATTTCTCATTTCTCATGGCCCTAAGACAGATCAAAAAATAAAGAGTCCATTACCTGTGTAGTATTAATGGTGCTTCTACCACAATAACTGTATGTATGTATGTATGTATGTATGTATTTTATTATTCTTAAATCCAAAGCAGTTAACAAAAAAGAGACACCTTCCTCCTACATTTTGAATTAGGGTCATGCCACATCTGCAGCCTTTTCACCTTCCCCATCAAATCAAGATCCTGCTTCAAATAACTGCCTAGACGATATGCAGTAACCCTTGTTAAGTCAATTGCTGAAGTGGATGGACTTGATAATCACATTTGACAGAATCTGCTTTGCCTAAGTTAGACTCCAGATTCAGATGACTATGCACATAATAAATTCCTATAAAACATATACGTGGCAATGTAACCTGGCTATCTAAGCAGCAAGAGATTGCTCCAACATTTGTTTTCCTAGGGAGAACCCTTTTTCCTTTTGATAAACAACCCTGTGCCACAGTTGGCAAATTATTTTTAACCAAGCCATCTTCCAAATGGCAAGAGGCCATCAGGGCTGGGTCTGATACGGGCAAGGTATGTGTAAAGGCTCAATGCCCTTCCTCTGCCTAAGCACTGGATTTTTGTCTAATCCTCTGAATCTGTACAATATTAGATTGAGATCCAAACTTGTGTGCAAATAAATCCTTTATTGTACAGTATCATAATTTAGGTTCTCTTATTTATAGGGAATAGATGAAGTATAAGTGTCCAGATGCTCTTGGACTGTAAGTCCCAGCTTCCTGTATCTGGCCAGGGCTAATGAAAAGTACAGTCCAAGAACCACAGGAGAGCCACTAGTTGTTCTGTACCTTCATGATGACTCTCTCCCAGGGTTTTCTAGGCAAGATTTATTCAGAAGGGGTTTGCCATTGCCTTCCTCTCAAGCTGAGAGTGTGTGACTTGCCCTGGGTTGTCCAGTGGGATTCCATGTCTAAGCAGATAGTTAAACCTTGTTCTCCCCAAATCCACCTCCAACACTCAGACCACTGCACCACACTAGCACACTCTGCTATAAAGAAAAGATGGCAGTGTGATGGATGATGCTGATGTTTCCCCAATTCAAACAACACAGGAAATGGACCCATTAAACCCTCAGTCCAGGAGGGATATGCATGCTCAGTGCCTTTTGCTTCTCCCCTGAGTAACTTGCAAAAAACTGAAAAGCACACAGAGAGATTAAGATGCTATTGGAGGGGTCCAATGAAAATGTTTGGGACCAGAATGAACCCTCATACTGTTAGACTATAAATCAGTGATTCCCAATCTTTGGTCCTCAAAGACGTTTTGGACTTTTGGCTCCCAGAAGCCCAGGACAGTTTGGCCAACAGTCAAGAATTCTGGGAGCTGAAGTCCAAAACATCTGGAGGACCAAAGTTTCAGGACCACTGCTATAGATCATCTTCAGCTCTTTGTTGACATGATGCTCTAAGGAACCTTTAAATCTTTCCCTTAACAATTTTTTTAAAGAAATATCACAATATTTATCCTTCCCTCACCCACAACAATCCATTTCACTATTTCTGTTTATTTGTTGCTCATGCTGTGTTAACCCTCTTTCCCCATACTCCAAACTACATTTCTAATTACTGTGCCTTCTTTATAGATTAGCTGTATGGGCAATCTAAGCTAATCAAAAATCATATCATGAATAGGATAATGTCATGTTGCACACAGCATTTCATATTTTATTTTGTGATATCCCTAAGGGCAAAGCTGGCAGTGAGGGCAATGCCTCCGGAATAGGCAAGCAGTTTTAAAGCATTTCTTCCCTATTTTCTCTCTCACTCACACACACACATGCATGCATGCACACACACACACACACACACACACACAGACAATGCAAACAACAACAACAACCACAACCAAACAAAAAACAGCCGAAAAAGAGAAGCTTCTTTCAACTATGCTCAAAATGTTCCTAAAAACCAAGCAAGTACATTCAGCTGTATCCTATTCCAAACTACTATGTCATTTCTAGGGAAATGGAAGTAACAGATTTCTGGTCAGGGCATAATGGCACCATATTTTTTTTGCTGAAAGCCAGGAAGGAAAGGCATTGCAGAGTGCAAAGGAAGGAGGAAATGCACCAACCTGGTGACCCTTTGCCTGCCACATGCTTTGGCATTAAATCCGAACCAATCCGTTGTGAGAAGTATAGATTCCATTTTAGCAATCAACATTCTACACTTCAAATGCGGGAACAATAAATAAAAACACAAATATGTCAAACGACTGCTTTCTGGACCTGGAGGTTATTGTCTATAAAATGCCACCAGATTGCAAGTCTGCATAAATACCTGGAACAGAGCTCAAGCAGTTTCTGCCAGCACAGTAATATTGGTACCCTTCAGTCTGCAGACAAAACTGTGCCAGAAATGTGCAGTACAGAGGGGATTTTATTTTTAATCAGCCACATCTCTTTTGCTCTGCTCCTGAAAAATCCTGACAATACTGCAGAGAAGTACTTGAATTTTTAACAACTGTCTCTCAGCCAAGGAACTGGCTTTCAACACTATTCTATATTAAGCTGCTAGGAGAAATCATCCAGAGATCTGGACTACAGAGCCACTAATGTGCAGATGACATGCAGCTGTATATCTCTTTTCCCCTTAAGAATCCCAGGGAAGTGCTAGATGTCCTGAAAAATGTGTCTGGGTATGCTACTAGAATGCATGAGTAAAAACAAACTGAATCTTAACACAGGCATGATAGGGACCAGCTGCAGCTACATACCATGCCTCTGTCTTGTGCCATCTCCAAATAAATAAACCTGGTTGGATGCAGAGTGCCAGATTCTGCCCTTTGTGCATATTCCAACAATTTGACTAGTGTGTTTTCATGATCTGAAAATTACCTAAATGTGAATCAAGCTGCCTCCCCAAAGGTCATTTGTTTTTCTATAAAGGGTAGAGGAAATCCTCTCATTAAAATAAAATCACTGTTAGCTAGTTTCATGGTGATGGAAAAAAAGGCTACAAGCATCTACAGACCAGATTAAACTATTTGGCATTATCCGCACAATAATCTGCTCTGACTGATAGTGGATCTACAAGGCAGAGAGTAGTCTTTCCTATTACCTGAATTTAGGAGAGGCCAGGGACTCAATCTGGGACCTTCAACATTCAAAGTATATATTTTGCCACTAAACTAGAATGCCTTTCTACAAGAGATGAGTATTATTATTATTATAGTTTTGTGGGTTTTTTTGGGCTATGTGGCTGTGTTCTGGAAGAATTTATTCCTGACGTTTGGCCTGCATCTGCGGCCGCATAGTCCAAAAAAACTCACAAAAAACTATGGATGCCAACCATGAAACCCTTCGACTTCACATTATTGTACTTTTCTCCTGCCTGCTTCTTACATGACCACAACAATAAGTCACATACAAATTCTACATAACACACCCCTGTACAAAAGTTGCATTTTTCCTGCAGATGTGCTGGACTACAACTTCCACTGTCTCCAGACAGAACAAAGATTTGCCATGCTGATTGGGGGATTGTGGGCACTGCAGTCCATCACACCCAGAGGGCAACAGGATGGGGAAAGGCTACTAGAATACCCACTGAAAGCCCTTTTGCAGACAAAGGATTTAGAAAAGGAGAATCTCTCCCACTCCAAACAGTTTCTACTAACACATCTCCACAGACTAAATCATTATTAAATGAGGCTTAGCTCAAATTTGGCAGGTTGTCAACTGAGCGAGCTTGCTGAAAAGATGGATTTCCTCACAGGAGCTTCTGCAAGTCCAACAAAATGGATGCTTTGGTTGATTTGCATATAGGTTTTATTTTAAGACTCTGCAATGCAAGTGAAGTTTCATTTCTTAAAGTCATATTTATGAAAAGTTGTTCCATATAGGCAGCCAATAGCTAGTCATAAAACTTACTCTATATGACCTACAAATTAAGCAGTAACTTAATTTGCACCATCCGTTGCACAGACTATCACCCCATAGATAAACAGAGACCATAAACATAATCATCTCAGCTTACAAGTAGTTTTTATTTCAAGCACAGAGAAAACAGAAGGTGTCTCATTAGCACTATTTCATTGTGTGGCAGCAGTTCTTGGGATAGTTTGCTATCATTTATTTATAGTGTTATTGTTGTTTTAAAATGAAGAACCTATTAAGATCCCAATCAACTACCTTTAAATAAGGTTCTTTACAGTACAGCAAACCTTTTGAAATAGCTTCCATAACCACTCACCCATCAGATTAATAATTAGACAGACAAAGGGTTAAGAGTCATGCAACCCTCTAAATGTTGATGGGCTGCAAATCCCAGAATTTCTCATCATTTTAGGATTGTTAAATAGGGTTGCAGGGACTTGCAGTCCAATAACACTTCCAGGGCCACACGATGTTCACCCCTGGAACAAAGCTTACTAAAAAACAACAGATGGAAATCCATTACCTAAATAGCTCTGTATTTTTTCCTAAGTCCACATCACACAACAATGTAAAATTACTGGAAATTTGTTCTAAAAATAAACTGCCATGGAAATTAAAAAGAAAGGGAAGTAGATCTGCTATTTCGGAAGGGGGTAGCAACACCAGAACAAGATTCACCCAGAATGGGTAAAAATATTTCAGTGGAAATCGATCACAAGAGAAGATCCTTTTCCTGCTAAATGTAAGTGCAGGAAACAGTACAGTTCTGCTTGCTTCACAAAAGCAATTAAGACTGTACAAGCAGCAACCTAAAACAAATTATTAAAAATAAGAAAGCTGTTTTCTATTAATATGGACCACTGATCCTTCAAGCTCACTGGTTATCTACTCTGTGCTGGCTAAAAGGAGTTCTCCATAGTTTCAGACAGAAAATATTTGCAGCCCTCCCAAAAGACCCCAGGGAGATTATTATTTTTTAATTTATATGAGATATGCACCACCTCTCCCATTTTCTTTCCCACGGGAAGAATTCAAATTACAGGTAGACAAGCTGTCTTTGCATCTGTATGGACTATAAAAGAAAGAATAAATAAACAGGAATCAGAGTCTAGGTTTCCAAATTCCAAGTTTAATACTCATAGCTGGGCCATGGCAAATTTTCATATCAGCAGATGCTGCCTCTTAAGGATCTAATGTACTTTACAAACACAAAGGGATGAGCTCATTGCTGGAATATTACCAGAAACGGCTGAAATAAGTGGCTTGAATATTTTAGACCCTAAACTAAAGCTTGAAAAAGAATTAAAAACAGAAGGCTTCAGCTCAACTCTGCAACTTGAGTATTTGGCACATCTAATGTCCTCAGGGTGCCCTAACCATTATAACTAGTTTTTGGGGGGAAGAATATTTTTCTTTTCTTTTAGTCCAGGTCCCTGCCCTCCAAACTTCAGTACTCAAACCAGGAGCTTTCTCCTTTTGGATCTCCAAAAGCATGGGCCATCACGTGTCCTTAGCATGGACCACACACAAATGAAATATATTAATTCAATTAATTAACTGAGTTGAGACAAATTCCAGAGGAATAGACATGTTAGGCTGTGACACCAATCGGAAATATCACAGTGATTAGTTTCCTAAAGTATGAGTTACACCTCCTTTTTCAAAGGTACAAGAACAAATTGGATCCAGTTAAAAGTTCTGAAGATGAATTAACTCACTAGACTGAACAGGATTTTTTTTAAAGGAAGTACCTAGTTTATGATCACCGAGAGATCACACATTAAACAGTAGGATATTTGCCAAATAAGAGAACTGTTTATATATTGATTGCCAGAAACTGTTATTTTTAGCATTCTTTATTTCTGAAAAGTTAAAAAAACCCACAATGCAGGCAAGACCCAAAATTGAGAAACAGCAAAAGAAAAAGAGAAGTGTGCACTGGAGTTCAAGTGGTGGGTTGTTACTAGGACTGTATCCACACTGGAGAAATAATTGGGTTTGACAGCGGTTTAACTGCCATGGCTCCATGCTATGGAATTTTGGGAAGGGTGGTTTGTTGCAGCACCAGAGCTCCACTCTGGTGTCACAACCAAGTACAATTCCCAGAATTCCTTAGCATGGAGTCATGGCAATTAAAGTGGTGTCAACCCGGATTATTTCTCCAGTGTGGATGGACTCTAGGTCAGTCCGCAGGCTAAGGTGGTTGAAACCAATAGCATTACAACCATTTTCCTTTCTAAAGGAGAAAGAGAGAGAAAAAATACAAGGGAGGGGAGATAAAAGTAGACTCTGTGCTACAGATTAGAGCAGTCAATATTATCAACACATTGCAATATGGAAGGAGTACCTACCAAAGATGCAAATTCAAAGAGAGGAACATTGTGGTGATGACTCTAAAACACCATTTCATTAAAGCACCAAGCAGGGACGAGGTGACTTTTGTTGAGTCTGTATGCTTGGGGAAGAAAGTTTAGAGAAGACTTAGCTTAAGTGGTTTCCTCTTCCTAAATAATTCTGTAATTGAACAAAACCCAGATCCACCAGCATCTTATAGAAGATTTTTCACTTCACCAACCCAGTGCTTTTCATACCGAGTCCTGAAATATCAAAATTTCTCTCCTACTAAAAAGCCATGTTATGTTTCTTTGCTTAACTTAGGTCTGCAGAATTTGCACTTGTAAGATTTTTGGAAATGTATGAAAGACCTTATCTTTTCCCCACGGTTGCACAGCCTGATAAGGGCTCTTTCCTGTGATATGAGTTGAATTTGACCCTTCTGAACCAAAGGCAATCCTTCACTGGCATCTATGAAAGCAGAGGAATGAGAACAGCAACCTGCAAAATAACCCTGCTATAAATTTAAAGTTAAAAGTGACACATCGAGAAAGCACTATGACGATGAGGTCACCTAGCACTAAGTGGGAAGAGGTATCACAATGGCCTGAAACATTTCTTGCCCGAAGTCACGTCTTTACCCTTCTGCCTCACAGCTTCCAGTCAACGGAAGTCATAAAAAATATGCTACTTTAAGAACCAGTGAGTTTTTCATGAGCTGCAAAACCATGGTGCATATCAAGCAGTTTCCTGGAGAAAAGTGTTAGCAAGTACCATCAGTACCAGCTTCCAATCTAGAAGTAAACATTTTGAGATGCAGGAGAAAAGTAGTGACCCCTTATCCCAGTTTCCTCTGGCCACAGCATCTAAAATAGGGATTCATAGGGCCTTTGCAGACTGCCAGAAATAGTGCAAATTGAGTCCACTTTAACTGCCCTGGCACAGTGCTAGGGAATCATGGGAATTGTATTTTTTTCTGAGACATTGAGCCTTCTCTGACAGAGAGCTCTGGTGCCACAATAAACTACAGTTCCCATGATTTCCCAGCACTGAGTTAGGGCAGTTAAAGTGGACTCAATTTGCACTATTTCTGGCAGTCTGCAAAGGCCCCTAGTTTGTATTCCTATGCTTGTCAACTGCATGAAACTAATGCTAAAAGAAGTGCCATGCAACAATTTTAAAGAGGCAATTTCAAAGAGTATACCTCTGCAAGAGCAAATATATATATATATATATATATAGAGAGAGAGAGAGAGAGAGAGAGAGAGAGAGAGAGAGAATGTATGTTAAAAATTCACAGGCTTTGAAAATGCTAAGATGAGAAAACACTGTTCCCTAAAACAGGAGAAATCCAACAAGTCTTCCTCAAGAAGGAATGAAAGTATGATATTTCAGGACTCAATATGAAAAGCACTGGGTTAGTGAAATGAAAAATCTTCTAGAAGATGCTGGTGGATCTGTTTTTTGTTTTATTACAGAATTATTTAGGAAGAGGAAACCATTTAGGCTTAGTCTTCCTCTCTAAACTTTCTTCCCCAAGCATACAGAGTCAACAAAATCTGCTTCTAAGAAGACCTCACTCACGAGTGGTTGACAAATTGCATAGTTGCACAGCAACAAGAAAACCCAATGAAGCAAAAGGTGGGCTGTCAGCAAGAACTCAGCTCTCCATCCCTCCTCCACTAATGGGGCATCTGCTCAGAGGAGCAGATACTCAATAGGCCACAATATTCCACACTATATTCCTGTTTCTCCCTCAATAGTTGGGGGATACCATGAAAGGAGTAGCACTCCTGTCTGTGCAAAATCCTTTTTATGCACAAAGGCAAGAGCAATGTGCTTTTACCTATTCAGCTTCCACTTTCTGGTGGGATGTTGCTGCAAAAGCTGGAAAGAAAAATACAGTTATATAAGAAAAATGAGTCAATCTGCATACTTATTACAGTATGAAAAGAAGATCAACAACGCCCATTAACAGAGCCAAGACCCTACCAAGACCAAGGTTGAGGTCTACTCTAAGCTGCACTTTGACTGACTCCAATAACTGGATCTAACAAATCTCTTAATTTCCCCCCAAATAACTGGATCTAACCAATCTTTTAATTTCTCCCGCAATGCTACCAATCGAATGTAACTCTGAGATGTTCTAGAAAGCAGACTATTATGCACCCTCTACCTGAAATTCCCAACTCTGGACATTTTTTTGGAGGGGGAAAATAGGATGACAAAATGAACATAGACAGTTGGGGTTCAGCAATTAGAAGAGGTGAACATTTAGCTCCAGCATTATTGTTGTTGTGTTCCTTCGTTTCCAACTTATGGCAACAGGACATTTATAGATGGTTATTGTTGTTAGCTGCCTGCAAGTCAACCTCGACCCGTGGCGACTCTGTAGGCGAGACATCTCCAAATCCCCTGTCCTCCACTGCTCTACTTAAGTTTTGCAGACTCATATCTGTGATCTCCCACATAGCGTCTAGCCATCTGGTGTGTGGTCTTTCTCTATTTCTACTACCTTCAACCTTTCCCATTATTGCCTTTTCTAATGATTCATGCTCTGGTGTGGTCAAAGTATAACAACCTCAATTTAGTCATCTTGGCTTCCAGGGAGAGTTCAGGCTTGATCTCTTCAAGGACCCATTTGTTTGTCCTTTTGGCTGTCCACGGTATCCTCAGCACTCTTGTCCAATATCACATCTCAAAGGAGTTGATTTTCTTTTTATCTGCTTTTTTCATTGTCCAGCTCTCACATCCATACATAGTGATGGGGAATACCATGGCTTGGACGATTCTAACTTTAGCGCTTGGTTGTATCTTTTCTAGCTCCTTCATGGCTGCCCTTCCTTTTCCTATCTTTCTTATCTCTTGACTGCAGTCTCCATTCTGTTCAATGTTTGATCCAAGGTATGAGAAATTTTTAAACTATTTTGATTTCCTCGTTGTCTAGCTTGAATTTATGCATGTTCACTTTTGACCAAACAGTCAACATATACAACATCAAAATACTTCTACATACATATAGGAACCAGTAACATTTTAAATAAAACAAAACACAGAGCCAAGATGGCTTGAACAACACTTTCTGTTGCAGATTGTTTCCATGTCAAATTCACAGTTCTATGGAGTACGCTCAGCCATAGATTAAGACTTTATAGAAGAGTTGCCATACGTTGACAGGCAATTTGAAGGCATGTACACACAGATGAGCAACTGCAAGTCTGTTAAGATGTTTGCTGCATTTCCAATAGATACCCAGATCAGAATTTTCTACAACAGAAAGTTAAGTTGACAGAAAAGCAAGATCAGGCAGGTGCTGTAATATTATCCTACGAACACATGCTTCTCTCCATGTTGTAGTGCTCTCCCATTGTAAACTGTGCTTCAGCTGCATTACAAAGCTGCAGAAAATATTACTGGTATCCAGCATTTGTTCGTAAACCTACAGCTGTGTTTTTCTGAACCAACAGGGAATATGACAGAGAAAGGCAGAGAATGCAGGGGATGGGAAAGAAGAGAAGAAAGAGGGTGCTTCTGTTTAATAGCTACTTGTTTTTAATTAACAGAGAGCATATGCGGCCCAGGATCATTAAAGACTTTCAACAATCACCCCTTTAGATTAACACCTGCTCCCCATCAGGACAAATAACAGAGGGCAAGATGCCATCCTTCTTATAGCTATGAATCATTCTGTCATGGCTGTCTGCTTTCCTAGGACCGCTGCCCTCCCCAAGTGATGGATAAAACAGACAGGTCCAAAGGTGAAAGAAATTCTGTACCTCCACAAACTCAAATAAAGCAACTAGAAACCATGTCGCAGAGAGGACAGTCATCACACACTCACTCCTGTTGGCCGGCTGTATTTTTCAATATAGCAATCTTATTAACAGTTTTTTTCCAGCTTGGTTTTTTTTTTCCAAACACATGCAAGTCGTATTTATCATTCACAAAACAAAAGCCAGGAACTTCAGGCCAAGTTACTATTATCAAAGTTGGACACTAGTTAGCAAAATTTTACACTGATTGTTTTTGTTTCTATCATAGTTATTTCTGAAGTAAATGATGGAATGTATCCTTTTAAGACTCCAAAACTCAATGGAAGCAGGGCTACTATGGTCCAACACACACTGCAGAAATAATCCAGTTTCAGACCGTTTTAATTGCCCTGGCTCAATGCTAGGGAATTCTGGGAACCATAGTTCTGTGAGACATTTCGCCTTCTTTGTCAGAGAGCTCTGGGGCCCCAATAAACTACAGTTCCCAGGATTCCCTAGCACTGAGCCAGGGCAGTTAAAGCAGTCTCAAACTGGATTATTTCTAAGTGTGTTTTGGACCTATGTTGCCTTTTTAACCCTATGGCCTGAATCCTATGGTTAGCCCCAACTAGACCTATTGAACCAACTGCTGATTAAGGAGTCAACATGCAGATAAAATTTCATTTATTCAATGTTTCTAAAAGAAGAAAACCTAACTGTTTCATACATCCAGGTGACCAGAGAGCTTTTTGGAACTGCCTTTTCAAGATAAAGCTATGGGGTATCTTGAATGAACCTATTAGAAAAAAATCACCACTACAACCAGAACAGTTTCCATCACTTATCAACTGTAAACTGGTTGAAAATGGGAAGCTGGAAAACACAAAAATGTTCACTTCCATATAAGAAAGAGAAGACTTAAGGGCAAAAATATTTGTTATATCAATGATATTGTTATTTTTTTGGAGTCACTGAAGTATCTTACTAAATATGACATCAAATATGGTTACGAATACTTTCCAAATGCTTTTGACACCAGGAGTAGAGGGCACAGCTTCCTATGGCCATAGTCTGGCCCTGGCTAAGAAGAGCTTTCTGGTGTCAAACTGGACTTGCCAAAAAAAAAAAAGCACTTCCCAAGGCCCAAGAAGTCCTTCCTCCAGCCAGAAAGGTATTTTTAGGAATGCAGCTCATGCCTCTCAAAATACTTCATGCTGGCACCACCAGAATATTTAACAGATTGATGCAGGTGCAAAATAATCTGCTGTCTTGACAGAGCAATGCTTCCTCTGTTAATGTGTCAATGGTTCTTAAAAGGAAGAACAAGACCTATTCAGAGCGATGCCTTGAAAATGCTCTGTTTTCAGCTCCAGTTCAAGAGATGATGGTACTTCTCTAATTTTAATGATTATTTGCCAAGTTTGTTCTAATTTTATTTTTCATTGGCTTTAATTCCACCACTTATTGGTTTAAGTTCTGAGTGCCGGTTTCAGTGAAAGGGAAGACATGGAAACTGAGCACCAGTTTCATTGAAAGGTAAGAAATATTACCCCACATTATTATTTTTTAACCAGCCTGGCTATTTAGGTCAATGCATTAGGTTCCTCCCCACCTCAAATGTCTGATTCATTCAGGCTTGTAAACAGCCACTTTCTTTATCGTCTCTTCCTCCATGGTGAGACAGAACTGTTGGCACATGAAAATAATGATTTATTACATTTATTACATTTATTTCTACCACACTGTTTGACTTTTAAAACCATCCAAGCAGCCACCACAAGAGAAGAAAAATGCATTTGTCACTAGTCAAATCACCAATAAAACCACTAAAGCATAGGAGGCAGCAAATCAAAGGATTGTAAAGATCATTAAAGCCTCCAGTAAAATGAACAGGACTTCTCTTGACACCTTAAAGATCCTGGTCAGGATCCAACAACAGCTGAATTCTGCCGTTTTGAACAGGACTGATGTCTTCCTTCCTCCTGTGGCCCATGCACCCTAAAAACCTGCTCTGGAGGACTGAGAACAGGTTTTTTGTTCTTTCTGGAACAGGTTTTTGTGCTATAGGGAAGAAACAGCAGGAGGACAAATCCTAATTTGGCTAGTGCTAACTACCAAAATATACGTGGACCTTGGCTCCAATATTGCAAACGTATGACTTCCAGAGGTAGGCTGAGCCCTCACAAAAAGGAGCCCCTCTCAAGCAATGTCCTCTGAACCTCTGAAGCTAGTGCATGCTTTTTGACACTGTGGGAACATATTCTTGGTGATCATAATACCATTGTATATAAATACATACAAGGTGGACTTCAAAGAAGTTCTCTCACATTTTCTTCCTTTCTTCACTGACATGGGCATCTATGGGAATGTGAGGCTGACATTGTGTGCCTTCAAGTAGTTTCAGACTTATGGTGACCCTATCACTGTTTTCTTGGCAAGGTTTGTTCAGAGGTCTGTGCCTTTTTTTGAGGGTGAGAGAGTGTGACTTGCCCCAGGTCACCTAGTGGGTTTTCACAGCCTCAAAGGTGCTACAAGATGTCTCTACATACTGATTCTACAGACTAACACAGCTATATCTTTGAATTCCTGATTTCCAGAGTCATAGTCCAACACTTAAACCACTAGACTATGCTGTAAGCTAGTTTTGCAAATTAGTACACTTTGCAGACGTATTTCAAAGGCTGGATTAGGTTGAATATTTGCAGATGTATTTCAGTTATAAGTAAGTGGTCTATGGTTCTGTTCTCCAAATAATATACTTTCCTCCACCCCTTCTACTTGCTTTCAAAATTTAAAATATTTCTTTTTAGCTTTGCTGTAAGTTGCCTTCTCCAACATATGTCACTCCAGTGTATACCGGCTAACATTTCACAAATGAAAGTTCAGATGCATGTGGTCAAGCAACATTAGGGTGAGGTCATTATGGCAAAAGTTAATGAGGATGACACATATATTATAAGCTAGAAGGCTGCATATGTTGGCTTTTGCTTAAGCCTACTAGGAAGGGCAAAATTACATCTCCTTCTCTCCTCTCCCCTTTCTGAGTTAACTTACTACAACCTACTGGTGCACTCTGAACTCAGTTTGCAGCAACTGAAGTAAGTTGAGGACCAAGGGGAAAAATGGGAGAGGAGAGATACTGAGACATTTAAAAAGCAGCTGAAAAAGTGAAGCTTGTATTTCTCCAGAAGGGGTTTTGAATCCAGTTCCACAGTTCTTCATATAGTTAAAAGAGCAACAAGAATGACCTAAATGAAGAGATCCAGAGATTAAAAATACAGCGAAAACTTCGACGCCTGTGAGTCAGTGAAGCCACCACCTTTTGTTCCAACAATGTACATTAAAAGCCAACTTTTACCACTTCCTTTTAAGAAAAGGCAGGTTAATTACTGCTTGCTTTGCTTCTGTTTCTGTGTGGTTATGTGCCTTCAAGTCATCTGTCGACATATGAGGGAGGACCTGATGAATTTCATAGCTTTTTCTTAGGTAAGGAATCCTCAGAGGTGGCTTTGCCAGTTCTTCCCTCTAAAAGGTAGCCTAAAGCATGAAATCATCACCGGTGCATTTGAAAGTCTAGCCTAAGGGCTCTTCTACCTAAGCATGATAAATTGGTTCTTAATAATAAGTATATGGTTTTCCCCAGTTCATTTATAGGTACACAACCAGCTAGGCCTCCCTTCCTGCTTTGGGAGTAGGTTTTCTTTATTTACATTTAGTAGTTTTAAAAATCCACACAATCGGTTCAGCCAGTGCCAGATCAATACACAGTGCTGCACACAGAAGAATGTTTCTGAGATGAAAATGGGATGGACTATATTCAGAATGTAAGCAGTATCTTGCTGGATCATGCCACAGTCCATATCTTCCAGAAAAAAAAAATTAAACATGATCTTGGTAGTCCCGCAGGACTGGCTAGTAATCCATGAGTCACAGTTGATTAGTAGACCATGGTCCACCTTTTGCCTCTCCCTTTATCTTAGCTGTAACTACTATTATTATTCTATTTATTTATAGCCCACCTTCCTCCCAGTACAGGGATTCAAGGCGGCTAAACAAGTATGTAGAGAGATCTTATAGAAAAGGAAGAAAGACGTTGGTAGCATGAGCTTTTGTAGACTTAAGTCTACTTCCTCAGATGCATTTGGTCGAGTAGAGAAAGCCAGGGACAGACCTATAGCTGTAACTAGGTATTCCGGATTTCTATGTTGAGAAGCAAGAAAAAGCAAGGAAAGGATGTATTATTTCCATTTCTCTGCAAGACAGGAAAGTAGACTCAAACTAGGTTTCTCTTGCCATTTAATGGGATATTTTAAGATAACGAAAGCAGAAACCAGCTCTCTAAAAGGTTTTTCTAAAGAAAAAACCTCTGCATAATGTCACTCCCCACTCTACTTTCTGATTAGAGAATGAGGTGTGGTGAGATATCTATCCCCAAGCCAGCTTTTAAAAAGACTGAGAAATTGAATTTTAACTGTTGCCTCAGCAGAGGTTCTTTTGTGGGGGGAAAAATCTATGCAGGTGTATTGTGGAACAGAAGTCCATTAGAGAAGAAGAGAGGGAGTACTTTACAAACTATTGGTCTCGTATTTCCCATAAGACCTTGAAAAGCCATCTTGTTCCATTTCACACACTGGCTGACTGAAAAACAGGCCACTATTCATCTTATTACTTCATGTTCTCCATACAATCCTATACATTCAAATCCAGCTGCAAAGACAAATCAAAATCTGGTGAGTGCTTTGTCATCCATTTTGGATCCTTCTAGTCACACATCAGAATTGCTCATAACCATTGCTCAGTGCTGAGCACGGCATATATCTGTCTCATGCGTCCTTTAAATCCAGGATAGAAAGGATCTCTCCTTTTTCAGTTTAAAAGGTTTTCTACTTCTCAAAGCCACAATAGATTTCAAATGCATGTTGACTGAGCTCATGAGATGAGGTGAAGCCCAAGACATCTTTCAACAATACTCAAATTAAGACAAGGATTCGGAGAACTACATGGTGAGTTCTGAATGTCCAGTAAAGCTTCAGGCTCAACACCTTCTAGATGAAAGAGGGCAAACCACTTTTTGAGTTTGGAAAGATTTAAAGGAAATCTGAGGTGGGGCATCAGACTCTTATTCAAAGTCAGAAGAGAAGAAGAAGAGGAGGAGGAGGAGGAGGAGGAGGAGGGCAATTCCACGATGCTCCATTCACTGTCTGGATCCAGCCCAAGTGTTAACAGCCCCCTGCAAACACAACCACAATTATTTGTACTTCTGGCCCGAATGCTCATCCACACCTTCCTTTGTGCCCTCTCTTGTCCTGCCCTTTTTTGTTGTTGTTTCATGAAATAATTGAAAGGTTACAGCAACAGAATTTGCATGAGCAAAACCCCTTTCCCCCATCAGCCAGTTCTTACTTAAGGAGCCATTGTGGTATGTTTGGGTTTCAGATAATGGCTCTGGGGTTTGTCTTGAGCCCTAGACTGGAAAAAGCCATGAGAAAGGAAGAAAGAAGGCCAAGCACTCCTTTTCAGTATCTATCAGGAAACTATGTTTGAAAGAACTAAGTATGTTTCTACCACAGCTGTTCTCCATGAATTGGGTACATAGCATTTTTAATGTACTCTTCACTCGGGTAATGGGTTGACAGGATTTTATCATCAATGATTCATCGGTATTATTTCCGCTCAAACATTTATGTTTCAACCTGATGATCAAAACAGACTGGAAAATCTTGTGCAGTCGGCTTAAATCCAAGTTCTCTTAATTAACACATTTGCTGATTATGGTATTAAGTACCAACAGGCACACTATAATTACTCTGGGGTTTGAAGTATGGCTCTTATGAATATATGAAACTGCCTTTAACAGAATCAGATTGCGGGTCCATCTAGTATGGTACAGACTACAGTGGACCCTTCACATTGGCTGGGGTTAGGGACACAGGACCCCTGTGAAAGTGGGAAAACGACAAACAGAAAACCACTATGCTTTTTTTTTTTTTAACCTGAAAAAACAGCTCTTTAGGAATCTGCATGTCCTCCAGCACAACTCTACGGTCAACATTAGCCAAAAGTTGACCTCAGAATCACGCCGGAGGATGTACAAATGCTTGGAGAGAACATGCCAATTAAATCCGCAATAATAAAATCTACAAATATCAAAGCTACAAATATGGAGGGCCAACTGTACTTTGAGTGACAACAAAATTTGAAGACCTCAACCAGATTTGTCGGAGCTCTCCTACACCAGATTTTTTAAATGAAGATGCCAGAGACTAGTTCTTAGTATTTCAGACTTCAGCTCACTCAGCTTATATCATGAGACTTGGCAAGAGTCCTATATACTAACTAAAACCTCTTTTACAAAGTTTTTGGGACTGGTTAATTAGCAACATCATCTGTATACAGTGCTGATTTATTTTCCATATTTCTAACAGCTATACTTTTAATTGTCCTGTTTGTACTTATCTCTACTGCTAACATTTTGACACACATAATAAGCAACATGGGGTATAGGGAGCAACCTTAATGAATTCTTCTTATTGTTTTAGTGGGCTATTGTTCATGGTAATCCTTTAAACAAGCACATCATAAATCAGCAAAGGGCATTTTATTCCTATACCTGAAGTGAGAAATGTGTGAACCTATATAGATGCTGTTGAACTGCAACTCCCACCAGATAGAACAATATTTATTATGGTCACAGACCAGCATGACTTCCAACGGTTCTAGTCAACATAGTATTATGAAAAGTATTAGCATTTGCAGTCCAACAATATCTATCCTCTTGAATTTAATCTTGACAAGGCTGATAGTGGGTTAAATACCCAGAAATGGTCTTTCAGCAAACTCCTACTTTGAGATTTAACATATAATGCTTGAATTTTTCTCCTCCTTTTTATCACTAGCAGGCAGTCATAATTAACAGAACATAAACAAAACTTCAGAAATTGGATGAGGGCACCAGAAAGGTCAGCTGCAAGTATGGAAAAATGCCCCAGAGCTAGCAAGAGTCTGTGAATGCACTAGAGAAGCTTTTAGAAGAAATAAGGGGGAGAGAGAAAGAAAGAGCAGAAAACAAAGAGAGATCTGTCCACAGATATTTTTTTTTTGCACCTAATAATATAATTTAGGCAAAGCAAGTCTCAGAGCAAAAAAATTGAGGAAGGCTATTTAGAAAAATAAGAGCATTCTTTTCATATAGCTGTGAGCAAGCAGTTCTCAAAGCAGTATTTTCTGTGAAATTAATAATTAAGAGACTAGCATTTCCCACCACTTTTTTGTCAGCATGAGTTTACAGTGTCTGCCACTTCCGCCATATGTGGCCCCAGGAACTGATAGTCTGGAAAGCAACAGAGGCTAAACCTTATCAGGATGAATAAAAACATGAAAGGCAGAAGAAGTGTCTAACCTTGTTGTTTACACCCCAGTAGAACGCTTCTGGCACACTAAACACACTAATGCACTTGGCACACCACAGAACAGAGATACAATGGGAGCATATGACAGTTTCCAAGGCAGAGTCTGGAGGAAAGTACATTAAGTATGTGGAAAAAATACTTTTAATGGTTTAGTAGCATGTTGGACCTATCCTTAGTAAGAGTACTTCTTAATATGCTCTTGACACTCCACATTCACAGCTTTGACTTTAGTGGATGTGATTAATATGTCCTCTCTAGGAATCGCTAGGACCTCCAGTGTGACTGTATGGTCAACTTCTGCCAAAAGTCACCCTGGAGGACCTAGAGATTCCTAGAGAGGACACTTCTTTAGACATTTGCAGGTCCTCCCGTGCAATTATATGGTCATCTTCTGGCAGATGTTGACCACAGAGTTGCCCTGGAGGACCTAGAGATTCCTAGAGAGGTGTTCCATCAGCTTTAAAAAATGGCGTGCCTTTTTTTATTTGCGGTTTTTCCATTTTCATGGAGGTCCTTTGCCCTAACTCCAGCAAATGTGGTCCACTGTACTGACTTTGATCTATGATAGATTAAACTATCTCAACAACAAATGTATGTAGTCCTTGCTTCAACCCTCACTTTTTGGGCTGGAGCTGTGTACAAAGTGCTGACTATGCTGAAGCCGCAAAGAACCAATATATTAGGAGTGCAAATAAACAGTTAATGCTTAATGGAGGATCGTTTTATTGTTCCTGTTGTTACCATTCTAATTATGTAATTTGTATAATGTTTTACAGGCTTTAGAAAATTTGAATTTTACTGTTAAGGAACTAATGACTGCAAAACAACTTGGAGTCTAAATAAGAGTTGGGCGACATACAAAATGTTTGGAACAAGTAAATACCATAGCCTCTGACATAACTTCTATTATATTATTTGCATCTGTAACTCAAGGGAAAAGACAATTTATGCAAGTATAGCAATCTATAAATAAATTGTAGACTTTTTTTTTTTTAAAAAATAGCCCCTCAAAAGCAAAAAAGAAATCATGTATTATGCCCTAACAGGAACGGTTTGTTACATAAGATTGAAGATGGTCTGTTGTACCAATGGAGTCAAATTTCAGCAGTACTTATTGAATGACATAGTAATTGAATTCCACTGGATATAGACAGAATGTTATATTGGCCTTTGATTAACAGTGGCTGATCTCTCCCTAATTTCTTTATTTAAAAGGAACATCAGAAGGCTCTAGAAACATCAGTCCAATCCAAAACGTCGTGAAGTTTCTGTTCCTCAGATAGATCAAACTGGAAGAGAAATGTCATTTCAAGTCAAGAAGCTGCATACAAAGCCTTCCCAATGCAGTCATAGAAATGCCGTTGAATACAACCAGACAGAAGTCTCCAAAGTGCTTACTTTGTATTTTTGCATTCGGTGCCCAGCTCCTTACCTCCTGCCCAACTCTAAAACTTAACAATTATAGTTTACTTTGAGTCTCCAAAGACCAGGCAAAAATTGAAAACAGATTTCCACTACAGCACAGCTTGAATTTCATAAATTCCACCAACTTTTACAGCCTTTCCTGAAAATTAAAGGAGTGTGCATGGCAGAAAGGGGGGAAGGGGAAAATAGCAGCGGAAGTGACAATTGCACCGTACTTTTGTTCTGCTTCTGCTAACAAATATAATTAAATGATAACGCTTTCTCAACAATGCATACCAACATAATTTTAACAGAGCAAAAACCAAACGTTTATACTCTAGCATCAAACAAATACTAAGGGTGCTGCATACTGAAAAATTAATGCAGTTTGACACCACTTTAGCTGCCATGGCTCCATTATATGGAATCCTATGATTTATACAGTAATTTGTTGTGGCATGAGAGCTCTCTGACAGATGACTATATCTCTATCAAAACTACAAATCCCAGAATTCCATAACACTGAGCCATGGTAGTTACGTAGGTGTGTCACACTGCATTAATTCTCCAGTACAGATGCAGCCTAAGAGAGTACAAAATAAGCCTTAATGGGGAGAAAGGGATGACAAACACTGAAACCAACTAACACAAAAAGATTGGTCAAAAAGGTGACACACTGCTATGCCAACATGAGGACTCCTCTGCAGATAACAGGTAACAGCACCATTTTATCATAGGCGATACAAATGAGAGAAGATCCCTTTTCTGCTGCAGGGAATCAAACACCAAGACAGCAATGCTATACAAATTTATCTGGAAGTAAATATCACTGGGACTCATGTCAGAGTAAGCATATACAGTTATTGTTGTTGTGTGCTTCCAAGTTGTTTCTGACTTACGGCAACCCTAAGGCGAACCTATCATGGGGTTTTCTTGGAAAGTTTCTTCAGAGGGGGTTTGCCATGACCATCCTCTGAGGCTGAGAGAATGTGATTTGACCAAGGTCACCCAGTTGGTTCTGATGCTCAAGAGGGAATTTGAACCCTGGTCTCCAGAATCATAGTCCAACACTCACACCACGACACCATGCTGGCTCCCAGTATGTACAGTTCTGCATTGTAAATAAGGTAAAATGAGTATGATGGCTTTAGAAAATTAAAAAATAAACCAGTGGTTTAGGAAAAACAGGTGCTTGGAAACCCGACTTCCTAGTAAGGTTATGTTCCAGACCATATTATGCCGCTCTTCCTTCAGAACACCTTTCAGTAAATCCAGTGAAAATATATTTTTTGCTCTTCCTTTCAATTTTTACTTGTCAAGTAGGAACAGAAAGAAGCTGTATATTTTACTGTGCTGTTACTAGATCTCCTCATCTCTTCTGTTATCTGGTATAAGAGAAAAATCACAAAATATTCAAAGGAGAATGCGACTTTTGTCCTATGAATAGCATGAGGCTCTAAAACACTATTGCAACTTCCATGCTCACCTCTTAACTCTGCTATAGACCCTAAGTGGCTTCACAAAGAAAAGAGATGTAAACGGCACAGAAGAAAACACAAATTAGTCTTATTTCATGTTAATTCCCAGATCTGTCAGGATGAGACAGGCAGAGAGGTCAGTCTTCTGTATCCATTCCTAAGGTATTTAGTTATCAATGGCAACAGTTTCTGGGTTGTTGTTGTCTGCTTTTTAAACTTTCTGCACTAGAGATACTATGAAACAAATTGATCAAATCTGTTGGAAGTCCTATGCATTTAAGCTCTCATCATATCAACTAAGTCCATTTTATTTGGATTCAAATTTAAGACTTTTTTTTTAAAATATTCCTTTACAGATTTAGCCATGAACTCAGTAGCAGGGCGTATTGGTATTGGAGTTTTGGAATAGGACTCTGGAAAACCAAGGTTTTAATCTCCACTCAGCCATAGAAACCCATTAGGTGTCCCATGGCTGAGTGGAGATTCGAACCCTGGTCTCTCAGAGTCCTAGAGAAATCATACTGTCTCAGCCTCTGGGAAAAGCAATGGTAAATCTCCTCTGAACAAATCTTGCCCTGTGATAGGGTCACCTTAGGATCGCCAAAAGTTGGAAACAACTTGAAGGAATGCAGCGCAGCGCAGACACAACACAACACAAAGATTTAGCCAAAAACCATACAATAGTATGTATAGATGTGATGCGCTGGAAAGATGCTAACTGGAGAGCACAGACATTACAATGTCCTACAGATTGATGGATTTTTAGTTTGTTGGTAAGAAGCAGTTGAGAAGCTACTGTCAGAAACACTGGCCTCCTCCTTATCCTTAGCTCCAAGTTTACGATTCACTATTAAGTAAGAAGACTTGCAATATGACTCACAGATGAAGCCCAAGGGAGAAAATATTAAGAAATGGACTTTCCTATCTTGAGGTAAATGCTTCTGTATCAGAGTGATTCATACTGCATGGGAGCAAAGGCAAAAGGAAAAAACAGAACATGACAGACATGGTACAAGATATGAACATACAAAAGGATAGTAGGTTGGATTGGATTGCTGGCCAATTATTATTATCAGCATCCAGAAAGCTGTGCCCAGAAGCCCTTCTGATAGAGGCCACAAAAAGAAAGCTGTTTCAACTGGGAACTAAACCTGAGATTTTTAAGTCCCAAAAGCATAGCACCTATAATTCTCAAAGATGCAAATAAAAGGGTGGCATACTTTGAAGATGTTCGACACTGCCAATCATTTAAGTTACATAGATCAAAAGTTAAAAACTGATATACATCCTTCGAGAAAAAAGTGGGAAGGATCCAGGACAGCTCCATGTGCTTCCTATTTCCCACTATCTTAATCCCCTAATAAACAGGGATGGAAGAAATCACCAAGTAAGAAAGCCGGAAAATGAGAAAATCTATTATTTTTAGGATAAGGGTGGGGGGCAGAAAAATGCATATATGAACATATTTCATATTTACAGTAAAGATTATGTCAGATTATATCTTACGGCCTAGACCAGGGGTAGGCAATCTTTCCCCTTTAAGGGCCGAGGGACTTCAGCTCCCAGAATCCCAGGAGCTATTGGCCAATGTGGGACTATTGGCCAACATGGCTGAGGCTTCTGGGAGCTGACGTCCCTCGGCCCTTAAAGGGGAAAGGTTGCCTACCCCTGGCCTAGACGCTAGATCAGTGGTTCCCAAATTTTAGTCTTCCAGATGTTCTGGACTTCAGCTTCCTGACTGTTGGTCAAGCTGGTTGAGGCTTCTGGGAGTTGAAGTCCAAAACACCTGGAGGACCAAAGTTTGGGAATCACTGCCCTAGATGCTTATAAGTAAGGAACAGCCTCCAATGTCTGCAGGCAAATGAAAGGAGTAAGGAGTCATCACCTTATAAACTGGAGGAAGAGAATGCATTGCAGTCATTCTGTGAAGAGTGAACTACTGGCTCAATGTGTAAATACACACACTGAGAACACAATTCCAGGATTTCCTCCAAACACAGGAAGGACACTTATCTCAAGACAACAGAATGAATGCAACATAAAACCATTCATGCTGTGCATGAGCTTCAAGGGATCTGAACATCATCTGTTTCCTTCCAACACAGCTTACCAATTTAACTGGTCACTATACATAGATACTTATGACAGTTTTAAAGCAATGTTTTAAAGCCTTTAAAAACAAAAAATATAGATGACAGCTGGACTAATTTAGTAACTATAAACATTTACACACACACACACGACTCTAAATGTTAAACAATGTATCCTAGAATACAGTTTGTTGTTCTTGTTCTGTTCCTCCAAGTCATTTTTGACTTATGACCTAGGGAAAACTTATGACCTAGGGCAAACTTGAAGTTTCTTCAGTGGGGGTTTGCCATTGCCATCCTCTGAGGCTGAGAGAGTGTGACTTGTTCAAGGTCACCCAGTGGGCTTTTATGTTCAAGGAGGAAATCGAACCCTGATCTCCAGAGCTGTAGTCCAACGCTCAAACCACTACACCACACTGACTTTCTGAAATACAGAGCATTAATTCTTAAAGCAGTAATAAAGAATACAGAGTATTAACCCTTTATTATTGTTTTATGAAATGCCCAGGATTTATCTTTTAGTTATTAAAAAAGAAATTTCATGCGTGTGATGTGTTTTCCAAGAAATAAACCATCCAAAAGGGAAAAAAACCTTTCCACCATGACTACCAGACGCTCAAGTCCATCTAGAGTCCATCTTCACATTTTTAAACATAACTAAATACCGTAAATGCACCAGGACCTGACTTTGGTATTTAGTGATACATCTTTACATCTGAGGATCTTACCTAGTTCCTTCATGGCTGCCTTTCAAGATATTAGTTTTCTTCTGATTTCTTGGCTACAGCATCCATTTTGGTTCATCACTGAGCCAAGAAATAGGGGGACTAAATACCCCTAAAAGTCCCAGATCCCATTTAATCTTGGAAGCAAAGCAGGGTCAGCCCAGGTTAGTACTGGTGCTGGAGGCTATATTTCGCGGGAAAGAACTGGCAAAACCACCTCCTTGCCCAAGAAAACCCTATGGGGTTGTCAGAAGTTCACAACTGACTTGAAGGCACATACACACATCATCATCATCATAATGTTTCATGCCATTTCAAGAGACTGCAAGAACCATCTTTCTTAAAGAGGGCAGCTCCAGTTAACCACCAGCAACTTAATAAGCCTTTAATATACTTTTAAACTCTCCAGCAACCAGTCACAACCACAGGTTAATTGAGGAGAAAGCAGATATTATTAACTCTCCTATTTAGAGATGTACTGCCTTTGCTGAGTGTGCTTGTGTTGTCAAGTGGCTGTTCTGTAATGCGGTTGTCTACTGCTTAAGCCACCGTAGGATACACAGAAGAAACAAGGAGGGAGATCCAAAAAAGTAAATGGCATCCAACCACATCCAGGAGAAGAGTTACTCAGAGAACTCACATAACCGTATCTGAAAAACTAACCTCCAGCTTCTTAGAAAACCATCTCAGTAAGTGAAATATCTCTCTGGTCCAAAAAACCCCCCACCGAAACAATCACACAGCAGAAATAATCCAGTTGGAGACCGCTTTATAGTTCCCAGGATTCCCTAGCATTGAGTCAGGGCAGTTAGAGTGGTCTCAAACTGGATGGTTTCTGCAGTGTGTTTTGGACCCAAGTCAAGCAAACCCTATCACAACGTTTATTTCTGAGAAGCTGTGAAGGTCTGTCACTACTCAGACACAGAATTTAAATGCTACTGTACTATGACAAGCACAGTCTCTTCCTTACCTTAAATTATCCTCCTTACCTTGATTCATCCTCTCACTCCCTGACTCCACTCCTGTACAGCTGTCGGTCACAATTATTTCAACAAGGTCGTAAGAAAAAAAAAAAAGAGCTTTTGTATGCAATCGAATGACTCATTTCTTTACACACCAACAGCAAAATTACACTGTGATTTATGCAGTATTTTACATACATAACATCTTTAATCTTCATAATCTGTCAGATTAATTGCTTCCTTATCCTTCAAAGCAGCCCCACTGTCAGGTGCATGCTTTTTACAAGATAGTGTAAACAGACAAAACGTGAAGTATGGAAAACAGCTTAGCAAAATAAGTTTTATGACAAAACTAAGAGTGAGATACCGGGTTATGGAATTCATTCATCCAAGAAGCCAGTACCTTTTATGTAACCAACAGGATAAGATTGCAGAACTGGGATTAATCAACTGTGATGAGAATTGCACCTCGCACGCTTTTATTTCTCCACAAATCAAATCACTGCTATCTATAAAAGAAATGAAAAACAACACAGCACACTCAGAAAATAGATTTGGCCTGAGAAAGAAGAGCTATACTTAGCTCTTTTGCATTTCATTTTGCGAACTTCTCTGTTTTAAACAATGCCTCTATATATGAAGGAAAGTTCACCATATTTCCAAGCTTGATTGTGCAAAATGGTCTTTTACAAGCTTAAAGATGTTGCAAAACAAAACAGCAGCAGTCACACCAGCCTCACTAACAAACAAAAAAATTGACAGCCAGGAAAAATACAAAGGTAAATGGTGCCTACACACATTTCAGTGAGATAGCAAATGCAATCCAAGAGCAGAGATTTCAGGTTCATTTATGGGAAAATTCACCACTTGTAAATCCAACATAAAGAGCTGTAACATATTAAATTACCTCTTAATAAAAACAGTATACACTTGGCTGCTCTTGAGAACGACATCAGATTTCTATCGATCTTGAATAACAACAACTGATCAAGACCAAAGGCATGACAGGATTTACTGGACATGTTAGATGTTCCTCTGGCCTGACTTTAGAAAACCTCTTGTGATCTACTACATACACATTCAACCACCATTACTATGAAAGCTTGACCAACACTTTGGTCAGAAGCAAAAGTACATGAATTTAGATGGGGGCGGTCAAAAGTAAGACCAAAAAAAATAATAATTAAATTTAAATTAAAATTCCCAGATGGTTTGGAGAACATGAGCCCTTCTATCCTAAAAATTTGAAAGGGTAGAAGATCAACAAAGAGAAACCCAGTGCGGCACAGATTCACACTGAACCAGAAACGAGGGAGGGAGAATTCAAGTCGAAGGCCTACTAAGCATGTAAAGATGGAGAGAAAATGGATGCTGCATAATTCTTATGCTCACTTCTATCTCAGAAGGAGAAGCGGGCATAATGGGGACGGTTCCCTCCTACATTCGCACAAATCCTTTTATGAGATGACGTAACTGGAAAAGTAGCACTCTCTCAGTCTCCCCCAATTCTCTGCAGGAACCTCAATTCAATGAGAGATTTGTTTTCAAGAAGGGAAGGAGCCTTCTTTGCAGTCCCAAATCCTTGGAGGGGGAAGGTAATAAAATAGATCCTAGTCCACATCTTCTCTTGGATGTTTGGGGTAAGCACTGTTGTCTGTGTGTGTGTGTGTGTGTGTGTGTGTGTGTGCAAAAAAGAAAATAGAGGAGATTACTTATGAAAGGAGTAAATAAAACCACCCTTGAATTGCTGTTAGAGAAGGGAGGATGATGTACTGGGGAAGGATTGGATCTGGAGAGGAAATATGAACATATAAATAAGGAAAGCATGTGGAGAATTAATAAAGAGATTGTTTCAATCTATCCTCAACCCAGAACTCCAAAACCTCAATTTTGCATTCAGCAGAAGCATATAGTTAAGCCATATTTATACTGCACCAGTAAGTCAGCTGTTTTCACAAACAAACCTCCTTGCATATAGACCTCAAGCAGGTCAAGGAAAGAACTTAGGTCAGCTTAGGTTTTCCCTCCTCAATATAATCTTTTTCTACATTTAAGGTTCAATATGTTTGCAATGACCATTCAAGCATGTAAACCCTGATTTACAGCAATACAGAGTCTGAAAAATCTTCACTCCCTTACTCTTCAGACAACAGGACTTGAAGAAAGGAAAGGGACAGAAAACTGGAGAGCAAAGGAAAAAGAAAATAATAAATACAAAAATGGGGAACAGGAAAGGAAGGGTGATGGGTTTATATGGAGTGAAGGGAAGGAATTAAGAGGCTATGCTAAAACTCCTGTATAAAAAAACAAGTTTATCAATGGGCAATGAAAGGTAATGGGACCTCCTCTCATTTCTGAGTGTCTCTGTGTTGCAGTAAATCACTCTTTCCTCTCATAATTCAAACATGAAAAACAGGAATATATAGAAGAAACATAAGAAACTACAGAGATAGGAAAAGAGGTATGGATGTGAGCAAGCCCAATATGTTGATCAAGGAAGGGGGGAATGTGCATTAACATAAAAGATGTTGATGGAGGGAATAGGAAAATAATTATAAAGGGGAAATATTAAAATGCCTAAATGTCTTAAAGGCACTGAATCCTGTCCGATCTTGGAAGCTATGCAGGGTCAGCCCTTGTTAGTACTTGGATGGAAGATCACAAGGCATCATAAGATAAATCCTATGAAATTAATGGGGTCGCCATAAGTCAACTTGAAGGCACATTTACACAATATTAAAAATCTCTCTGCCTGGATTACTTTTAGGAATGGAGATTGTGACTGCATAGATGAGGGTAAGGGAACAGGGAGGCAGTGTAGGGTTGAATAAGGATAAACAAGATACTGTGGGGGGGGGGAGAAAACCTCTTATAGAAAATTAGAGGTAGAATGAACATTGAAAATCAAAGATGGCAATGACAAGGGGATGGAGAGGAATGAGGGACGTTATAGGGCGGCAATGGAGGTGAATTAAGGGAGCTGTGAGGAGGGAGACAGGGATGGATGGAAAAGTGGAAGGGAGGGAAGATCATGATACATTAAAAACAAGACAGTTCCCTTCAAGACTACCCTCCAGCTGCTGTGGTGACCAAAAGCATGAGAAAAAGCCAAAATCAGCACTAGGCTCATATCTCCTTTTGTGAGGAAGCCAACCAAAAGAACATACAGAACCATCTGGGCACCAAAAGGTACACAATATATGACCACATATAGTCCTCTGACATGAGAATTCCTGTATCTACAGGCATGTAAGGCCTTTATGGAGGCCAGTCCAGAGGCTACTACAACATCTTCTATATTCCATATCAATGGGGATTCCTGAATTATAGTATGGTGTAGTGGTTTGGGTGCTGGACTAGCACCAGGGTTTGAATCCCACCTCAGCCATGGAAACTCACTGGGTGACCTTGGGCAAGTCACACTCTCTTAACCTCAGAGGAAAGCAATGGCAACCCCCCTCTAAACAAACATTGCCAAGAAAACTCCATGATAGGTTCACCTTAGGGT
Organism: Phrynosoma blainvillii; assembly: GCA_026167975.1. Classification (NCBI taxonomy): domain Eukaryota; kingdom Metazoa; phylum Chordata; class Lepidosauria; order Squamata; family Phrynosomatidae; genus Phrynosoma; species Phrynosoma blainvillii. The sequence goes on along the minus strand of JANUYF010000012.1, from coordinate 19,800,076 downwards.
TGCCATGAGTCAGAAGTGAACTGAAAACACACAACAATATGTCTTTATAGAAGCCAACCAAAATAGGACAGAATATTCCATATTCAGCTTAGATAGGGACTCCTGAATTCATAGAAAGATAATGCCTTAATAGAAGCCAAGCAAGAAGGGATAGAATCTTACATTCCTTTTAGACAGGAATTCATGATTTCCCAGGAATGGGAAAGTAATGCTTTTATGCAGCCTAACTAACCTAAAGGTACCAGATCCTGCTTGAACTTGGAAACTAAGCAGAGCCAGCCCTGATTAGTACTTGGATGGGAGACAGCCAATGAATACCAGGCACTGTAGGCTGTGACAAAACTACCTCTCATTATTTCTTGCCTGATAAAACCCTGTGAAATTCATTTTATCTATTTCTCTTAGATGAGAATGACTGAATTCCATTTAAATGGGAATGGCTGAATCTTTGGGAAAATATGCCTGTATGGAGGCCAACCAAACAGGTAGAGAATCTTATCTATTCCTCTTATATGGAAATGGCTGAATTCTTGGGAAGATAATGTCTTTATGGAGCCCTACCAAAAGTGTACAGAATCTTATCTATTCTTCTTAAATAGCTGAATTTCTGGAAAGGTGATGTTTGTACAGAGGACAACAAAAAGATGCAGAATCTTATCTATTCCTCTTATATGGGAATGGCTGAATTCCTGCAAAGGCAATGCCTGTATGGAGCCCAAACAAAAAGGTACAGAAACGTGCGCAAAGGCCTCCATACAACCATTACCTTACTAGGAATCCAGCTGTTCACATCTAATTCATCCATACCTGTGTAAGAGGAAAGGATAAGATTCTGTACCCTTTTGTCTGGGCTCCCTACAAGCATTCTCAGGAATTCAGCCATCTAAGAGGAATGCATAATATTCTGTGCCCTTTTGGTTGGGTTCCATAAAGGCATTATCTTCCCAAGAATTCAGCCATTCCCTTCTCAGAGGAATAGGTAAAATTATCTACCTTTTTGAGTGGCCTCCATATAGGCATTATTACCTTCCCAGGAATTCAGCCATCTCAGAAGAATAGATAAGATTCCATACCCTGTTGGTTGGCCTCCATACATATCTTCCCAGGAATTCAGCCATTCCCATCTAAGAGGAATTCATCCATACCTATCTAAGACAAATAGATGAGATTGTGTACCTTGTTAGTTGGCCTCCATACATGCATTATCTTCCCAGGAATTCAACTATCAAAGGGAAATACAGTATATAATATTTTCTCCCTTTTTGGTTGAGCTCCATATAGCCATTATCATCTTCCCAGGAATTCAGTCATCGAAGAAGAATAGATAAGATTCTGTACCTTTTTGGTTGGCCTCCATACAAACATTATCGTCCCAGGAATTCAGCCATTCCCATCTCAGAGGAATAGATAAGATTCTACATCCTTTTGATTATGCTTTATAAAAGAATTACCTTCCCAGGAATTCAGCCATCTCAGAGGAATAGATAAGATTCTCTATCTTTTTCCTTGGCCTCCATAGAGGCATTATTACCTTCCCAGGAATCCAGCCATTTAAGAGGAATATATAAGATTATGGGCCTTTTTGGTTGGCCTCTTTACAGGCATTACTTCCCCAAGAATTCATCCATCCCCTTCTAAGAGGAACAGATAAGATTCTCTACCTTTCTGGTTGGCGTCTATACATGCATTACCTTGCCAGGAATTTAGCTGTCTAAGAGGAATATATAGGATTCTGTGCCCTTTTTGGATGGGGTCCATTCAAGAATGATCTTCCCAAGAATTCAGCCATTCTCATCTAAGAGGAATAAATAAGATCCTCAACCTCTTTGTTTGGCCTCCATATACGCATTACCTTCCCAGGAATTGAGCTGTCTAAGAGGAATATATAGGATTCTGTGCCTTTTTTGGTTGGGGTCCGTTCAAGAATGATCTTCCCAGGAACTCAGCCATTTATGAGGAATAGATAAGATTCTCTGTCCTTTTTCCTTGGCTTCCATAGAGGCATTATTACCTTCCCAGGAATCCAGCTATTTAAGAGGAATAGATAAGATTCTCTACCTTTTTCCTTGTCCTACATACATGCATTACCTTCTCAGGAATAGAGCTGTCTAAGAGGAATATATAGGATTCTGTGCCCTTTTTCCTTGGCCTCCATAGAGACATTATTACCTTCCCAGGAACCTAGCCATTTTGGAGGAACAGATAAGGCTCTCTCTATGCCCTTTTTCCTCGGCCTCCACAGAGGCATTGCTACCTTCCAGGCGCCCAGCCACCCTCTGCAAGCGAAGGCAGAAGAAGAGTGGAAAGGAGGCGGATTTCGGGGCGGCCCTGTCCCCGCAACCCTCGTTGCCCCAACCGAGCCCTCCTTCCTTCCTTCCTTCCTTCCTTGGGGCCTGCTCACCTGCTGGTACTCGGTGTCTTCGGGTCGGAAGTCGTCTGCCACGGCCTCCCACCGCAGATCGAAGTGGGGCAGCCGGTGGAGGAGGCTCACCCACCAGGGAGGAGAGTAGCTCAGCCCCGCCGAGGGCCCCGACGCCGCCGCCGCCATCCCCTTCTTCTTCTTCTTCTTCTCCAAAGAGAGAGGCCCCGAAACCCGTCACGCTCCCGCCGCAGCCATGAGGGGAAAGCTTCCTCCTCCTTCAGGCGACGAAAGCCGGCCTCCTCCGCCGCCGCCTCGGCCTCGGCGGGGGCGGCCTCCTCCTGCCCGGCATGGCCCGGCCCAAGCCCCGGACCCCAGTAGTAGTCCCCGCCGACGCCGACGCCGAGCTCCCGCTGCTCTTTGTTCGCCTTCGCCGACGCCGCCTCCTCCTTCTTCTCCTCCTCCTCCTTGTCCCCGTTTGGCGCCGCCCAGCCGGCCCCTTTTTGAGGGAAAGAAATGGAGGCGCTGAGGGAAGAGAGGAGGGCCGTTCTTCTTCTTCTGAGGGAGAGATAGTAATAACGCTAATAATGCTAATAATAATGGCTGAGGAAGGAGGAGGAGGAGGAGGAGGCCTGGGAGTAGCTTTGGGGGCCTCATTGGCACACACATACACGGTACACAACACACACACACAACACGCCTCAGAAGCAACACTGTGTTGTGCTGATGGCTTCTTCCCCATTGTGTTGCTGACACTCCCTTCTGGAGAGTGGGAGAAACAAATGGCATCATTGGTACATAACACACACAGCAAGGCCTTGTGTCATTATTGACACACACACACACATATAGCAAGGCCTCTGCCTCAGAAGTGCCACACTGGTTGTGGTGGCTTCTTCCCTATTGTGTTGGTGACACTCCTCAACCTCCTTCCTGGCAGGCAAGACAAACTAATGGCATTTACACACACACAACCTGCACCTCAGAGGGTTGTGGTTGTGGTGGTTTCTTCACCGTTGTGTTGCTGACACTCCTTGGCCTTCCTCTTGGTATTATTGACATACACCACACACACGACAAGGTCACCGACTTAGTGGCTTCTTCACCATTGTGTTGATGGCAACCCTATCATGGGGTTTTCTTGGCAAGATTTGTTTAGAGGAGGCCTTCCCCTGAGGCTGAGAGAGTGTGGTTTGCTCAAGGTTACCCATTGGGTTTCATGGCCAAGTGGGGATTCGAACCCTGGTCTCCCAGTTCCCTAGTCCAACTCTCAAACCACTGCACCATGCCGGCCTATATTGTCAAAGAGGGTGCCAAACAAGTTTCCCAGGGCAAATCATTGCACAGTTTAGATGTCTGAATGCCACACGCTGATCATGTCCTGTCTTCATTTCCCAGAATGCTTCCAAAATGGACATTTGCCGCTGGAAGTCATGGGTGACCGCATAGCATTCAACTCATTCCTTATTCCTGGGCCAACTAAAACAGTATGATTTTGGGAATCCTACAAAACGTGAGTAGCCCATTCAGCTACAGACTTTCCATCTTTCAAAAGTGAGCTGCAAAATCATCCTCACTTTCCCAGGTTGCCTTAGAGGAGGCGGCCTTGCTTTCAGAGAGTAAAGCATATTTAAGTAACTAATCAGTTACATCAGCGTGGATAATCAGCTAAAAGGGCTTTAATTGGTGAACAGCTCAATGTATTAGGGCTCATCATGAATTAAGTGGCCTTGAGGGTTGATACCAGCAATTCCTACCATTCCTGCAGCCCCAGAATGGCTAGGAATTAAGCAATCCACTTACTCTAGGTTGAGGCATACGACAGGGCACACTAAACCAACCCCACAGGCTGCATTCAGACCTGTAAAGCACAGGTTAATTAAGAAAAGAGAGTATATATGCTTACGAATTTGTACACAACAGGCTTTTCCAACCAGGTATCCTACCTGTAGTTTTAGACAACACCTTCATTTATCCTCTAGAGCAGGGGTAGGCAACCTTTCCCCTTTAAGGGCCAAGGAGGGACTTGAGCTCCCAGAAGCCTCGGCCATGTTGGCCAATAGTCCCATGTTGGCCAATAGCTCCTGGGATTCTGGGAGCTGAAGTCCCTCGGCCCTTAAAGGGGAAAGGTTGCCTACCCCTGCTCTAGAGGTTCATCTGCACTGTACAAATACAGTGGTCCCTCCACATTTGCTGGGGTTAGGGGTGAAGGACCCCTGTGAATGTGGAAAAACCCCAAAGGGAAAAAAAAATGCTATTCTTTTTACCTGATAGAACACCTCTCTAGGAATCTCCAGGTCTCCCAGTGCAACTCTGTGGTCAACATCTGCCAGAGGTTGACCACAGAACCATGCTGGAGGACCTACAAATGCCTAGAGAAAGTATTTTCTTGAGAATCTACAGCACAACTCTATGGTCCACTTCTGACACAGAAGACCTAGAAATTCCTAGACAGAACATATTAATCAAAACCACAAATTATCAAAGTTGCAAATATCAAAGCCGCAAATGTGGCGGGCCAACTGTAATGGTGTTTTAACACCACTTTAGCTGCCGTGGCTCCATCTTGCAGAATCCTGGGATTTTTAGTTTTGTGAGGTACCTGCACAATTTGGCCGAGAAGGCTATTTATAACTACAAATCCCAGGATTCCATAGGATGGAGCTAGAGCAATGAAAGTGGTATCAACCTGCATTATTTCTACAGTGTAGATACACCTTAGATAAATGTAGGGAAGACATAATGAAAATAGCTGTGAAAATCAGTAGCTTCAGTGACTTTAAGGAAGGAAATTTCCTAATGGAGGAGGAGGGCTTCTGTGGATCTCTGGCTTCAGAGGAAGCATCCCACTGAGTGCAGACTGCTCTGGGCAACAGCAAGAGTTGTTGCCTTCAAGTCCAGCTTGTGACTTTCCTGGAAGGATCAGGAGGGTCCCACTGGGAAGCAACATGCTGGACTCACTAAACTATTAGGTTTCTCTATATGTTCTTTTGCAGTGTTTTTTTTTAAAATCTGTGGGTACAAAAGTGTGAATCTGAAACACATGTCCTTTTAGACTCAATCATACTGATGTGGGACTTAATTGTCCCGGGTCCTTAAGGGAACTTCTAGTAAATCCCACTGCTACCACCAGAATCAGACTTTCCCCCTTCCTTCCTGTAGCCCCTTCTGTATCCAAAAAAATACCTGTTGGGAAGCCCTGAGAAATGCTCTTTGCACTTTTTCTGGTACCACAGCCAGCAGTGGAAAGGAGGGGGAAGTATAAATTCCAGTGTCACAGGATATGGAAATTCACTGCTGGATCTTGGCATTATATACAGGTGCAGACACACACCTTCCTTTTATCCTCTCAATCTCTACACACACACACACACAATATATATATATATATTTGTGAGAGAGAAAGAAAGAGTATATGTGCAAGAGAGAGAGATCCCCCCCCCCAACACACACACACACAAGGCATCAGTCTTGCTTGGCACTCAGAGCAGAATCTGGGGCTTTGGAAGAAAGCCATGGGTACCCTGGCTCAGATTAAGCCTTGGTCACATGCTTATCATGAAGTCACTGAGTAGCATATATATATTTGCAGCATAAAATTGGCGTCAGGCCAGACCCTTGCTGGAATAATCCAGAGCCGATCCCATCCGTGTGAAATTAACCATTGTTTCAGAATGTAGGGGAAACACATCCTCTTTGGTCTAGAAAGAAGTTTGGTCTAATTAGCTTAAAGATGGCATAAAGAAACAGAATAAGACAACAAGTAGTGATTACTGCTGGGCCTCACAGAAAGGCTGGTGTGTGTTTGAGCAGACTTTGTGGACCCTTGTGGAAATGTTTTGCGTTAGGAAAGAATGTGCCAGATGAAAATTAAATCTTGCTGTGTACCATACGCACTCTCTAAATTTTTCCAAAGTGTGGATCCCATTTTAATTAGGAAGTCTGTTCCATGGGTCACACAATTTTCTAGTCAGCTTGTGGACTTCATCTCTTTGACCTCCATTGTTTAATATCCCTGACTTAATCATCGCTAGTGCTTTCTTGGTGGAAAGAAAGTTTTAAAACTACATTTAGAACAATGTTGGCTAAGAATAAAAGTTACAATGCCAGCACAATGAGATTAGTCCGTTTTACATGGGCCACTGTGAACTGTTCTACATCCTAATACATGAAAACTTCTCATTAAGGCAGTTTCAAGAAGGCAACCAGCCAAACAACAGCAGCTCCAAGTCTAATTATACCAGTATGGGAATTGTAATATTCTAAAATATCTCTTTAAACCATCAAAGGTGGCCTTTGTACAGATTTTTACCACTAACGGTTCTTCTGTACATTGTGTGCTTGTTGTCCCAATAAATGTGTTGTAGATATTTTAAATTACGCTGCGCATGTTCTCAACAGATGCTTCCTCCCCATTTCAGACAGCATGCAGTGATACATTTTGTCATAATTTATGCTTCTCCATTTGCAATTGATATTTTTAAATATTGCCTTTCTCAGCCATTTTCCTGTCTGTCTGTGGCAAGTAAATATGATCCAGGCCACCAAGGAAGTAATCTTTATGAAGTTCTTCTGTTCCCTTTTAGACTGTTACTATCCCAGAAAGGACTAATAAAAGTATATATTGGCAGGGTGGCCAGTAAATAATTCTGTAGGCTAGTGCATTTTATTACATTTTCAAATCTGGCATGCAGTTATTACAGCCAGCTTGAAGACATTTGGTGAACTTTTGGCCTGAATGGAGATCTGAACCCAAATCTCTCTGGTCAAAGCTTTGCTGTGTCTCATTATTTGAATTTAGGAGCTTTCTCTTCTCAGCCTAATCTGGTGTCCATAATATGCATCCATTATTTTTAGACATCTGACTCCTTCCCTATAAACTAATTTGGAGAAGAATAAACAAAAACCTCTTCTTGGTGAAAATATTTATTCAGGCTTGCTTGTCACTACTTAGAAAGTTGTTTTAACTCTGATAGTTATCCTTCTGGCAAGGATCAATAAAATACCTATAAAATACCTATGTATAATTAACAGTGGGTGCTGATGCACATGAAACACAGCCTTGTGACAGCAGCTCTAAATTGCTCCCTGTAGAGAGATACTTATTTTAAAATTTAAGGATCCTTGAGGTAGTTTGCAAAGAGTTTAAACAAAACAACAAAACAAAGCAAGATAATGTTTATGAAGATAATTAGTAAAGAGAGCATGCCACATTAATACAGATCCATACTAGCTCATCCCAGAGGCTTTTTGGGGTTGGGCAAAAGTGTCTGGGTTTATTCTTGCCACTCCAGATAGGACTGAGGAAGACTCTCTGCACTCCATGCTTAGTTAATGCTTAGTTAATGCCTTTTCAATATGGGGCTCTACAGCTCCCATCATCCCTGGCAACAGTGTTTTAAATGTCTGCATGCAATTTTTTTCCCTCATTTGTGGGTAAATGCCAAAAGGTGAGCTTGTGACCCTTGCTGTGTTGGGGGATTATACAACAGGAAGTCAGAGAGGTTGATGTACCAGATGTCCCGCAGCACTGTTTTTGGCACCCTTTTCTACTCCCAACAGTAAATGCACAGGCTGCTAACCTTCAGCTGTACAAACCTTCATGGAATAGCCCTTGGCTTTACTCACCAACAAAGATTTCTTTGTCCTGTTACATCCCAGTGGAATGAGGCACATTATGGCTGCTGAGGAAAGGAAAACTAAATTGCCCCTCACCCAAAATCCTTCAGAAACAACAACTCGGTTGGCTTTTTAAACACTGTATTCACCTTCTTCAGAGCACATTAATTGTCATGATACCCACAATTACTGCTGCTTACTTTAATGGCAGACACCTATTGCCTGTATGCCTGTGATTCTTATTTAAGGGCAGAGAACAGGATCAGATTTTGCCTTTTCTCACTGCAGTGTCTCTGATTGCAGTCAGTTTATTTTGTTCTGTAGAACCCATTTGGCAGCTGAGACTTAGGGCCTTTGCAGACTGCCAGAAATAGTGCAAATTGAGTCCACTTTAACTGCCCTGACTCAGTGCTAGGGAATCATGGGAACTGTAGTTTATTGTGGCACCAGAGCTCTCTGACAGAGAAGGCTCAATGTCTCAGAAAAAAAAATACAGTTCCCATGATTCCCTAGCACAGAGCCAGGGCAGTTAAAGTTGACTCAATCTGCACTATTTCTAGCAGTCTGCAAAGGCCCTTAGTCCCAGCCTGAATGTACATGCTATAGGTAGCAGTTTTCAAGATCATCTGAATTTCAATCCTTAAAAACCAAATGAAGTGAAGCAACACAAAACCCTTGAACTTTACTGCCATCATTGCCACCAAGAATAAAGCCTGCATTGTGCCTTAGCAGCACACCAGCTCATTAGATAGTTTCTCTATACCTAGTTTTAAATCACCTCTCAAAACAAATCCCAACAGATTAGGAAGCACCAAACTGAGAGCAGCTCCACTGTCCTAAATGCAGACCTCTCTTCCGTGTGTTTTGCTCATAAGTGCTTTGCCATTAGTTCTCTGTTACTGCCCACAGTTGAGAGACAGAGGATCTAGTTCCATCAAATTACTCATACAGCTAGCTCCCTTGGGTTCAGTGTCTGGGAAACATTTTGCTCCTGTCTTGGCCCTTGTACACCATCTGAATTATCTAGCAAAATCTGAGCCTCCAATATGGTTTGCAGAGGTATTCCTTGAGCCTTTTGCTGCAACTTTTAACTTTCTCTTGCCCCATCCAGTTAGGAATACACAGTTTCTAGAGGCCAATGTCTTTCCATAATTTACTTGATAGCTCGTAACTGCTTATAGGGCCATTCAGGAAACACCCTCGTTCATGAAAGAACTCATCGACACAACTTTTGCCCCAACTGGAACAGCAGCTGGAATTAATTTACCCATTGGTGTAAACCTCTCCCTCCTGATTGCCTTTGCTCTGGACAGCTCCCAGCAGCTGTATCTGGAAACACTACAGAGAAGCATTTCCACTGATGGGATTAAGCAAAACTCATCTGTGTACCGTAGCCATCCTTTTTGGCTGCAAGTGCTGGCATGAATGACAGTAAGTGTCAGGTAAAGAACAGACGCCATCTCTGACTTAACAAGCATTCAGCGTAAGAGGGAGAGCCAGTTTCTTTCTTGAGGGTTGCAAGGCAGGAGAGAAACTCACAGGAAGAAGAACAACAACACGCCTTATCTTCTGAGCGGCAGAGCTTTATGATTTTAATGAAGACCAAAATGGCTAGCTCTTTTTCCTCTGCTGAGCAGCATTGCATGGGGGAAAAAGTCAATAGGTTTGCTTCTTTTAACTTTCTAAGAAATAATAATCTCATGAAGTCTGCATGGAACTAGTCAGTAAAGAAGATGCATCTCTCCTCTCTGGTTTGCTGATTCATTCAGGACAGACTCCAAAACTTCAACAGACAAGATGGCACCCATCTTGTCTTGTTCGTAGATGCTAGTCATGGTGGCTTTATGTGACTTCCGTGTTGAGAGGCAATATACCCTTCACCATCAGCTGCTGGGAAGTATCAGCAAGGAGCATCTATTCCCATCATGCTCTACTTGTGGGCTTTCCAGAGGCATATGACTGGCCAGGATCAAGGAAGCAGGATACTGGACAAGATGAAATGAACATTATGGAAGAGATAATTCCTTGTTTTATGATTTTGTGCCAGGGTTATACAGACTGAAGCTGCCAGCACCACACTGATCAGAAAATAGCATTTCCTCCAGGAAAGACCTGAACCTGAGACTCTCATGGGGCTGAGGGCATGATTATTTCCAACATTCAGCTTTCAGCTGTTAGGATGTATCAGCATCTATGCGCTTCTGTGTCCAAATGCAAAGTATATTATAAAGTCAGATCCTAAGCGGTGGCTCATCCCAAGAGAGGAAAATACATGAAGACTTGTGTGTTCCTTCCTATTCCACCATTTATACTAAATAAATCAACCTCAGGCTAAGCAGAGATAGTAGGAATTAAACCCCAATGAATAATATGGAGCACACTTCTGCATACACATGTACAATTGTGCCATCCGTTTATTGTCTTTTTTCCATAGAATAATTTAAGCATTTAGAAATATTAGCTCTGCTCATGTAAGACTTACATCTCCTATGAAATCAGTGACAACTTTCCCCAGCCCACCACATTACAAGAATGTAGTGGGCAGTGGTTGAGCAACCACTCTCACGATATACAGGCACTGTGGTACACAACACATGGCATACAAAAATGCCACAGTGACCATAGAAATAATTTAATTGCAAGCTCAACTGGTAGGGAGCAGGCTTATTCCAAAGGTTACTCTCTCTTTGCTTTAAAAGATGACAAATCAAATGTCCCTTTTTCATCTGATCCTCAAAGGATCACATGTTGTGCAACCCTGCCTCCTGATCAGAGAGGAACGTGCATGCCATTTTATTCTAAGGAATGGTCTAAATTCCAGGGAGCCAACTGGTGACTTGTGTGACTCATCTAGGCCTTGCTGTTCCTACTAAACGATGTGCTTTTAAAATGTATTGGTTTCACTTGTTATGAACATATAAAATCCTTGTGTTATCGTTGCTGTTGTTGTGTGCCTTCAAGTCATTTCTGACTTATGATGATCCTAAGGCAAACTTATCATTTATTTTTTTTGGCAAGTTTCTTCAGAGGGGTTTGCCACTGCCATGCTCTGAGACTGAGAATGTGTGACTTGCCCAAGGTCACCCAGATGAGTTCCAAGGCTGAGCAGGGATTTGAACCCTGATCTCCAGAGTCCTAGTCCTATACTGAAACCACTACATCACACTGGCCCTATTAAGCCAGTAAGCTATTGCTGCTTACTGAAAAACAAAATAAAATTAAAAAACCCGCTAGAGGTCCCTCAAGATCTTTTCTCCCTTGTCTGTGTGTGTGTGCCTTCAAGCTGTTTGCCAGCTTATGTGCCACGTTCTTGCAAAAACAAGTTTTCTTGTCAGCTAGGCAAAGCTGTGCCTTGGTTATCACTGCAATCCTTTAGTCTTTACTGCAAGTATTGCCTTCAGCACTTCTGGGACTTGCCCATTGGTTGCAATGGCACAATGATGACTGCTAACCTTTCCCTTTTCCTTGAGTTGTAAGTGCAATTTGGTTGCAAAGTGGTATATCTGCAATCAGTAGGACAATTACTTATGCAAAGCAGACTCTCTATCTTACAGTCCATATGGTCAGGGGGAAAAGATGAGCAATTGCTATGGTTTCTCAATCAGTCAAACAATCAATCAATCAAACAGGATGACTGTCAAATCGAAGATAATGAAAGGTAAAAAGACATCCCATCCTTCATGTAGAAGTCCTGATTGGGATTCATAACTTTGAATAGCAGCACCAACAAGATGGACTGTAGCTCAATAACAGAAGACATGGTTTGCATGTAGAAGATCCTTGGGGTCTCCAGCTAAAGGTCAGTTAGTAGATGATGGTAAAGACACATCTTTGCCTCAGATCCTGGAGAGCTGTAGGCAGTTTGTATATAAGATACTGGGCAATATAAAATACTGCATAAATAATCTGAGCAGTTATCAAGGAGCCTCTTATGTTCCTATGACAATCACAGAAAGATAAGAGTGGAAATGTGCACACAAAGCAAATTTTTGCACATGATTCTTGCCAATAGTAAAATGAGCACAAATGTTTTGAAAGAAGAAATGGTCTATCCATGCCAATTGATTCTGGATTTTAATACAATAATGGTTTGAAGTCAAACAATACCCCTAGTAAAGATGAGGCAGTCTGATGGAAAAGCTGGAAGAGAAAGAAGTTAGAAGACTTGTTCTGTTGATTTAGTATTACTCAGGAAAAGCCACCAGTGAATGTGTCTCCCAACTCCTTTATCTTTTATAGCTTTCAGCAGATTGTCTCCCTCTTCCCAGAGCTATCCTTCTGTTCTGGTCTCTGAAGCATTTGGTACCAATTGCCTTTGGATCAAGAGCCCTGGGAAGTTCAGGAATCAAAGCTGAGGGGATGAGTACAAAATCTGAACTGTGGAAGAATGGAATAAGAGATTCCTTCAAAAAAGAAGGTACCTCTTCCTGCCACAAGAACTGATCAGCCTTATCCTTTGTGAATCTGTCTATCAATGGCTATATCATCATGATTGCTATATATTACCTGCAATGTAAGAGGCATTATGCCTCTTCATACCAATTAGTACCAGCAGGAATGTGTTATTAGGCTCTTGTCCTGCTTGTGAGCATTTGCTTGGTTGCAGTAGGAACAGAATCCTGGATTAGAAAGGCCTTTGGTCTGATGCAGCACAGCTTTTGTTATGTTAGAAGCCCTGCCATGCAGACTTGACAACTTGCACTGGTCAAAGAGTTGTGAAGCGGCAGCAGAGGTAGGATTTGTCAATGCATGTGAACTGTGGTGAAATGGATTTGCAGTGGATGGTCCTTCTAATCATCTTCAAAACTACCCAACAGATATGTATCACCTCCAACTCTCTCCATCACAAACTACAATTTCATCCAGCCAAGCAAAGACAAAATGGCCTGGTTCCTAGCTTAGACCAAGAGAATGTGGCCGATAGCTGTGGAAATCAAGAGATGATGCTTTCTTCACTGGTGATGCAGACACTGTGATAATATCATCTGAGTCGTCTGAGTGAACATCATCTGCAAGCAGTGAAGAAGAGGGCTGCTGCTGAGCTGAGAAAGATATGGCTGAAAAGAAGAAGGAAATTGATTCGAATAAAATGGAGAGATACAGTTTTTCTCAGAAGAACCATGTTTCCAGAACAAGCATGTGCATCGCTTAAGGAAAATTTCTATCTGTTATTACATAAATGGTACTGCACACCTGTTAAGCTTTCTAAAATGATAGGGCCTGAATGCCAATGGTATTGGTGTAGATGAAGTAGTGAAGCAAGCATGTTATATATGTGGCTACACTGTGAAAAAGCATTTTGGACTGAGACACTACCTGATACCCTATTTCAAAAAAGTGCAAGTGAGGCCCTTCTTCTTGTCTCAATTGTTAGAGAACCTAATTTATCTCTTAAGCATAAAAACTTACTCCCAATTCTTGCAGAGATTGGAACTGACTAAGCATTGGAAACTGTCTACCACAATTTCTTTCCAGTCCTAGATAAACAGAGTGTGGTCCATGGCACTTGTGGAGAAATTAACTTATCAAATAAGAACTTCAAATTGACAAGTAGAAGGGAGTCAAATTTGCTTCTGTTTGGTATCCATTTATTATCTAACAAAGTATGAAACGGCACAGTTTAAGTCCAGAAAGTCAAATGAAATTCTAGCTTAATCCATTTTTACTGTCTCTCACCCAACAATTTTTCTTTCCCCCTTTTCCCTTTTAAATGCTTATTTGGAACATGTGCCAATGTAAATTGAAACTCCCTGACGGTAAACTAATCTGTTGACTTGGTTTAATTTCTCTTTGTTCTCCTGTTACCAAATGGTCATGATACTCTGTTTACCTTTTTGTATACCTTTTAATAATTGAAGTTACAAAATAAATAAATAAGCCAGTTAATTATTTTTCTGGAAGTGTTAAAAAAGGGTATTGGGCAAACTATTTACTAGCATTTACCTCCCCCCCCCCCCCGGTGTAATTTAGTACCTTCACTACTACGTATGTATTTGTTTTTCATAGATTGCTGGGGGTAGGACAAAGGAGGTGGGTGAGAGTTTCGAGTGGGCAGAGAACAATTTTGAGTAGGATGATTTATGAACTAATTGCACTAAGGATAGAGGCAAACAAAGGAAATTTCCTGAGAAAATACTGAATAACTAAGAGGTCTTGCTCCCTAAACCAATTCTTTAGCTGTAAAAAAAGTATTTCTGCCTTTGGAACTAGACATGACCTACTATTAGTTGGATCACTGTATTGCAATTTTGTGCCCCTACCCCATTGCCAGCCTTTATATCTTTGTTTCAGAACCCTCTGAGACAAGAAATGTTCTACTTATATTTTCATGGAAGCCAGCACAATACAATTCTCCTTCCTATATACACATGCATTATATTTAGGAATTAGGCAGTTAGAGACCAAAGAACGGTCTGGAGGATAGTACATAATGCAGCTAGTGTTTCTCCTGATGTTACAACAAGACAAAAGCTTACTCTCAGTGGCCATTAATAATATTAATGGCAAAGAACATCAATTTGTATATTATCTATTCACCACCAGATAATAGATAGCAACAATGAAATGGACAATCCGTCTATTCACCTCACTTCCTCAGTGGGCTAGTTCTTCACTTTATAGATATAAAGTGAATTGTGTTTTGGTCAACTGGCTTCCTCTAGAACAGTTAAGCTGTTAAGTAATGATAGTTATTAACCTTCACAACAACTCTGTGAAGTAAATAGTAATTGATACCTACTCTGTGGCCTGTGTAAAAAAAAATCAATGTGATGGAGTGGCTGTCAACATATAAAAGTTATAACAATTGAAAAATCAATGAGATAGTCACTCCACTAAAAGACTGAGGACTGAGCCCATGCTTAGCCTTAGGCTTGCTCTTAGCCCCTGTGATAGATTCCTACATGTACTATTAATAGGAGGCCAATAAAAAACACACCTGACTTATGATACCTTTACCCACTCCACCTGGAAAATGAGGCAAGGGCCACCATTACCACAGAGAGAAGCTGAATGACTTTGAACGAGAGGAAATGTCTCTATAGGAAGCCCATATTGTGGTGATACCTTTATTTTGTTGTTAATTGCTATCAGATGAGCTTCCACTTATGGTGACCCTAGGAACAAGAGCTCTCCAAAAGCCCCAGTCATCCACAGCCCTGCTCAGGTCTTACAAACTCTGAGTAGTCAGGCAATCCGCCTGTAATATGGTCTTCCTCTTTTCTACTGCATCACACTTTACCATTATTGTTTATTAGGCCAGCAAAAAAGGTAAAAAATCCACCATACACTTTTGAAGCTCACAGGCTTCTTCCTCACACAAAGATGATTTTTTCAAAACTGCAGGGAAATGAAAACTATAGCGCTAGAGTCACAGAGTTGGCTTTTTTTGCTCTGAGATGTCGTTGAAGACAGGTTCATAGATGAAACAAGTGGGGCTCCACACCCACAATGGCCATCTATTACCCCTCCACCCACTATGACCATGAGCTGACTGGGAACAAAGGCAGTAAATGCAATAAAGCTTTATGTCTGCATCTGAAGTTACAAAGAACCCCCTTCTGAGAACAGTGTTTGCCTCAGTCCAATGTGAGGCCAAAATTATCTTCAGAGGATGAATTCAGTGCATCTCTTAGAAGTCTCTGAACTATCAAGTCCGGAGATTAATTTATATGCTGCAACAGACAAGCCATATCAACAGAAGCCAAAGTGGGCAGCTTTAACTTGTGTTGGAGGGAACAACTCCTCAGAAAATCAACAATGACATAATCATAATTACGTCATAATCCTTCCATTCAAGATGCCCTGTCAGTGTTAATTGTCAGTGCTAATTGTTACTGTATAACCAAAAGATATGCAGAAGTATATTTTAAAAAAATGGAATACTGCGCCTGGCACCAGTGAGAGGATCAGCTACATATCTTAGTTAGCCGCTCATTGTCTTCCTCTTCTCAGCTTAAATGAGATGCCATTTTTTTGCATATGGGCAAAAATACGCAATGTTTTTTTCCCTTTTAATTTATACCTGTGACAGCTACCATTATCCACCTGAGCTCTCTGAACATGTTGGTTATTAACTGCAAGCCAACAAACACTAAATGAGAATGAAAATATCTGCAGCAAGTAAATATGGCTGAAATAAATGAGATTACCTGGTGTCAAAGTGAAGGCAAGAGGTGAATATTTGAATGGAGACCAGACTGGCATCTCTTCTCCAATACAGGCACCTAGGCTTGCTTTCTGGCTCTTGGGGCTAGAGATTGGAGACCTGCAGAAGAAGTAGAGAATTGAAAGAGCCATAAAACAGCTTTCCAGCAGAAAGTGAAATCAAAAGTCAGCAAGATCCAGCCATAAAGATTATAATAAGAACTCTCCCAAGGCTGAGGTTCTAAATCAGATTGGTGTGCGAGGAGATACCAAGTAACACGCTCTGATATATCCATCACTTTGTTTAATCTTTACATGGAAAGAATCTAATAAAGCTATTGTGAAGGGTGAAGCAACACATCATGGGTGCAGGGAAAACAATTATTTGCACAGCAAGTCTGAGGAACCCAAGTCATGGCATGCCTGGTAAGGTGGAGATGCTCAAACAACAAAAAGATTGCCATCAGGTATAGCTGATAATTCTGTGGCATATCAAATATGTGGAAACTGCAAGCATGCCTTTTGCTATGAGGTGTATGTAAGCAGCACCTGCATGTACTACAGCATTTGAAAAACCACAAGATCATTATGAATAGAGCAGTACCCTGCATATCTTGCAGGACATCAGGCCTCTCCCAGCTAGACATCAGAGGAAACTGTGAAGCAAACAGGCAGCACAAAAATACCTGGCTGTGTCAGACTAGGGACATCAGGAACTCAACCTGGGATCACTTTCTTACTACTTGCCTACCGCTCCCTCTGAAGAACTGTATTCACATTTCTATATGCAAAGTGAGCAATCTGTGAACAATCCAGTATAGCTGGGAAGAAGTAAGTCTGTGTTGAAACAGCCTGGAATTCTTTGCCTGCATAGATAGGGTTAGCTATCTACTGAGACTCAAGGTTACCATGTGGTTCTTTGCCTGTGTCAACAGTGTTTTCCCTGACCCCATGATAACACCAAAGGCCAAAGGTTACAGTTAAAGACACTGCTCTTGAAACAGCAAAACCTGAATCATATATATTAGTGACTCTTTGCTCTCACCTTCCTTTAAGTTGCATCCGTGTGATGTGAGCTCGGAAAACTGATTGGATCAACCTCACAGCCTCCTCTTCCATCTTGCAATCAGCAGTTATTTGTGATGGGCTGGACCTACATGATAAATCTGGGATCTAGGAAAGTCACCAGAAAACATTTGCATTGGACTACAGAACTGGTTTGAATTCCTGATCAGCTATGGAAACCCACTGGGTGCCCTTGGTCAAGTCACACTCTGTCAGCCTCAGATAAAGGCAAAGGCAAACTCCCTCTGAACAAATCTTTCCAAGAAAACCCCATGATGTTCACTTTAGGGTTGCCATAAGTCAGAAACAACTTGAAGGCACACAATAAGACTTCCAGAAACCTCCGGTCAATGTGGCTAGTTGTAGTTCAAAGTTACTTTGCCAAGCTATAATTGGGAGAGCAGAGATCCAGGAAAAAATAAGAAGAGCCCAGCTGAATCAGGCCAAAAGGCCTACTTAGGAACACATTTTGTCCCTATGGTGGCCAACTAGAGCAGGGGTAGGCAACCTTTCCCCTTTAAGGGCCGAGGGACTTCAGCTCCCAGAAGCCTCAGCCATGTTGGCCAATAGTCCCATGTTGGCCAATAGCTCCTGGGATTCTGGGAGCTGAAGTCCCTCAGCCCTTAAAGGGGAAAGGTTGCCTACCCCTGAACTAGAGGCTTCTGGGAAGCCAACAAGCCAAGCTTGAGCTCAGTAGCACCCTCCCTCCCTCAATTGGTATTCAAAGGCTTCATATAGTTGAGGTGATATATAGTCGTCGTCACAAGTAGGTATGGATAGATTTATCCTCCAGGAATCTGTCTAATCCCCTAATTTTATGCTTGTTCTGTTTGAGTTTATTGTTAAATAAAGGAGCAAAGAAAAGGACACGATATAAATTCCAATATTAAACCAGGACTACAGATTGGACTTCCAATCCTCTGCCTACGTATCATGGGAAAAATACCAAGGTTTACTGTGACTATAACCCTACTTTCCCCGATAGTTTCCTTGTTTCCAGTGCTAGCTATGTTGTGAGAGTTTCAACCTTGTGCATAATGTGGTAATAGTTTCTGCTGAGCTAAATGTCCCCTGGATGTTGCCTGGAACACAGCCACCACCCAACACAAAGAGGCACAGAGAGAAATAAAGTCAATGGATGTTCTCCCTTGAAAGATGACAGCTACAAATTAATGCACAGCCCAGGGGGGAGAAAGTGGGATTCCAATAAAGGACTATTTCCCTTGCACCATAAACATTGTCCTGCTAATCAAGAGGAAAATCTGAACCCTGATCTGTGATTTAATAGACGGACCTGGTAAAGAGTGATAAGCGAAACCTACCACTGTGCAGACCCCACAGTAAAATTTAATTTAGAAATTTACACATGATCAAACCTGTCAAATGCAATTAAATTATAGCAGCCAACATTACATTGGTGAGTCAACACCAATGCCTTGGATCTCAGCTACCCAGTGGGCTTTGGCAAATGATGGCCTCATCTTATTCAAGTGCCTTGTCCTAGTGACTGGAAGTCTCCATTCCTTGTTACAAGTTATTAAAACTGCCCAGACTTCTAACTTCACTCAGCAGCAATAACATAAAATGCTTGTCAGCTGTATGCCTGCAACATTTACTTGTGAGCTTTATTTCCATTTGTGAGACTGGTTTTTAAAAACCTTTTAATCATTTTAAAAGGTGCCATGGTAAATCAGGAAACCAACTTGATTCTTTAATATACATAAATTAGTATCACCAGGTTTTCAAAATAGCAGTAGGAACAGCTTGCCTCTTCTTTCCAAGATCTATTTTTCAATGTATGTACAAAAGTGTTATGTAAACAAGAGAGTATAAGCATCAATCAAGCTCTCTGATAGAGAAGGCTCAATGTCAGAAAAAAATACAATTCCCATGATTCCCTAGCACAGAGCCAGGACAGTTAAAGTGGCCTCACGCTGGATTATTTCTGGCAGTCTGTATAGGCCCCAAGTCACTGAAGATGATGTGTTCTCTGTACAATTATCCCCTCGGATATACATTCCTATGAATCCAACTTTAATTATTATGAGGCTATACATCATTCTCTTCCAGCAGCCTACAGTGAGACTCTAGAAGGCACTCTCTCTTTCACACACCATAAATGTAAAATTCAATACTTGGCTGGAGGAAGGCTTTAAAGAGACAAGCAATCTAAGAAACTATTAAAGGCCACAGCCAGACAATATGTAAACTCCAAGCAGTCCAAACAGAGGGTTTCAAGAGAAGCTAGAGTTAGTCAATATTACAAGACACAGTACCAAATATATCAAAATGTCATTTTTTTTACCTGGTCAGGAGATTCTGTGGCATCAATCCCAGTCTCTCTAGAATTTATTTCTTGGTTTTCCTCCAGTTCTCTCACCTTCTCTGTCAGCTTCCATATTTCTTCCCTGCAGAAGCACAAAATCAATTTATTTGCGGTGAATTTTCTGTTCCACAGACCCATGCAGCCTGCACTCATCCACAGCACCACCTTTACAATGTGCGGGACACAAGCAATTATATCGTGCTGCCATATTTTGAAGGACACTACAGCATGATGGGGGCAGCATATCCCAAGATGCTCAGCAGTTTCATAATAGGATTCTGGCCAGGGCACAGCTATTTGGATTATGAAGAACATCAGTGAGGACCTGCTGCACACCTGTTAAGTCATGAAGGACAGCCTCTTGGGGCTGGAAGAATTCTTCAGGGGTTTGGAAAGAGAATCATCTTGTTCTCCATAACATCTTTCAAAGTAATGCACTGCTACCGTCAAAGCCCAGATTATCAAATCTTAGGCAAATTCTGCCAAGCTTGTTCTCCAACTCTTGGTAGGACTGGATAGCTATCCTACAGGGTCAGGAATTCCAACAACTTAGCATGATCATTTTGGAAGGGAGAAAACAATAATCCAATGGTAAACTGTAAAACTGTAAAAAATCTGGCTTTTGCATGCATTTGCTATATACAGAGAAGTTTCTCCAAGATATGAATTAGGATTGGTATCTCTCTCCTTTATTTTAACCAGAAGAACAGGCAAAAGTGTGTATGTGTGTGTAAACATGGGATGGGGAGTAAGAAGATTTTCAGATGTTTTATCTCACTGTATCTTCCAAGATCCCAAGAGAAATGTGGTACTGCATCAGGCAACGCCTAGAGACTTAACTCTTTAAGAGCCAACTGATGCTGAAGGACAACCCTTTGTGCTTTCAGTTTCTTTACTATCTTGTGAAGATGTTCAAAGTCCTCAGGGGGATTAGATTCCTTAGCAGTGGACAGATCCAGGTGTGCAGAAGCTGATGGACTGAGCACAGGTGAGGTACTGGTTTGTGAAAGCTTGTGATTCTGAAGCTCATCTATTTTCTGAAAATTGAAAGGGGAGAATGAGCAGTAGTCATTCAGAGCCTTTTCCTGCACATAACACTTTCCAACTAATGTGGGGGCACAAGAAACTTTGCTCTAGTGTGAAAATGCTCATCCACAGAAACCATCTATGGGCACAAAACCTAAAAGTGATAATTACTAGCAAACATTGTTGACATTTGAGCAGATTCTATAATCATAAACTCCTGCAACTTATAAGGCAAACCCGCTTCTTAAAAAATAAATGAAAGAGAATACACCAGAGACCATTTCCCAGAAAGGTCCAATATTATTTTACTCTAATCTAGACTCAAAGCACAGTCCAGCCTGTTCTAAAGACTCCACACACAAAAAAGGCTGCAGAGTAAAACAACCACTTATTTAAAAAACAAAACAAAACATGCCAATTGGCACGTAATAGTGAATTAAAAAAAATCTGTCTCTTTGTCACAGAGTAAGAGATGTGACCCACAACTAACGGATATGAATTCAGCCAGTAACTGTAATGGTTTCTCTCCCACCTGCTCTAAAATGGCTATTTAGTCTCCATTACTCACTTTCTCCAGTTCTACAATCCGTCGAACAAGTCTCGGTCTGCTCCATTCAGTGTAATCTGAGAAAAGTTAGCAATGTTTTCAGACAGAAAGTAGGTTGCAAGAAACACCAAACCTTGAAAAGAAAGCTCTGTGTTGCAGTAATCATTTATGCTATTTATAAATGTTGGGAATAGCAGATTATCTTGAGTTGTTTTGGTATCCAACTGAGCTGCCACTGAATGTATAACTCAGGTGAGACAAGTCAGAAACATTCACAAAAAGGCAAAGACCATATAGTGTATTAATTAAACTAAAAGTAGTGTTTCTCAAAGACCTGTGGAGATGGTATGCCAAACTTTCAGCTCCTCTGTTTGTCTTCTGTCCTACTCTGACTCCTTCATAAATGGCAAATGTATATGAATTAATAATAAAATAACTGTATTATAATGGTAGAAAAAAGCATTCCATTATCACCACGAGTCATTATCCGACACAGACTGATAGAACATAAAATATATCTCTTTGATTGAAGTTTTTGAACAAGAAAACTGACCTAAACTCGAATGAAAGTAAATATGCAACAAACTAGGCTTTCAATAATTTTTTAAAAGGTTTCCCTCTTGAATTAAAGTGAAGTGCTCAAATGTAGTTAACTTCATGGGAAGCTTCTGTGACACAGTGAACTTATGTTTTAGAAAAGGTCAATCAAAATTACCTATTTTTCCCTGAAAAATAAAAAGCATAAAATACAAGTAAACAATTATGTATTTATCGTGCATTGTTATAAAATTGTAAGTTTTTATTTTGGAGTTGGCGTCGGTACATTTCTACAAACTCTGACTCCACCCAAATATCTTCCAACCCCACAACCCTGGTTTCTCATGGAATGCTTTCTCTTATTATGAATTAATAGCAATAGGAAGAAATAAATAAGTTTCTGAGATAGCCGGTGAAGATCATCGTTGACTAGTGAAAGCCGCAATCCAAAATAGAAGCCTTTTATCATGATCCTGTCAAGGAAATCCCAATGATCATGAGGTTGAGAACTACTTCCTTGCCTCTGAAAGATGGCTTAAAGCTGCCATCCTGGTGGTCCACCACATGGGATAACTGAGTAGAGAGTTAAGGGCTTCAGGCTATATAGTTCTGAAGGTTCATAACAGGTTTTACCTTAAGGCTGGAGATTTTGCTCACACAAGATACTGTGCTTTATAAGAGAGATAAGGCAACCACTGGTTGGAACCACATCTTTGCAACTCATTCTCCTTCCCACAAATTAAAACCAAAACTCTGGGTCTTCCAACAGAACTTACTTTTGGCTTTATTGAGGACAGGGGAGCTGCGCAACATATGGTCCAGATCTGCTTTCAGTTTCCAGTTCTCATCTTGCAACTCCTTGATGCTCCTGGAGAACTGCAGGATTGTGGTGTTGAGCACCTTCTGCTGTGAGCTCTCAGGAGAGGACCTGCAAAGAAATTTGGAAAATATAGTTAACAGCCATAACTGAAAATACAGTGAATGATGCATCTATATGGCCACATGATCAACAACCAGTCCAAAACCTGGACAAACAGCATGGGTATTTTTACCATGGAATAGAACTGAGAGCTAGAGTGATGTAGCGGGCAGAATGCTAGACTCAGAACAGAGTCTTAAGTTGGAATCTGTACTAGCATGGTGATGCTGGCCAACTAGAATTCTCTACAGTGATATTACAAGGACAATATAGAATAACACTTTGCACAATAGCACAGCATTCAAAGGGGGAAAGCAGGCTAGAAATGTCTTTAATAACACTATCAGTTCCTTGAGTGTGGCACAAATCAAGAATTAAAGCACCTGGTACTCTGCGTGGATTCAGAACTCAGGACAAAAGTAGTAGTGACTGTTCTCTTGCCCCTCAGATGCTGGCTTGACTTTGGGCCAATTTCATTGCATGCAGAGGTATTTAGGGTTGAAGGGAATACAAGCACACTAATTAATTAAATAACAAAGAAGCCAGTGACTACATAGAGATTTGGAAGCAGTCAGACCAACTTGTTCATTTGACACTCTCCTCCTGTAGAATAAAAGCAAAGTCCCAGACAGGCATTTTGGCTGTTACGTCACTTATCAGGAATGGAATCTGTGCACTTTTAGATTTTAAATTCCTTGGAGCCGAGGTGTGTTATCTTGTAGTTTACAGAGCACTATGTGCACTGGTGATACAACAACACCAACCACCAATAGTAACAGTAGTACTTAATCTACTTATTCCAAAAAAGCATGGAAACAGAACTATGCATAGAATGGCCCCAAAGCACAAACTGCTGATAAATGTGTTATTCACATCTGGCATGTGGGAACAACCAGATTTCACAGGTCCAGTTAAGTATACTCATCTGTAAGCATTCCTGGGCATGTTTAGAATTACAGCACATACAGGATCACAACTTCAACAGTTCCTGTGGTTCTAGCAGGAGCCTTACCATTCAGATACCTAGTTTAGTATCCCCAGTATTTAGTTTTAGTAGCATTCAAGAAACAAAATTATGTTATCTTATTCTACATTTCCTGAAAACTACCTTGAGCTCCACAATTCTCCAGACATCCTCTGACTGCACAGACCTCTCTCTCTCTTCCTCCATCAGAACTTCCACCATTTTCTTCTTCCTTTGAATCTTTCATCTGATGTCTATAGTAACTGGGCAACTTTTAGAGTTAGAGAATCTTCTAGGAATAGGAAGTCCCACTGGAATTTGTCACTCCCATTCCCCAAAAGGTCATACCAGAAAAATACATCAATTAACCAAGGACTTTTTTGAAAAAGAGAGTGGCGACAAACAAGGCGCTTATTTTACTTTTGAAATTAGATTTCTCTTGATTCATCCAATAATGGGATAATTAGCCATTTTGATATAAATGTATTAAGATGATCTTTCCAAGGACTTGATTTTGGGTTGGCTTAATTTACAAAATCCGTAAAAGATGATGCCAGCATAAACCAGGACACATTATTTCTCCTTCTAGCCCCATCCTATCTGCTCAAATGGGCAGCAGTTCTCTGGGTTTCAGGGACAGAATGTCATTCATATCACCCTTTGTATGTTTGTGCCTTCAAGTCGCCTATTGATTTAAGGCAACCCCCATGAATTTCACAGGATTTTGCCAGTTCCTTCTTCTGATATATAGCTCACAGCACATTGGTATTGGTTAGCAACTATTTTGCTATTTTTTGGCAGCGTTGTTGAACTGATGGTTATAGCCTAGAAAAGGAGTGGTCAACTGTGGGAGGCTAGGGGACCACATTACTGCCGTAGTGTGAACATCCTCAGATACAAAAATATAAATCGCTCATGCCCCTCCTTCTAGAGGATATGGGGGCATTTTCTCCATATTTTCACACCCCAGGCCAGACATCACTTCTTGTTCTAGAAAAAGGCCTCTTGTCAAAGGGCCTAATGGGGCCAAAAACATGGCAAATATGTCCCCAAGGGTGTTATGGAGCATTTGGAGGCATAGAGCCCAAAGCTCACAGTTTCTCTTCTACTTGCCACCTTGCCCCCTCTGTCAAGGGAGACACCAATGAAAGCACATCCTTCTCAGCCCAGAGCTCAGGAAAATGTTATGTGTGCGTTTTACACATGGAAGACACAGCACAAGTGTTCAAGGTGAGACAAGAGACCATGCGTAGATAGCAACTGGTCCATCTAAATCTAGTAAAGTGTTTTGCCAATTGCAATCCTCTAGGCTGGACCAAAAATGTGCCCAAAATGTGAGGTCTAGACTGCCTTTAAGCCACCTGACTGTAACCTAATCCTTTTACTCACAGTGCAATTAGACTAATGAAAAAGGGTTGATGGAATAATGCTGTTTTCATTGCATGTTTACAGAAGTGTTCCCTTAAAACAAAACGTCACATCCTCTGCCATCTTCAACATGGTTAGGATCTAGGTGTCAACCTGCACCCCAACCCTGATTCAACAACTGAAACATTCCAGTATCTATTAACACACATTAACACTTCAACCTGAAATTTCAGTTACTTTTTTTTTTTTAAGAGTTAAACACGTGCATTAATTTAACAATATTTAACTATGCTAGTGGTGGAAAAAGGAATGGGTGTACAAGAACCTCAATAGATGCCATCCTTTCAATACTGGAAGTACATCCTATGGCTTCCCCCCCCCCCCCCCCTGCTTCTGAGCTTTGGGTAGATTAACAGCCTTTTTGTTTCCAAATTTTGCTCCTTTTGTAAATGGGCCACTAGTAATATATACTTAATTTTTTAAAAAATGTTCAGGTTTTGAAATATATGCCATTCAAACTACATGGTTTCGAATCTATTAAGAACCCTGATCGTTGGATTATTGCTTTTTTTTATTGGAAAGTTGTGATTTCCTTAAAGCGTTTATATGATAAGCCCTAAGGAACTATGTGACTAAACAGAATGCTACAAATTTCTACATTTTCGAATCTTAAGAAAGGATGAGAAATTGTGGCAAATCCAGAGGTCAGTTATCTGTCCTTGTGGGGACCATACAGTGTCAAAAACAAAGTGACATAGGAAAAAAAACTGAAGTAAAATTGAAAGCGGCCACACAAGTTCACTTCTGGTTTTGAAAAATAGCGTTTAAAAATATTATATTATTTAGTTATTAACCTATTTAATAACTAAATTGTCTCTCCTAGAAAAATGGCATTCCCAGGAATCTGGAATGAGAGGGTTGCAAAAACTGTTTTGGGGGAATTGTATGTAGCTGAAAGGCCATATTTCATCTAAAAGGAACTCTAAAGGGATCCTTCTTTGAAAACAGGATGAAGAATTTTTATTTTGTTTTTTAAATTAAAGACTGCATGTTGAAATTTTGTTTCATTGTTTAAGAGGGACTGTTTTCAAACTTCAGTCTGCTACAAAATACATTCCCCTACTTTGCAAGAACATGCCATTGATCATCACCCAACTGAAACAAAGTAGCTGGATTTAAGTCTAAAGTCTGAAGTGCTTCCACTGAAGCTTATTTTCAATTCTTTGGAAATACTGTGTGGTAAAATCAATAAGACTTATAGGATCAGGGAAGGCGCTAACTTCTGTGGAACTTCACTACGATCTTCAAAGTAAATCCTATTGATTTCTGTATAGGTATTTTCAACATAAGTGACTGTTAAGTCAACAGCCTTAATTACCTTTCACTCAGTTGTTTTAACTTTACTAGGTTTTAGATTGGGCACTATAACCTTTAACAAGTCACTGCCTTAACAGGCACAGCTTTTATCATACATGGGTAGAAATCTAAAACTCTAATGGGTAAAATATCTTAGAGGTAATACTACCAGCTGTACTGAAAATTTGAAATGGAAATAATATAGACATGGAATGCTGCAAAGTTATATAAAAGCCAAGAAAGAAACCCCAAACAACTGATTGATGAGATTTTTAAAAGTTTTTAACACCCTCTAACTTCACAGCTATTAGTGAAGCATAGAAATTAGATAGTAAAAACTTATAGACATGCATACAGCCCCAAAGAAATAAACATACTTTCGTCGCACAGCCTTTGATTTTGCTAGCAGGATATGGAGTCGCTGGATCTGCAATGGACATGTTATGTTAGCTGAAATGCAGCAAGGATCAAGCACAAAAAGAAGCTGCCATATAAATATACAAATTTGCACTGGAGGAGTGAAAAAGTATCTATGTAGTTTTAAAAATATAATTCTCTATTGAATTGCTTTTAATTTTTGTAAATATGATTTTAGATGGACTTTGCTTTAAAATATTTGGAAGCTATTTTGAGTCCCTTCTCAGAAGAAAGGGTGGGATATAAATTAAATAAATTAAAATATGTAGCACAGCTAACTGAGATGAAGGAAGCAAAAGGAAAACTGTCCCTGGTCTATGTCTATGTTTTCCTAGTTTGTACTAACAGCTTTCCCAAAGGCAATTGATTAACCAAGACATACCTCCTCATAATAAGTCTCCAGGGAGATTCTCATTTCTTCTACATTAGTGCTCTTCACATCTGTCTGGAGTTTGCTTTTTCACACAAACACATACACACACACAAAGGATGTAGGAGCAGCAGAAAAAAAGTCAGAAATTAACCACAAATGTCTGATAACAGTGAAGCCAACTTTTAACCCCTTTCTACCTCATATTCCTAAAAATAGCACCAAAAGGACAGAATGTCATCAGTATTAATAGCTGTTCCAATAGCATTTATAGCAAAAATTTGTCTGAAGACACATGACATTGTCAATTGGCCTTTCATCTCCCTATTCTGTTCTCTTGACTTGTACTGCATTTGCTTGAAGCCACTGCCAGGTCACACAAACTGCGGCTATCACCATTGCTGTGAGGAGTCATCCTGGGTCATAAACTGTAAAGGGATATTCTCATACTTCTTGCAACTTTACTTAATTGGCTTGGCCCTATTTTAACAAACTTCTCTCATGTTTTTCTACTACACAGGGCAATAAAACCCTCAATGCAGGTATCGCACAACATTTGGGATCTGGATATCATAAGGACCACCTATGGACTCAATCCTATTTTTAGAAGTTAATCAAAAGCCCTGCTCCATATTCCACCAGTAACCAAGGTATTGTGAGTGGGTAGGTCAAGCAAGGTCTTCTCATTCTGTGAAACATTTTGTCCCATAATATCCTTCCCTCTCTGCCTTTAGAAACCAGATTAAGATGCTGTTATTTCATCATGCTCTGCCTTTAGAAACCAGATTAAGATGCTGTTATTTCATCATGCTCTGCCTTTAGAAACCAGATTAAGATGCTGTTATTTCATCATGCTCTTAGACTGTGCAATAACTGGTCCCCTTACAAGGGCTTGTTCCTGGTTTGGCGTCTCACTTTCAAATTTTGCTGTATGGTTTGAAATTATGAATTCTATATTTTTAATCTGTTTTTGTGTCTGATTATTTTCTGAGTATCCTCAATCTTTGCAAGGATGGAAAAGGAAGGTAAAAATATTTTAATAAATGAGGTTCAACATACTTGATAGTGTTGTCTTTCTCCTTGCATTGCTGCTCCAGTCTGAGAATCTTTTGCTTCAATACACTGACTACCTATCAAGAGGAAAGAACACAGAATCTTTCCTGAAACATGAGTTGTCTTTAACAGCACATGCTCACAATTATTACTCAGCAGTTTCCCCTTAATTGTGCTAGCCACAAACTTGTATAAGATGGAACTTCTTAGCACAAGACAGATAAACAAATAAATCTGAAATTTTGTTAGTTGGTTCACTAATGCTGTCCTTCACAGTTTGATTGTATGGGTTTTCTTAAACTGTAAAGTGTTCAACAAACCTTGTAGCTACTCCCAGGTTGTGGCAGGAAGCTAGATTGGTTTTCCCCCATCATCCTTCCGCCACCAAGCAAATAGCTTTCAGCTCCAGCAAAATTTGTGTACCTTACTGGTTGCTGATGAAAGAGCTTTTAAAAGATGGATGCTACATTTTAATGCTAGGCTTTTAAATGGTTTAACTGTTTTAATATTATAGTTGTATTTTAACATTATAATTTCTTGCCTTTTTATCTGCACCTGTTTTAGTTCATCTTGTTATAAGGTGCTTTAAGACCAGTTTTGGGAGAAAGGTGGGCCTTCAACCAAATAAACAAACATACATTGAGAAAGAAGGCATTAAGAGGAGCAGTTACCAAACTAGTATTGGTCTTCAGGTCTGGCCGTGCCCATGCAAACTCAGAGCCCTGAAAAAACAAAACAAGACAAAATATTTTACCATTGTGCAAATAAATGAATAAGATAAAGATGCTACCATTACAGCACAACAACCATTTCCTATCTGGAATGCAAGACTAAACAAAAACCTCTGCCAAAGTGTTCAGAAGCCCACTAGAGCTGCTTCTCAATCTTATAAGAAAAGATAAGAGTGGGATGACCAGATCCAGGCCTTCTTGTCTAACCATCCTACTGATCAAGGAGCATGTGGCTTACCCTGGAGTGATCCAGCAGCTGCTCAATCTGTTTGTCCTTTCGGTTGTTTTCTTCCTCCACTCGTCGAAGCTTTGTTTTCATCCGATCTGCTTCACATTTCTGGGCTTGTATGGTCTACAGTGAAGAATGGGAAGAGGGAAATCAAGAAATGTTTCTGGTTCTTTATAAACATCTCCTTGTAGCCCTCTGGTATCCAAAAATCAGCAATGTTTTTTACTTTGCATCTTCTTTTTTCCCAAAGCTGAAGAGAACAACCAGCCCCCAGGTTTCAAGGATTAAAAAGGGCAAGTTAAGGGGAAGAGTTGGACAAAGCAGGAAGAAACACATTTTTATCTTTTGCCTCTTTTTCCTACCTTTTCATTATTCCTGTCCTATTAGCCTTGTACCCATCCAACATACCATGATGGGAGTAGAAAAATTAGAAACCACACAAAATGCCAAGGTAGCAAAATTCTTGGCAAGTAGTATGATGGTGCAAGGCAAACTGGAAAGGACAGAAGGAGATGAGCAAAGCAATGCAGGCTACAGATGCTTAGCTACTGTCCCTTCCTGGAAATTATGTTCATGGCATTTGTGCTTCCTAAGTGTAGCTATCCCTGCCATGTTGTCAGTCAGAATAATGAACTATGTTTTTCCCCCAATTACAACTGAGAGTCTTTTAAAAAAAAATGTACAGCAAGGTACACAGATATGCAGATATATAAATACATATCCATACCTTCTTTAATTCAATAATCTCATCGTACATAACTTCCTTTTCTTTGTAGTCTGGCGTTCCAGGGATGTAGCCTGTAGGAAAAAGAAAATATTAAGTGACAGCTTACTGTTTCTGTAAAATGACTTCAGCTCATTCAGACTTCGGCTCCCCTTTCCATTACAAAAATCCCAATGATAACAAAGCAGAGAATTTATACCTTTTTAGAGGTTAAAATTACACACTATCACTGCAAATGTTGCAATACTTGGAACATATCTATATCCATTTATATATTTCAACTTCTTACTGGAGTGTTACTTGTTAGTTACTTCTCCTTTTTAAAGAAACTATACACTTAAAACACTAAAATGCCAGAAAATTCTTTAAGATGACCCCCCAAAGCATAATTTTAGAAGTAACAAGTAGCTGTTCCTAAATGCAAGCAGAGAGCAAAAGGGTCAAATCACACAATTCAAGCAAGCCTGACAATTAGATTTTAAATTTGACTTTCATGGTGATTTTGATCATACAAATAAGCAGTGCAGGTGCACCTGGAGGCATTGCATATTTCTTCCTCTGGGAGCAAGTCCTTCATTCCTCCTGGGAGGGATGAAGTACAACCACCAGAAAGAATGGTAATACTTAGCAAACATATACACAGTGTTGGGCAAATATACAAAACACTACATGGATCATCTCAATAATCATTACAACCATTCTGGCAGGAATAACAATGACAGTAATAACAATTAACATTTATTTCTTACCTGCCTTTCCCTATGCATCAAGGGATGGAACAACAAATTATACACATAACACCAGTTAAAATGGTGTATGAAACCGCTACAAGTTAAAATAATCAATACATCCTTTAAAATTCATAATTTAAAAATCAGAGAGCATATCCAGCCGATAAATCTCTTCCAGTAGGTCATTCCACAGCTGACAAAAAAGTCCTCTGGCTAACAGTTGCCAACCTAGTTCTGGCTGACTAAAGCAAATGTTGCCCAGAGGACCTGAGTATACAGGGCAGATTATATGGCAGATGATGATCTGGTAGGTAACCGGGACCCACATTATGTGGGGCTTTAAAGAGGAAAAACAGCATTTTTCCCTTTTAAGGGCCAGCAGAATGGAAGGGCCAGCAGAGGGAGTGCTGAGGCTGTGGGCTAAGATACATGGTTGGCCTAAGGCCCTTTATAGCAGGTTTTCTGGGTCACAGTCCAGTTTCTAACCACTATAGGCCTAAGCAGACTGCCAGAAATAGTGCACATTAAATTGAGGCACTGCCCTGGCTCAGTGCTAGAGAGTCATGGGAATTGCATTTTTTTCTGAGACATTGAGCCTTCTCGGTCAGAGAGCTCTGGTGCCACAATAAAATACAGTTCCCATGATTCCCTAGCACTGAGCCAGGGCAGTGCCTCAATTTAATGTGCACTATTTCTGGCAGTCTGCTTAGGCCCTATGTCAAAGCAAAAGTGTTCCTGAGGCTCTGAACTGGGGATTTTTACATCTAGAGAGGGTTGCCCCTCTTCCCCCCCCCCCTTTTTTTTTTGTAGGGGGCTTGATGACATGCAGTGGCAGTCAATGGCTTCATGAAAACGTGTTTTTTGTTTTGTTTTGTTTTATTGATTCACATCCTGCCTTTTTAATTTCTCATCTGTGGGCAGCCATTCCTTTTATACTGAACTCACCACTTCTGGAGGAGCGTGCATGCTTTGGTTTTTTCATGCCCAAAGCTTCCTTCAGATATTCTGGAGTGCTTCCAGGGAGAGTGGACAGTGCATCACCTACATCAAGGTCTGGTTTTCCCTTGACCATCCTGGGACCTAGTGAAAAGGAATGCAAAAACAATGAGACAAATGTACTGGGCTTGAAGTACTGGCAGCCACAAGAAAAGCAATGTAGGTCCTGTGGAGATTTACCCTGGCTCTGCCCCATGCCAGTGTCACTGATCTCAGACAGCACGGGTAATGGTTGCATGAAGCTCCTACACATATACACCTGGTAGCCCAGAGGTTCAGACATTATCCTCACAGCAAGAGGAGGAGAAGTGTAGCACCTGTTTCCATATTGCCAAGATAATGCAAGAAACAACTTGTTGAAAGGGAAATTGTTTTCACATATGGTACCTTGTTTGGGAGGTCCACGCCACAGCTGCCTTGATGACTTGACCAAAGAGATGCCAAAATTTTTGTTCTCTATACCTTTAAAGGATCTCGGAAATCCAGCCCTTTTAGAAAGGAAACACGTAACAGAGGTGTACGGAGACTCTGAGGCAAGAAAAACAAAAACAATTCAGCACCCCAAATTAAAAACCAACAAGCAACCTTCTAGTATCACATTTCTGTAAAGTCACGAGGCATGAATCATGGGCTCTCTATCTTAAGAATAACTACTCACTTGGAATAGGGAGAAAACTGCTTAATCTTGTACTTATTTTGAAATGTACAGAAAGTTTCTGACCACTGCCTAACACAGGAAAGGCTGAAATCTTTAGACAGCAAAAGGCAGCTAGTTTTAAACTGGCCAGCTGGAACTCTTACAACAGCTGCTAATCTCTTTGAGAAAAGGAATTCCATCCTCTCTTTCCAGCAAGTACTCGCTCTTCTGCCCTTTGCGTAGGAATCCATCTCATATTGGTGAATGCTGTAAAAATCTACACTTCTCACCACAGTAAGGCTGTTTCAGGGTATCGGTTTCATGTTAAAAGTTTTGGTCTACTAACTTGGTGAATTGGGTGACTTGTAAGCTGTTTTCTTCCTCAGTTTCTGAAATATAAAAAGAATCTTTTTGTAGTTATGCATGAATTTGTACATAGTATGTACTTTTCCAGGCAGAAAACAAGAGTTCCATTACTATCATTTTTGTATAGTGGGATGAAGATCCAGATAGCTAGTCAGGAGAACCTAGGTTTAATAAATTTCCAAGTGCCAGGGCAGTTCACTACCCAAAAGCTGAATTTTTCACTCCAAATAAACAGAAAACCTATTGCAAATCTAGAAGAACAACTCAAAAACATCACTCTCCTGATCCAACTCACAGTTTCTGTGTTGGAGTCATAGGTCAGTGCAGAAAGACTGTCCTCTACCTGGGGAATAAACATGCAGATACTATTATCATCATCATCACTTTTATTTCCTGCCTTTTCTCCAAAATTGAGACTCAAGACTGTTTTACAATTTAAAACAAGTACAATACAAAAGGTGAACACATTAAAATATAACTAAACTATTCACAATATTAAAACAATTTAAAAGATGCACTTAGAAAAGATAAAAAGCAATTTATTGTGTGCTTTCAAGACATTTTTGATTTATGGCAATCCTAAGGCAAACTTATCAAAGGGTATTCTGGGGCTGAGCGTGTATGACTCGCCCAAGATCACCCAGTAGGTTTCCATGGCTGAGCAAGGAATTGAACCCTGACCTCCAAAGTCATAGTCCAGAATGTATCAGTGGGTTTCTAAACATATTATCAGATGCAAGCCCTAATGCTCATGCTTTTACTTCAGAAATAGTGAAAACTAAAAGTCTGCTTCCTCTATAGTCACTTGAAGGGAGCCAAGCTGTAAAGCAAAACCTGTGCTGGCACAGACAACCAGAAGAGGGATGGAAATGCATTTCGTAAGACATTACTCAGTGAGATTTACAGTTCTTTTCTCATATCAGCAAGGAAGAAGATTTTGATTTTAATTTCCTTTTAAAATAGTGGTGTGTGAATAAATCACCCTTGAAGGAAGAGCCTGGTGGTTCATTTCCGTTGCAGCTTTCACCATCCTTTGTACACCCCAATCCAGTCTTGTTAGATCTAGATCTCTCTCTCTCTGCAAAAAGGCAGAGAGGGAGTGAGAATGGCTTTTAAAAGTTGGATAGCAGGAAAGAAGTGCCATGAAGTGATAAGAGATCAGCGTTCTGATGCCTCACTGCAGGCGGGCATGCGCCACATATGCCCCATCACAGAATTTTTAATTTCCTGAAGCCACATTCTTCACAGCATATTGGCAGGTTATTTTCCTTATCCTCCAGGCATCTGATCTTGGTCTACATCTCCTTATCCAGTTTGTCTTGCTGCGCTAGTGGTCAGACTGTGAAACAGGCAAAGCTACAGAATTTTAAGGAAAATGGACAAATATCTGCAGAAGTGTGCAGCAAAAGCAAGAATTTCTAACAGTTAGAGTCTCCCAGAGATACTCCCTCCCGTTACTGGGGAGGAGGTAATGCAAAATATACAGATTTCAATAGGCAGTGATGGGGAAACTTTCAGCAAAGATCTCAAAAGTTCAGCACAAACTAGAACACACACCCCAGGCTTACTTAGAGTTGCACATTGCAGGGGCAGATTGGTTGCAATTGGTTTTTCCTCTGTAACTTCTTGTCCCAGTAATCCTTAAAAAGCTTCAGCTAGGAAGAGTCCACAGGGACCATGGAGTCCAACCACATTTTGCCATGCAGAAACACACAATCAAAGCATCCTCAACAGATGGCCATCCAGCCTCTGTTTAAACTCTCTGAGAGAGCGTGTTGTAGCAATAAGTATTTGGGCTCTGCTGGCCTTATTAAGGGATGATACAGATTCACAAAGGACAAATGTATCAGTGGGCTTTCATCACAATAGCTACATCAAACCCTCCTGGTTCAGCATCCTTGATTCTGTTCCCAGTTGCAACCAGTTGAAAGCAGGACATAAAAGTAAAGGCCATAAGCACTTGTCACGTTCCCATCCCCAAGTCTTGTAAATAGAAATCTTAGAAAGGATGTTGAGAAGCTGGAGCATGTCCAGAGGAGGGTCACCACAACGGTGATGGGTCTGGAAGCCATGCCTTATGAGGAGAGACTTAGGGAGGTCCTAATGCACCTGAGTAAGTAGACTTAAGTGTTGTACGAAACCTCATGCTGCCAACTTCTTTCAGTTAGTCTCAAAGATGCTACAAGATCTCTCTGCATAATAAGTCAACAGTATGATGCGGCAGCTAAAAAGGCCAATGCGATTCTAGGCTGCATCAATAGAAGTACAGTATCTAAATCAAGGGAAGCAATAGTGCCACTCTATTCTGCTTTGGTCAGGCCTCACCTGGAATAATAGTGCATCCAGTTTTAGCATCATGATTCAAAAAGATTAGATGATGATGATGATGATGATGATGACAATAATAATGATAATAATAATAATTGTTGATGTTATTTCCTTATACCCTGCTTTTCTCCCAACATAGGAACTCAAAGCTTGGCTTCTAGGGATATCTCTGGCTTGATCTGCTCTAGGACCCATTGGTTTGTCCTTTTGGCTGTCCATGGGATCCTCCGCACTCTTCTCCAGGACCACATTCTCTCAAAGGCATTGATTTTCTTCCTATCCTCTTTCTTGACTGTCCAGCTCTCACATCCATCCATGGGAATAGGGAATACGATGGCTTGTATGATTCTAACTTTTGTGTTGAGTTGTTTGTCTTTGGATTTTAGGATCTTTTCTAGTTCTTTTACAGCCACCCTCCCCATTCTTAGGGCCTTTGCAGACTGCTAGAAATAGTGCAAATTGAGGCCACTTTTAGGGTTAGGGAATCATGGGAACTGTATTTTATTGTGGCACCAGAGCTCTCTGACAGAGAAGGCTCAGTGTCTCAGAAAAAAAACCCCAAATTCCCATGACTCCCTAGCACTAACCCTAACCCTTAAAGTGGACTCAATTTGCACTATTTCTGGCAGTCTGCAAAGGCCCTTAGTCTTCTTCTGGTTTCCAGATGCAGTCCCCATTTCTATCACTATTTGATCCCAGGTATGGGAATGCTGTTTTACTCTTTCTATTTAGCTTCAAATGCCTAGTGGAGCCTTCTCTCTAGGAATCTCTAGCTCCTTCAGTGAGACTTTTGGTTAAAGTTCACCATAGAGTTGCACTGGAGGACCTAGATATTCCTAGAGAGAACATACTAATACAATCTGTGAATAATCAAATCTGCAAAAGTGAAATCCGCAAATGTGGAGGGACAAGTGCATATATATTGAAGAAAAGGGTTTCTGTCTTCTGTTCCTATGTCACCCATATAAGAAAACTGGCAATCCCCAAGGCACCAATGAATTGACAGTTGGGACACAAATGGGGAAAGTTATCTTATATATATATATATATATATATACACACACATACATAAAGCCAATATGGCGTAGTGATTTGAGTGTTGGACTATGGCTCTAGAGCCCAGGGTTCGAATCTCTGCTCAGCCCTAAAACCCACTGGTTGACCTTGAGCAAGTCACACTCTCTCAGCCTCAGAGGAGGACAAAGGCCAACCCCCCTCGAAGAAACTTGCCATGAAATCCCCATGATATGACCTGAGGGTCGCCATAAGTCGGAAATGATGCGAAGGCACATAACAACAACAACAACACATTCATTTGTTATTGTTTTGTGCCTCCCAAGTCATTATGGCGACCCTAAGGGGAAGCTTATCCTGGGGTTTCCTTGGCAGGTTTCTTCACGGGGGGGGGGGGTTAGCCATTGCCTCCCCCTGAGGAGGCTGAGAGAGTGCGACTAGCCCAACATACCCAGACATCCAGGCTAGCTAGGGGATTCTGGGGGTTGTAGTCCAGGCAATAAGGCCAGCCCCTTCCCCGCTCACCGTCTCGTCCTCGCTGGGGGCCTGAGCCATGCCGGGGGCCTCTGCTCTCTCGCCAACGCCGCTCCTCCGAGGGGAAGCAGCAGCGCCGCTGCCACCATCTCACTCAGCGAAACGCTGCCTCCACGCTCCACTTCCGGCTTTGAGGGAGGCCATGGCAACCCGCCACGGCAACCGAGGACCCGGATGGACTCCGCTTCCGGGGTTGAACGCGGCGACAAACGAAGAAGGCGTGGCCCAAAGTGACGCGTAGGCGTGCGCATGCGCAGGCGTGACCTTGCAGTGGCAGGCTTCTGTTCCTATAGGAACCAAATACATATATCAAATATATACCTTAGCAAATATATATATATGTGTGTGTGTGTGTATGTATTATATATGATATATGTAAACCAAATATACATACATGTAAATAATATGGGAACCAAATATATACATATATATATATGTGTGTGTGTGTATCAAATTCATGCCTTACCATATATATATATATATATATATATTTGGTAAGGTATGAATTTGATAAATACACACACACACACCTTACCGAATATATATATGTGTGTGTGTGACACTGTACATAAACCATATATGTAAATATATCTTACCATACCATATATATATACCATATATATATATATATATATACCATATATATATCTCAAATATATATATATATATATATATATCTCAAATACATATCTTACCCTATACTGTATGTACATGTGCGTATATACGTGTGTATATTATATGAGTTTCTGTGTATTTTCGTGTGCCTTCAAGTCCTTGCCGACTCATGGCCACCCTTTCCTGGGGTTTTCTTGGCAAATTTCTTCAGAGGAAGTTTGCCATTGCCATCCTCTGAGGCTGAGAGAGTGTGACTTGCCCAGTGGGTTTCCATGGCTCAGCAGGGATTAGAATCCTGGTCTCCAGAGTCGTAGTCCAACACTCAACCCACACCACCACCCTGGCCCTCATATACATGTAGATAGTTTATGTTATATATGTGTGTGTGCATCTCTATCTCAAAGGAATCCAAATGCCTGGAGGAGTCTAACTTCAGTGTTCCACTTTGAGGCTTCTTTAACTGCCCTGGCTCAGGGCAAGGGAATCCTGGGAATTGCAGTTTCTATTTGTGGCACTAGAGCGCTCTCTGACAGCGAAGGCGAAATGTCTCACAAAACTCCAGTTCCCAGGATTCCCTAGCCCTGAACTAGGGCAGTTGAAGAGGCCTCAAACTGGATCATTTCTGCAGTGTGTTTTGGACCTTAAGGGCCTGTACAGACTGCCAGAAATAATCCAGCTTGAGACCCCTTTAACTGCCCTGGCTCAGTGCTAGGGAATCATGGGAATTGTAGTTTTTTTTCTGAGACATTGAGCCTTCTCTGTCAGAGAGCTCTGGTGCCCCAATAAACTACAGTTCCCATGATTCCCTAGCACTGA
This sequence comes from Phrynosoma blainvillii, assembly GCA_026167975.1. Taxonomy (NCBI): domain Eukaryota; kingdom Metazoa; phylum Chordata; class Lepidosauria; order Squamata; family Phrynosomatidae; genus Phrynosoma; species Phrynosoma blainvillii. The sequence goes on along the minus strand of JANUYF010000012.1, from coordinate 19,762,284 downwards.
GCCAGGGCAGTTAAAGAGGTCTCAAGCTGGATTATTTCTGGCAGTCTGTACAGGCTGCCTCCAGTCTCCACAGTTCTGCCTTCCTCTCCCTAAACTGCAAATTCCAGCATCTCATGGGCGGTTGCCATGGCAGCCGAAGCGGAACCCCACTGCGCATGCTCGGTGTGGAGGCTGGACTGAGCATGCTCAGTATGCCTGGCTGAGGAAGGAAGTGGGCAGGTGAGTGCTGGCGTTGCCACACAAAGGGCAAGGGATGGGCGACCCTGAGTTTTGGGAAACCTGCCTTTAGACTCAGGAATGGGGCTTCTTTCCAATCCCAAAAGGGCCCTGGAGCGTTGCAAGGGCTGCCCTTTGCAAGTTTACACATATAAGTAAGAGCAACAGCCTTCTTTGGCTGCGTCCACACTGCAGAAATGATCCGGTTTGAGACCGCTTTAAACTGCCCTGGCTCCACACTAGGGAATTCCTGTGGATTGTTCTTTTGTGAAACTGAGCCTTAACTGGCAGAGAGCGAGCGAGCGAGCTCTGGAACTTCAACAAACTACAATTCCCAGGATTCCCTAGTCCTGAGCTAGGGCAGTTCAAAGCGGTCTCAAACTGGGATTATTTCTGCAGTGTGTTTTGGCCCTAAGAATGGGAAGGGCAGCCATGAAAAACTGGAGAGGATACTAAAGAGGAAGGAAATACAGCTGAACACTGAAGTTAGAATCTTCCAATTCCCAGAATTCCATAGCATGGAGCCATGACAGTTAAAGTGGTGTCAAGCAGGATCATTTTTGCAGTGCGGATGCAGCCATGGTCTGGCTCCAAAGGAAGAACCCAAGGATCTTTCCACGCCTCTTTGGGACAAAATATTGGGAAGGGGCTATTATTATCATCACCATCATCATCATCATCATCCTGCTCTTTTCCCAGGACTGGGACTCAGAGCGGCTTCACAATATTAAAAGTGCAATTAAAAACAGGGAAAAGGTGCATTAAAAAGGAATTGAATTATTACAAAGAATAGATAGCTATTACAAGAATAAAATACATTTTAAAAAGATAAAACTGTATAAAACCTTTTAAAATGAAACATTTAAAATGCATGTGTGTATGTGTATATATATATATATATATACACACACACACACACATATATATATATATATATATACACACACACACACACACACATTGTGTGTATGTATGCATTTGGATATTCATATATATATATATATATATATATATATATTTGAGAATTTCTAAATACATTTTTGTAAAATGTATAAACCGACATGAAAAACAAGAAAGGTAAAGAAACAATGAACAGCCAGAAAGAGGAAAAAGAATGCCTTCCATTTTTGTTTTTCATTGGTTATAAGTCTCTCTCTCTCTCTCTCTCTCTCTCTCTATATATATATATATATATATGAGATCTAGCTTCTCCACTTTAAGACAAAAATGTTATAGGTTGAGTCTCCCTTATCTGAAATGCTTTGGACCAGAATGTTTTGGATTATTTTCTTTCCTGGATTTTGGAATATTTGCATGTACAGAATGCGGTATCTTGGGGATGGGACCCAAGTCCAAACATGAAATTCATTTATGTTTCACATACGCCTTGTAATCGTAGCCTACAGGTCATTTTATACATAATATTTCAAATAATGTTGTGCACGACACAGAGCTTGTGTATGCCAGAGGGTCAGAAAGCAAAAGCTTCCCAAAGAAATCTTCCAAATTACAGAAAGCCGAGCCCGACCTACTTTCTCATCATGGACGAAACGTGTTCCCAGCTTCTGCCGTCCGTCTGTACCGTCCTGGCAGACCCTCGGTGTCCCGTTTCCGACGACACGTGCTTGGAGAAGTTACTAGACTGGTTTAAGACGCTGAGCAAGACAGGTACGCTGACATTTGGACAGAGTTTGGAGAAGGAACTTTTTGGGACGGCCATTTCCACACCCTTCGAGCTTGAATAGCCATTGTTCTGGAAGTTGTAGTCTAGAAAGGGCAAAGTTTCCAAGCTCTTTATGATAACGCCTTTTGTTTTGTAAGGCTTCTTTCTTATGGGAGAAAATCCGCCCCTCGGTCAAACTCTGGTCCTTGATATGTTTTGGACTTCAGCTCCCAAAAGTCCGAGCCAGTAGGGCCGTTGCTCAGGAATTAGGGAAACTGAAATTTCAAATATTTCAAGTTCCGGAGTTTGAGAACCACTACTTGAATTGGGGTTACTGAGCCGTTTGGGAGGCTGGCAGTGGATGATGGGAGGTGTAGTCAACGTATCCGAGAAGGTTGCTTTACATACTGCATTAACTTAGGTGAGCTTCATTGAATGGAAGAGGACTTCTTCTTTGCTTTACTCATATCTCATCTCCCCCCCCCAGAAGTGGGACTCAAGATAGCTTACAAATTAACATAAATTCAGTACAGTTGAAGCATACAAAATATCAGCATACACACACGCACACATACTATTAACAACATTAAAAGAAATGGGGGGGGGGAATGATAAAACGACATTTAAAAACAATTCAATTAAAACAAATAGGCCCCTCTTTATAAATCCTTTCTTTGCAACCTTCCCTTTGCAGAAACCTGCTTTTGCCTGCCAAGGGAAGGTGGCCCTTTTGTCTTCCCTAGAAAGGGAGTTCTAGCACCTAGGGACCACCACTAAGATCTTGTCTCCCCACCAGCCATGGCTGTTAAAGTGATGGGATTGAGCGAAGAGCCTTTCCTGAGGCTCTCAGGGTTATTCTGGGGAGAGAGACATGTAGGGTTATGCTGTGAGATTGTTGTCATTAAAATAAATCTTAGCAGGGATTGGGTCTGTTCCTGAGGGCTTCCACATTTCTCCTTTGCTTCCACCTCCAGGATCCAGCCTCCTGTTGCTAGAGGAGAATCCATGCTTGACTGAGATGATCCTTGCTGTGCTCAGGCAAGAGGAGCCAAATCCCAACATCCTTTCCTTCATCCTACGGCTCACTGGGATACTGGCTGCCTCGGAAACCAGTTTCCAACACCTGCAGGTTAGCTGGGTTTTGAGATGGTACCAGTGCAATGCTACAGTACTTGTGGCCCTTTTATACATGCGGGCTTGTATTTGATCACATTGTGGCATGTTTTGCCAGGGAATATTTCTTTGCGGAGCATTGTCAGACAGTTTCTAAATTGAACTAAGGATGCTAAGTCCATGCTTGGCAGGTGAAAAATCTCAGCTTTCATGCAAAACACAAAATGCTTTAGACCAGGGGTGGAAATCATTTAGCCCTCCAGATGGTGTTTGATTGCAACTCCCAGTTACCTTCACTGGCATTGCCAATGGTGTGGAAGACTCGGAATTGCAGTCTAACACCATCTGGAAGGATTTATGAATCCCACCCGTGACTTGGATTTTATGGTGGCAAAAGAGGCTATAGAATCTGAGAGCTATAACTCTCTTCTTCCTACAGTGAACTTAGGTGTTGATCACTTACAACACTGGAGCCAAAACAGGCCATCAGCCATAGCCAGCATAGCCAAATGGTAAGGGCTGATGGCATTTATGGTTTAGCATCATCTGACAGACCACATTGCCCCCCGCCCCAGGAATCATGCTGACTTTTCAACTAAAAATGAAAGGCAAAAGTTCAGGCAAGAGACTGGAGTATATTTTTGGAGGGGGAACCTGGATATCATGAACTCCATTGAAGCTCAGTCTTCATCTTTGGTGCTGATGAGCCTTCCTTTTGAGCAGTGAGAACTGTGCCATCGCATGTGATGCAAAGTGTTTATGTTTCTTCCTGTTCTTGATTCAGCAGGGGGAAGTGGTCTTTGGTGCCTTTGGAGAAGCAGGAGCCCTTGGTAGTACATTGTGGGAGGACATGACCATCCGGAGTGGCTGGGTCCTGGGTGCTTACGCTATGCTGCAGCACTATAGTGCCTTTCAGTTCCTCTGCAACTCTGGCAAGTGCAGCTTGGATGCTTTTTTTCCCTTTCCACAATGTGTATATTGCACCTGCTGTTGAGAGCCCCACAGAGGTGCTGGGATCTTCTAAAACTGAAGATTAAAAGACATGCCCTGACAACCATGGGGTGCAAGAGGATTTAAAAGTTAAATTAAAGTTGCCACATATTATTGGATGTTAGCAGCTTTAACATTTAATCCCCTACAACAGTAGACTTGAATGTTTGCAAAGATATACAAGCCATGAAATCCCAGTCCCTCCAAATAAACCAACAGAATAACCATGTGATCGAGAATTGTCAGCATTCTTGTCATTCTCTTTCTCTGCCTTAAACCAGGAGCCTTAGATGTGATTTTCGCTCTTCAAGAAGACCGCAGCCTGTTTGTTGCTTCAGGAGCCAGTCGGCTTCTTGCCCGCCTGCTCATCTTCTCTGTACAATCTGAACCATCTCGCCTTCTCTGTACAACAGACTGCGATTGGCCAGCCTGTGCTCGAATGATCGTCGCTCGTGTTGAGGAGTCCCTTAAATCCCATCCTGTTTCCCATGTCACACATTCCTTGAAGCTACTGACAACGTTATTTGAACACAACCAGGACCCATGGACAGAAGTCCTTTGGTCTCGGATTGCAGAAACCGTTGGGTCCCTTTTGACAGAGGAGCCTATCCAAGCAGGGCACTCATTGGTTGAGCTGTTCCTTAGCATGGCAAGGTGGGTTCAGTTATCCATGCAAATATTTCAACAGGCCCTTCTTAGTTAACATAGGGGAAGATAGTGAGGCAGCACTCATCTTTGGTGTCAGACTCCATAGCTTGGGACCTTGGTGCTTAAAGGAGCATCTAAGACTGAGCTCTGGTGGGGCCTTTCTTTGTGTTTCACTTGGCATGTCTTCATCCCATAGGTCTCCTGCCTTCAGCAGCCCTGAGTGCAGCCTTTGGAAGCTGGTGACGCTTGCCCTGAAGAACCTTATCCTCACTCAGTCTGGCCCTCTGGCTTTGGGACTCTTAAAAGTGGAGGCATGGTAAGTTTAACTTCAAAGCCAAATAGCTGATGAACCATATAATTAGGAATGGAAAACAAGGTACTCCTTTAGATGGCTTGTGTTGCTTTAGTACAGCCTTTCCATGCTGGTACATTGTCCTCCATGTGCAGGCCGTAGTAGTCATGTTCAGGTATTCACCTGAATGTGTGGCGGGTGGTGAGGATGTGGGTACACAAGTGACTACACATGTTTTGTAACCACGTTCAGCCAGTGAGATATTTCAGGGGCGGACAATCTGTTTGGGATGCAAGAAAGTTTTAGTAATTGTCTTTTTCTTTTCTTTTCAAGCCCACATGCCATTAAGAGGCAAGCTCTGAATATTCTTCTTCAGCCAATGGACTGCATCTCGAGAGCTGCTTTTGACTCTTTAGATTTTCCAAGTAAGATGCTGGACTTAAGATGGAGTCTGAAAATGAAGGCCAAGGTTCTCTCCACTTTTAATGTAATGTGAATGTCTAGATTCTTAACAGTCATGTCAGGGAAACATTTTGTGTTATTTGTGTCTTTGCTTCCATTCCTTCCAGGTTTACCAGATCAGCCTACTAGCTGTGCTGCCTCTGTGGAGTCTCTTCTCTCCTCCAGAGCCTCATGTGTCAGCCTCCTGTGCCAGACCTTGGCTCATCTTGAGGAGATCCAGTACTTGGTAAGACAAATAGCAGCCTTCTCCTTCCAGGTGCTTTCTGGATGAGTTGGATTGCAGTTCCCATGGTACCCACTGAGCTCTCTAGGGATGAAATGGGACCCTTCATAGCAACACCAGTTGATGATAAAGCAGACATCTCAATGTAACCTCATTGCTTGTTTTAAGAGGGAAGATTCTCAGCCAAGTTAGCCTGAATTATATAGCCTGCATGTATTATGTTAAATAGGCTTCATTTGCACAATGGGCAGAGGTTGCATCATCCAGATTTTGCATAATATTTTCCCCTATTGTTTTTAGTTATAAGCAAGAAGCCAGAGCTCTGGAAGGTGGTAGAACATACCTTGTGCTAGCTTGGCTAGAGAGGAGTCATTCTTTAGCATGAAGCAAGTTTCCAAATTGGTCCAGAGATCAGAGCTGGAAACAATCCTATATACTGTATGTGTGAACACACACACACACACAGGCAGCCCCTCCATATTCTTTATCAATGGATTCAACCCTCTACGGCTTGAAAATATTCCAAAAATATATAAATTCCAAAAAGCAAACCTTTATGTTGCCATTTTTTAAATAAAGGACACCATTTTACTATCCCATAGTATGCCACTTGAGCATTCATGGATCTTGGTATCCATGGGGGTCCTGGAACCAAACCCCAGCCGATACTAAGGGCCCATTGTGTGTGTATGTGTTGTTTCATTTCTGGTAAACTGGAACACCTATCCCATTATTCATCTCATCCATTATTATCAACATCAATTGGACAGGGGCTTTCTAGCGTTTGAACCAAGTTCTTTTTCAGCCTTCTCTGGGATTAAACCTGGAAGCTTCTTCATGTATCACTTGGAGTTATGGCCTTTTCTTGAAATATCTGGAAATGCATTCCTTTTTTTCTTTCTTCTCCACCAGACTCACTCTCCAGTGGAAGTTCCCCATAAGCCTTTGCTACACTCTTTGGTGACTGTACTTCAGTTCTGTGTTGGCCTTGCCGTTCCAGTCTCCTCCCTGGGAGCGACGCTTGGTAAAATCCTGATTGGCTGCTTCCGAGTTCAGCGGGCAGCCCTTGGCCTCCTTGCGGCGCTCTCTCAGTGGGCGTGTAAGTTTAGTCTTGAGTCCCATCTCATTCTGTATATGCAAATATTCCAAAATCCAAAAAACCCTCCCAAATCCAGATCATTTCAGGTCCCAAGAACTTCAGATAAGGGAGACTCAACCTGTATCTGTTACTCTATTTATGGGTTTTGAAATTGCTGGAGATATTGTTTCAATTGCAGTTCCACTCTCATTAAATTATTATTTATATATTTTTATTTATTCCATTTGTACGTTGCCTTTCTCCTGGCATGGGAACTGAAGTGGCTCATGTAATTAAAAACAGGATCAACTAAAAACGTGACACCCTCGTCTCTAGAGTCTTAGTCCAACGCCTAAACCACTACACCATGTTGGCTCACAGAAATACCATACAATATTGTTAAATATTTTTTATCAGTACTGCAACCAACGTAAAACTGTTTTCCAAGAAAAGGCCATGATTTCCTCAGCGAGCCAAGCTTGCTGCAGTTCTGAGATCTTCCTGTTTTGTTTCTGGTTGCAAAATCTGAACTATGAATTGACAGGGAGAATTCTGGAGTGCCACCATCACTCTGTTCCTGGCTGAACCTTTTTCCCCATTACATTAGCCATGGTTGCTTGGACTTAACAACTGTATTCTGAGTGCAATTGTTTTATTTGTTCTGAGTTAGAATTCATGACTGTTTTCTCTGTGTGTTTAGCTTCAGTTCATGATGAAGCTGTAGAACGGGTCTTTGACATTCTTCTTGTATACTTGAAGAGTCCAGATACCAGCTCTACCGTGAGTATGTATTACTGCCTCTGCAGCAGTCACATCACTAAGACAAATAAGGCTAGTCTTCTGCACTCTTAGCTGGCTGCTACAGGCAGGTGTCCTTCTCTCTTAAAACTATGACTTGTTATAACCATTCCACCCAAAGTGTTTCCATTTCAGCCAGCTGTGATAAGAAGTGGTGCCTCTGTTTTTTCCTTCTCCTTCCTTGTCCCTTGTGTGATGTGTCTTTTAGATTGTGAGCCAGAAGGAGAAGACTTTTTCACTACTGACCTTCATAAGTGAGCCCTGGAAATGTTTTTGGCTCAAGGGTGTGTTTGAAAATTATTTAAATAAATACATTGAATGCTCACCACTAATGCAAGGGCAGCTGCATAGTTTGCTGCTCACACAGGTCCCCTGCGAGTGATATTGACTGCAAAGGGCATTGGGGCAGATCTCCAATGGGCTACTACTCCTATGCTCACTGGTCATGTTGGCTAGAGCATTCTGGGAATGGTAGTCCGAAAAAAGCCCCTTTCCCAGACTTTACCCAAGGGAAAGCAGCCTTGGACAGATAGTAAGATTCCTCACTCTTTGGATAAAGGAATCAGTCATGACTGTGGAACAGGATGGCAGAGTATGTGCTCTTCAACAAATATTAAGCAAATACAGTTCCCCCAGCCAAATTAGCTATAATGGGAATTAAGAGTCCATAAGGACTCCCCAGTCTTTTGTGGGATCTTTAAGCCTGGAAAGAGAGAGTAATTTTTACCCAAACCATGATGCGGATAGACTTTTTATATCCCAGCAGCCACTCTGTTCTCCATTGCAAAGGGAGCCTTGGATACAGAGAGATGATGATGTGGAAACCTCTGGATAGATATCTTGCTGATGGGAGTAGGGAAAGACAAAATGTTCTGCTTGCTTTACAGGTGTGTGGGTGCTTCTTTCATGGATTCTGGTGATTCCTCTTTATTCCTTTGCAGGTCCTGAAGAAGGTGTTTCAGGCAATATTGAAATGGTTTCTGAACGTCTTGGGACCACCTGGCTCAACTGCTGACTTTCAGCGGCATCAGCAGTTTTTCAGAGGTATTAATCTCATGGCTGGAGAAAGATAAATTAGGTCACCCTTATAGTAAAGGAAGTAGGTGTATAGCTTATGGGCCAACAAGCATATTTTCTCCTCATTCTCAAGGCATTAAGAAAAGAGGAAAGAAAACATATCTCTGGAACCAGAAGGCTTAGACCAGATGTGGCCCATGTTGGCTGATCTGGGGGTCAGATTTCTGCCCAGAGGCTTTCCATGGGCCAGTGGGCAACCAAAAAATGAAGGAGAAAACCCATGGAAATAGTTTTAAAAGCTGGGTATTTTTGATGTTTCAGGGGCTCCTGTGACTCATTTAAAAGGCAAATTGCTGCTCCTGGAAGCTACTGGGAGAGGAAAGTCACATCTTTTCTTTACCAGAACATGCAGGATTTGGATAAGTGTCAGGGACCAGTAAAGTGGTCTTGTATCTACATTAAGGAAGGGATTGGAATAGAGGACCACTAAGGGTTTTTGCTTCTAAAATTCTCTAGTGCCATCTTGTGTCCTCATTCTTTTTGCAGAGTTATTACTTGTGCTACAGAAACGGATGTGCAGCCCCAGCTGGGAAGTGCGTGACTCTGCCCTGGAGTACCTCACATTGGTGATGAAGCCCTTGAGAAGTAAGCACAAAGATGGCATCTCCCTTAGTAAGGAACCAGGGAGCTAAACAAAAATTCTTTGTGGAAAGGCAGTTGACCTATGATTTTGAGGTAGTGAAAGAGAAGACTTTTCCCCATCATACCCTACCTATGAGCTTCTAGAACAGCTTTGCTCAGCTTGAAAAGGATGAAAGGAGGTGGAGAAACAAAATAATGTGGCAGCACCTTTAAAATGAACTGGTTTTTATTTTAGCATGAGCTTTTGTGGTTATAAACACACTTCTCCAGATGCTTCCTTCTTTTTATGCTGCAAGAGTCTAACACGACTACTTCTTTGAAAACCTTCCCCAACTTGGTTTCTTGCAGATGTTTTGGGCCTCAGTTACTATGATCCCTCACGACTGGGGCTGATGGGAGTTGCAGACCAAAATATCTCAAGGGCAGTAGTTGGAGAAGCTGTCCCAGAACCATGTGGTTGGCCAGCATCCACATACCAAGAATATTCCTGCAGAAGATTTTCTTGAGCATCTTTCTGCCTGCGCCCCGATATTGGGATGGGTGGGTTTGGAGGTCAGCTGGGAGACCAGGAAAATTTGTCTACACAGCTGTTGTGTGCCTGCCAAAATCCATTTCCAGGAGTTGCTGAGCTATCCAGTATCTCTCAGAGTCAGGCCTTTGTTTGAAGGCTGTCTGTCTTTGGAACAGGATGGGGGAGGGGAGCTTGACCTATATATGGAGGGTTTTTATGCCCTCCCAAACCCTCTCTTCCATTTGGGAGGAGTAGTGAAAAACACCCCAAATTGTGCCTCCTGTGGGGACAGGCATACATGAAGAGGGGTGTAGAACAGTGCGTGTAGGCATGCCTGTCTTCTTGCTACAGGACAAGAGGGGCTATGGCGAGAGCTGCTCTCTTCTGAAGTTCTGGCACTTGCCGAAGGCCTCCTGGATGACCCAGAGAGCTATGTTCGAGCCAGTGCAGTGAAAGCCTTGGGGCAGTTTTCCCTAGTGGCCGGTGCTGACTCCAAGAGGCCAAGCTCAGATGGCAATGGGAATCACCAAGAGGTACAATACTCGTTCACACAAACATTTTGTCCTAGAGCTTTGACTACAACTCCTAGACTGTTCTTGTCTTGTCTTGCCTTATCTGCATCTATCCTGCACATTAAGCAGTGCCTCCTATTCCTCATACCTATTCCAGATCTTGCAAACATTCTCTCTTTTTGGATTAGAACTCCCAGCATACCAGTGACAGGATGAGGACGTCTGGGAATTGTAGTCCAAAAATAATGTATCAGTGATCTGCCCTGGGCCCAGTATATTCTGGTTTTAAGGTTCCAACTAGCCATCTGCACTCTTTGCCATGACTCCATTCCATCCTCACCCCTTCTGCTTATATTCTTTTTATTCCAACAGTCACCTAGCATTCTTTGGCTACAGAGTTTGGAGCAGAGAAAAGGAGAGGTCCCACTTAGTTCCCTTCTCATGTTTTTTTTTTCTTCTGCAAGCTCAGAGTCTAATTTGGCCCTCTTGTGTGTAGGCTGTCCTGTTTCCACGCTAAGAGCTTTGAGGTTAGCAGATAGGATACCATTTTGTGAATGTCAGGTGGCCAATAAAAGAGAGAACTAGACTAGACTGAGATGAGAAGAATGAACAGCCTTCAGATTCTTTGTTTCTTCTTCTCCTTAAGGCCAGCAGTGCTGGCACCCGCCTGCTGGAAATCTTGACCACGGACACCGAAGGCTTCCCTCGCAGAGCTGTGATTGGCGTCTTTGTTGAGTGGCTGCAGGAAGGCCATCCGGATGTCTTGGCTGCCCCCGAGCCGTTCGTTTCCAAAGCAATCCAGGCTGTGAGTGGAGACTTGGACTGGGAAGTCAAAGTGGCTGGTTTGGAGCTGGCAAAGGTTTTTGCTGCTCAAACATTTGCACGGTTTGGGCTTGTCGAGTGTCCATATACTGCTGATTGTCTGCCGTCCGACAGTGTGCCTTCCCGTCTTCCTGAACTGCTGCAGACATTCTGCCGAGTGAAACTGTTTGAGTTCCTCTTTGGAGCCCTTCAAGATTGTGACAGGCCAGTCTGCCTGAAAGCCTGCCAGATCCTTCTAGCTGTGAAATCAAAGATTTGCAAAGACAGCTGCCTGGAGCCGGGGAAGAGGTCAGAACTGGGTGATGGGGCTCAGCCAGAGGAAATGCTAGGAGGTGCATCTCCTTCTGCACTGATCCATACCATTGGGGACTCTGTTGAGAAATTTCTCCAGGATCCTGAGTGTCTGCCCACAGTTTTAAGGTCGATGAATCTGGAGGGCTTGCAGAGGTCTCTGGATCTAAGTAGCGATCACCTGGAGCAGAGCCCTCATTCCCTCTTGCAGGATATCCTCTCAGCTTCAGGGAATGTAGAAGAGAATGAAGCCGACTGCTACTGAAGTAGCTGTGGCTTGGAGAGCTCCAGCTTGGAGGGCTGGCAGCTTTTCAGAACCTTGTTGTATCCTTGGAAGGCTATGTTCAACAACCCTTCTTTGTCCCTAAAAGCACAAAGGGCTATTTTGTAAAATTCCTTCCTGTGCAGATGAGCCCTCCCGGGTAAGAATTACCAGCAGTGTCAGACACGCATGTAGGGATCCTTTTGTGAATATCCTCCAAAAGGAGTTAAATAACATGTAAGGAGATCTAGAGACAGACAGACACCCTCCCTGTGAAAATGGAAGGTTTATGGTAAATGCTTCATTGTTAAGAACTGGTCTGTATCCAGTCAAATCAAGTATACATCCACTTTGCGTTACTGAAACAGCATTGCTCTTAAAAATGGTAGTATGCAGGCAATACTTTAAATTCTTGGAATCCATAAGGCAATGGACTTAACAGTTAGGGTGGGCACCTTGTGCCCTCCTAAGTTTTGTTGATGCTGCAACTCCTATTTGCATTGGCTTAGGGTGCTGGGAACTGCAGTATAACAACATCTCAAGATGAGATGTTGCCCATTGCTGATCACAGTATAGAAGACTACCTTTTGGAGTTTACACCTCCCAGAATCGCCAGCCAGTGGCTAGAGTGGCTTGGAAATTCTAGGAACTGGAATCCAAATATAACTTTGCCAAGCCCTGCCCCCAACTTACACTGTTAATTCTGTGTTGCAGTGCTTTTAAGAGCACTTTTGAAAAAAAAAAAAAAAGACTCCATTTCAAGGCAGATCTAGATCAAACGACTTGATTGTGTGCTTGTGTGACAAATACGCAAGAAGTATTGTCTTGCTCATTGTGGGTACAGGCTTTGTGTATTTGGAAGAAATGCTCCATGACAGCTTTCTAACCAAGAACCATCATGTACCACTGGCAGCAATAATTTTCACATGGGTTTCATAATAAACTGTGGGTGGAACGGTTTTGTAGTTAAGCTTTGTGTCTGCCCTTGATCTTGTAAAAACCTTTGTGTTAAATACTTGCATTCAGGTGGGTCCCGTGGAGTTTAGGCTTCCTATTTTGTGGCTGCCATCCCTGCTGGGTAAGCTAACTCTTTGCAAAAGAGGATTTGTTATATTGGGACGTTTTCCTCATTACCAATAAAAGTTATTTTTATGGCTGCTTGATTTTGTCAGCTCAGTCTGTGCATGTCCAACCCTAGCTGTCCTTTGATAAGACAGTAAGAAAAGATGCTTCACTTTTTATCTGCATGAATCTGTTTTGAGGACAGAGACCCTCAGAGGTTGTAGACTGTTGAACACAACTATTAACCCATGCTTGAGCAGACAAGGCTAGGAGGCTATTTTGCTATTTTAAATGCTTTTATTTGTTTATTGCCTTGGGAGCCCTTATGGGCTGGGTGGTGGTATCTTAAATAAAACAATAATCCTAAAGAGTCACATTTCCAAGATCAGCTCTGGATGCAGTATGTGGGAAAAGAATCCTTTGGATAGTCTTAGATTTCAATTTCTCCAGTGACCCAGCCTGTACAGAAAATGGCAAGGGATGGTGCAAATAGAAGTCAAAGCCATTTGGAGGGGCAAAGGTTCCTTGCCCTTGACTGAGAATGTCGCAGTTCTATGGTCAGGCTGGAGATTTTAATGCAAGAACCACAAATAGGGGAAAAGAAACACAGCTGTAAGAGCCCTTTGAGAGGCTAGTGATGCCTCCAAGGCAGAGAGAGACAGAGAGAGGCACACAAAAGAATAACAAGAGGAGAGCAAATGCACAGAAGGGCTTCTCTCTCAACAGAGGATTACATAAGGCTGCAGTCTCGCAAACAGAGTTTGTGTGATGCTTCTGCCTTGGAGCAAAACTGGAGGAGGTGGTGGGGGAATTGAGAGAATTGAGAGATTTTCTGTGCCATCCTCTGCCCCCATCAAACCTAGTGAAGCAGAAAGGAATTCACAGGTGTGTTTGTGTATATATAAGGGGAGAAGGCTGAAGCCTTGTGTATACCTACATGAGAATGTGCTATTATGTGCCTTCAAGTCAGCTATGATGATCCTAGCACAGGTTTTTCTTTATTCCAAGAAGATTTGCCATTGACTTCCTGTTAGGTTGAGACAGTGTGACTTGCTAAGGTCACCCACTGGGTCCCCAGGGCTTTGGGGAAATTTCAACACCGGTCTCCCAGAGCCCTAGTCCAACACCGAAACCACTACCTAACATTGGCTCCTATTAAGACAAAAAGTGGTCACTTTCTGACCAATCTGCACATATGCATTTTGTTTGTTCCAGTTCCATACTGGTTTGTGATTTTTGAAAAAAACTCACACAACTTCCTAGGTACAGATATGCTTTTAGAAATGTCAATCTGAGAAATGCAATTTTAAAAAATGGGAGAGGTACGAATTCCAAATGGTCTCCAAGTGGTCCGTGAGAATCTCAACTGCCCATGGTTGTCATCTGCTTCATTTCTAAAGGTGGAGACATTTGGAGAAGGACATTTGGGAAAGTTACTGGATGAGTCTTGGTTTGCCCCTCAAATATGTAAGATTGATCCTGGCACAGGATAAATGGGTATGCATCCTCCTCCAGAAGCAGAGAATCTGTGGATCTGAATCTTGTCAAATCTTGTATAAACCATAGATGGTCAGAAGGTACCATATACCAAGTCAAACCATCAGTCCATTTAGCCTGGTATTGTCTAGACCAGTGATTCCCAAACTTTGGTCCTCCAGATGTTTTGGACTTCACCTCCCCAAATTCCTGGTCGTTGGCCAAGCTGAGTGGGGCTTCTGGGAACTGAAGTCCAAAACACCTGGAGGACCAAAGTTTGGGAACCACTGGTCTAGACAGTACTGAGGAGTGGAGTGTAGTTAGCCAGACAATACTGGGAGTCACCAGGATTTCAGGCTGGAGTTTTCTCATCCTAATTGGAGACTGGAATATAAATCTTCATATTCTTTATTCTCACAGTACTCTTAATATTCTCCAGTCTTTGCTGGGTAAAAACATAAAAGATTTCTTTGCAGTTCCCAATTGCTGTTCATGCTTTGGGAAGTCTTCACAGAAATACGTGCCATTTTTCTGCACAGAAATTGTCTTTCCTATGCAATAAACTTATCTTTTTCTGTGAAAAAGGCACTGCTCCCTTTGCAGGGTACATGTTTTCTCTCCATAAACAACCTTCCAGCTTCAAAAAAACATGTCTTTCTGTACAAATAATTACTGCAGTGCAAAGAATCTCTTAGCAGCCTTGCAGCTGCCTTTATCCTTCGAATGAAATCCTCTTCTTAACCAAGAAATGAATAATGACAACCACTCTTTCATGCCATCGCTTGCTGAAAACACCAAGAATTGAACTTTGTATTCAAATCATGAGGTCTCCCATTAAACTATGGATCTGCCTTTAAAGATAAAGCAAGATTCCAGCCCTCAGTCTTTCTGAATAAAATGCAAATTAACCCAAAAGCACAAAAAGCTGTCTTACACTGAGCCTTGGCATTGATTCACCTAGTCCAGTATTGCTGGCATTGACTATCCAAAGTTTCAGGCAGGAACCTGAAAATACCAGGGGGAGGTTGCACAAGTATTTTCTTTTTCTCTTTTGTAAAGTCAATTTGGGTAAGGGGAATAGACTCAGAAAAATCAGGGAGAAATGCTGGCCTTCCCCCCCCCTTTTTTTTTTTAAGATGAGGCCTACATTTTAGAGAGAACATGTTTTGTCAAAATCACAAGCAAAGCAGAAAAAGATCAAGCGATTTCACCAACTGCCAAGAATCCCCATCTGCCTCCGATCGACGCACTTCGCCGGGGCATTTAATAAGACGTTGGCGAAGGGAGACGCTGGAAGACAATCTTAGCTCTGAAGGCACTTTTTTGGGGGGGCGGGGGGCTGATTCTGTCCCTCTTCAAGTTTCTGTAAGGCATTTCCAGCCAACTTAGAGGGGAACAGGATCGGACTCCTTATTACCAATGCAAATTACACATATAATCACATTTAAGAAATCCTGGAGTGGAAAATGAGACAGTGACTTTCCAGGCTTGCCGGAACTCCCCAGGCGCTGGCATAAGCCACAAGGCATGCATTAATACCAAGCAAGCCGAATCCCACCATGTCAGATGGCTTAACTATCAAAGGGCAAAAGCAAAGCCAATGACAAGAGATCCAAAGGACTGAAGATGATTGTAGGTCTTAAATCACGATAGACAAAGGAGGCAGGGTGATGCAGATAAAGAGAATTAAAAAAACAACACCCAACTATACAGGGTTCCCTCCACATTTGCTAGGGTTGAGGCACAGGATCCCCGTGAAAATGGAGAAACCGCAAATTAAAAAACACTACATTTTTAACAGAGAGAATACCTCTCTAGAAAGTTCCCTGCTCCATCTCTGGCTTTTGGAGGAAGGTGATGAAGTGGGGAATGCCTCTGCGCTTGAACTGATCCCTTCCTTTCCAGTTAATAACATCTGCCCCCCATAAATAAAAGCCTGCTGTGTGCATTTGGGTGATGGAAACCTTCCTCCTTCCCTCCCTTTGGCAAGGATGTGATTCATGAAGTCTGGCACATTGAGACCCGGCCTCTTGGAAAGAAGAGAGTCTTTTGAGCTGCTCTCTGAAAAGCAGGATCCGCACTGGAAACCAGTTTCGCTCCTGTCCTTCCGGCAGGGAGGGGATCAAGCAGCAACTGAGTGTAGTGGTTAGACTGGTGTCTACTTTGGACTGGGTTCAAATCCCTCCTATAAATAATAATAATAATAATAATAATAATAATAATAATAATAATAAATAAACTTTATTTTTGTATCCCGCCTTTTGCCTCGACAATCAAGGCGGCTCACAACAATTGGATAAATAAAACAAACCCCACAGTAAACAATTATAACGTAATAAAACAAGTACCCCCCCCCCTTTGAAAATTACATATAATGCTAAAAAAATGTAAGCTCCGGGATCCTTCCACCTCCACCTACCAAGCCATCTTGGGTTTTGAATCCAAGACTGCATTGAAATCAAATCAAAGAGAGCCAGGGTGGTGAGTGGTTTGAGCGTTGGACTAGGACTCTGGAGACCAGGGTTCGATTCCCTGCCTGGCCATGAAACCCACTGGGTGACCTTGGGCAAGTCACACACTCTCAGCCTCAGGGGAAGGCAACGATGGCAAACCTCCTCTGAACCAATCTTGCCATGAAAACCCAATAATAGAGTCTTGGGGTCACAACATCTTTAAAGGTAAAGGGGTTGCAAGATTAAAGATTGCAAGACTCAAGATGCTGGGATCCCTCTTTGAATCGGCCTGTTACTAAAATAAAATAAAATAAAATAAAATAGACCAGGTAAAAAGATGGCAACATTCAAAATTAAAGATTGCAAGGCTCCAGATGTTGGGATCTTGTTTTGAAACCCCCTGTTCTAATAAAATGAAATAAAATAAAATAAGGACCAGGTAAGAAGATGGCAAGGTTCAGGATTGCAAGGCTCCAGATGCTGGGCTCCTGCTTTGAAACCCCCTGTTCCAAAAATAAAATAAAATAAAATAAAATAAAGAGCAGGTAAGAAGATGGCAAGATTCAGGATTGCAAGGCTCCAGATGCTGGGCTCCTGCTTTGAACCCCCCTGTTCCAAAAATAAAATAACATAAAATACAATCCAATCCAGAGCAGGTCCGAAGCTGGCAAGGGCAAGGTCTGCCAGGCTCCAGATGCTGGGCTCCTGCTTGGAGAGGCAGAGCGATGCAGATGCCATTCCTGCGCTTGCTTTGGGCTGGGTCCCCTTTCTCCTTCCTCCCAGGCTTTCCCCCCAAAGTCTTCCTCTCCCCTCGATCCCATCATCCGACAGATCCCTCCCTCTTCATCGGATCCCCCTCCCCATCATCCACGTCACGGCTTGGGAAGCTTCTTCGGTCGGTCTCCCCCCCCCCCCCAAAAAAAAATACATCTCTCTTTTGGCATCTCTTCTGCTTCCCAGGACCAGCTTTCCCAGCTGAGAAAACAGGGAGACTGGGAGGAAAAGGTAAAGGTAGGGGGGCTTGGTCTGATGGGAGAGGGTCTGCCAAGGAAGGAAGGAAAGAAGGAAGGGGGGTGGCATTGGCACAGTGCCTTGGCTCAGGCTGGGGATGATGGGCTAGGCAGTGGGGCTTTCCCCCAATCCAGAGGGGGATACCCTTGGCCCAACCTCTCTCTCTCTCTCTCTCTCCGTGTAGAGGAGGGATGGAGGGATGATTTGGGCTTGGCTGGAAGGAGGAAAGAGGCCAGCGATGCTGCAGTGATCGTGAGAATGCGTGACGGGGGTGACCCGTGTCTAGGAGTCCAGCTGGATCCTGGGCTTGTTTTCTTCCCGAATGGATTGCCATGGGGCAAAGGAAGGCGGAGGGAGTCGGGGTTTTCATGGGGGGACCTCCAGGGTGAAGAATATCAGGGACAACCCTTGGGATTGCCCATAAATCTTATATAGGGGTGTGTGTGTGTATATGTGTGTTATCTGATTATATATATATATATATATACACACACACACACACACACACAGTCACATACTCATACACACACATATATTATCAGATGTGCGTGTGTTATCTGAATATATATATATACATATATATAATTAGATAACATATATCTGATAATATATGTATGTGTCTGTGTGTGTGTCTCTCTCTCTCTCTGTGTATATATATATATATAATTTTTATATATGTGATTTATTAATATATTATGTGTGTATATAATTTCCAATAAATCATATATATATATATATATACACGCATACATATCAGATAACATTATATATATATATATATATATATATATATATATATATATAATGTTATCTGATATGCATGCGTGTATATATATATATATATATATATGATTTATTGGAAATTATACACACACACAATAATACATATATGTTTGTGTGTGTACAATTTATTGTACCAGATACATTGTGTGTGTGTGTGTGCATGTGTGTGTGTGTGTGTGTGTGTGTGTATATATATATATATATATATATGATTTATTGGAAATTCCAAAGCTGTCCCTGATATTTTGCACTCTGGAGGTCCCCCCATGAAAAACCTGGCTTCCTTTGCCCCATAGCAATCCATTAAGGAACAAAACAACCCCAGGATCCAGCTGGTATATATATGATTTATTGGTATATAATATCCTGCCTTTCTCTCAGCATGGAGTTGATGGCGGTAGTCTCTGCTTTGATAAAGCGATGGAAAAATCTCGAAAGTTGGCTTTTTAAAATAAAAATTAAAAAAGCTAGAGAAGTGGCAGGGGCTCCTAAAGGTCATCCAATTCAACCCCCAGGAATCTACTTCTAGACCATCCCCTGAGAGAGAATCAGAAGCTCACCCGTTTTTGGAAAGCTTTTTCAAAAATGTCTTTTTGGGTTGGCCTGATCAAGCAAGGCTTTCCAAAATATTGGCTGGTACGGCTGCCTCTGTGTTTCTGATGCAGAGAGGGTAAGATGTGCTTTTTGAAGGGGAAGCTAAGGGGGAGAGAGATTCACCAGCCCCTCTTATGGACTGTCTTCTGACTTTGTTCCTCCCACCCAAAAACACAACACCCAGGTAGTAACAACATGGAGACAATGCAAATTAATAGCAGAGAGATTAAAAGCACATCAGGAGAGGGGAAATAGTAGCAGCCGAAACAGATAAAGTGCCATAAGATGAAACCACTTTGGCAGTAAATTGGCTTAAATGTACAAGGCGTTCTCTGCAGGAAAAACTCTTTGCTTGCTGAAAAGCCATGGAGAGGAGAAGGATTGGAGGACCCAGTCTCCTTTCGCAAGGAGGTCCAAAGCCTTGGAAGCCGCTGCCTGCCTTTCCATCAAACAGACATCTGATGATGCTCAGGGGGCCCTGAAAAATCTTAATACCAGGCAGGCTTGTCAGGGGTATTGTTGTTCTGTGCCTTTGGGTTGTTCCCAGTTTATGCCAACCCTACCATGGGGTTTTCTTTGCAAGGTTTCTTCTGAGAGGGCTTGCCATTGCCTTCCTCTAAGGCTGAGGAAGTGTGACTTAGGTATCCATAGGTGAACAGGGATTTGAACCTTGGTCTCCCAGAATCCTAGTCCAGCACTTAAACCACTATGCCATGCTCTTGCAATGAGAATTGCTGTCGTGTGTCTTCGTGACACTTCTGACTTTTGGCAGCCCTAAGGTGACCCTATCCTGGGGTTTTCTTGGCATGATTTGTTCAGAGGTGGGTTGAGATAAATAATTCTTCTCTACTTGAACTATTCACTGGCTAGATTAGGATATAGCCTTTTATGTAAACATAGATTAAAGCCATTAGTAAACTTTTGTTCACATTACAAGCTACTAAAGCTAGCTTTAACTCAACAGAGAATCAGTCTCAGTTTGTAGAGAAGCATAGTTAGACAAAGGCTCATTTCTGCTATTCTGTTGATTTAAAGCTAGACCCCAACAGGCTTGGCTTTGACATTTTTGACATCCAAGTATTTTTGTTTCCTTTACAAAGGCTGAAGCCTTGGGAAACTTAATTCCCTTACAAATTGCAACCTTCCCCCCGAAGAAATGGGCCAAGAAAACCCCATTACAGGTTTGCCTTAGGGTCTCCATATGTCAAAAATGGCTTGGAGACACACAACCACAAGAACAAGAAGAAATAGGTCCAGGTTAACACCAATGGAAGCTGGTGAGTCTGAGGTCAGTGGATCCACTTTGGATTTTAGTGGGAGCTTGGAAAGAGCTATTCGAGGTGCTACTTTTTGTGTGTGTGAGGGGACAATGTTCAGTACCTTGGACAGATCTTGTATGTTTCAGCCAAAACCCAGTTTGGATTCACTGCTCCATGAGAAGCACCAGCCTCTGCTGGTCATCCATTTGCCCTCAGCATTTGGATCCAGCCTAAGTTTCCAAACACTTTTCAAAGACCGCCCATGGGACAGGTTTCAAACGTCAGCCCTTTTCCTTCTTGTACTCTGAATTCTCCGTAATCTTGTCTACCATCTCAGTTTTCTCCCTCCTTCCCTTGCTGCTCTGCACTTTAAAAAGGCTCATACCATGGCCCCTCCTTACACCAGAGTTGACCTAGTTTTCATGGGAGGGGATCCTGGCATATGGAAGAAGAGACAGCTTAGGTTCTTTCCCTGGAGCACACTCCTTCACCTTGATAGCGGAGTAAGCAGTCCTATTTCACATTTCCACCATTTCGCCTTGCCCTTAACCACTGCAGTGTTTCACAGCGGAGTCAATTCACGCATTCACAATCCATTGCAAGAAGACCTGCTCAACTAGCCACTGGACATATTCCTGCATGTGCAAATAGGCTGCGTTTGTCCACCTTTAGTGTCCAGATCAAGGGAAGTAATAGTGCCACTCTATTCTGCTTTGGTCAAGCCTTACCTGGAATAATTCTGTGTCCAGTTCTGGGCACCACAATTCAAGAAGGATATTGAGCGTGTTCAGAGGAGAGCAACCAAAATGGTGGAGGGTCTGGACACCATGCCTTATGAAGAGAGACTTAGGGAGCTTGTATGTTTAGCCTGGAGAAGAGAAGGTTAAGAGGTGGTATGATAGCCCTGTTTAAGTATTTGAAGGGATGTAGGATGGAGCAAGCTTGTTTTCTGCTGCTCTAGAGAACAGGACATGGAGCAATGGATGCAGACTACAGGAAAAAGGATTCCAGCTCAATATTAGGAAGAACGTCTTGACAGTAAGAGCTGTTTGACAGTGGAACACACTCCCCCAGAGTATGGTGGAATCTCCTCCTTTAAACAGAGGCTGGATGGCCATCTGTTGGGAGTGCTTTGATTGTGAGTTCCTGCATGGCAAAATGGGCATGGAATGGATGGCCCTTGGGGCGTCTTCCAGTTCTATGATTCTGTGTTCTGTGGTTGAATCTTTGGAATATGTGAAGCAGGATTATTCTAAGCTTTAGTCTTCTACCACCATGCAAGGTGCCAACAGGCCTCCACAAAGGAGATGTTTCTCTTCGATCCATCTGGCATGATGGGCTTTTTTGGTCTGACCATACACTGTGCCATAGAAAGTAAGTGGGACAGCCTCACTGAAACATGAATTTAAGATGCCATGGCATGGTCCCAGAGATGTTTAAGGCACTGTGGGACCATATGAGAACGGATACATTTTATGTAATGGTGAAAATCATTACAAAAATCTGGTGAGGAAAAGCAGGACCTTTTTGGTGTCAGTAAACCCTGCCGCCATACTGAAAAAGTGCTGGAGGCATGTGAAAAACCTGCAGTTTGATCCGAACTTCTTTGTCTGTGTATCTTTTTCTGATCATAGATGGACCACTCTGACAGTTGCTCTCACATCATATTCTGTTAAAATAAGATTGTGAAATCTGAAAGGTATTAGCAGTCTTTTAAATCCTCTTTTCCTTATCTTTTTTCCCTCATATTTTTGTTTGAAGAAATAACCCAGTTCCAGATAAAAAGCCCATCCTGTTAACTGGACAAAAGCCTATTTCAGGGGTAGGCAACCTTTCCCCTTTAAGGGCCGAGGGACTTCAGCTCCCAGAATCCCAGGAGCTATTGGCCAACATGGGACTATTGGCCAACATGGCTAAGGCTTCTGGGAGCTGAAGTCCCTCGGCCCTTAAAGGTTGCCTACCCCTGGCCTATTTCTTACACCACTTTATTTTCCTATGGCACAAAATGTGTCCAGCTGCACATTAGCAGAATGCCTGATGTGGATCCCTCCTTGGGTACATGTTTTGTCTGCATGCATAGGCCCTTTGTAATGTTGCCATCAGAAAGAAATACACCTCGTATGACATTAAAACTAAGCAGAGACCCATTTGCTGGAAGCATCAAGTCTCCTCACAGAAGCATAAGGGAGAACAAGGTGCCCTGAGCTGTGGTTTGCTTTTGCGCTCCTCTCCAGACATGGTTTCTATTTTGTTGATCACTCAGTGATGATCTATGCTTATTTCCCTGTCCTTGCAGGACTTGGGTACATTGGAAATGGCAGAGGAGAAGGGAGCTCATGGCTGTCTGCTAGTGCCAGGAGACAAACGTAATGGGAACATCACTGAAATGAAGAAACGGGAGGAACTCTGGGCCAAGAAGAATCTGTACCGGTTTACTACAGAGTGACAAAAGTGGGAAAAGAGCAGAAAATGCCACCCCTTCACACACACACACACAAAAAAAACTTGGCAGAGGTTCCCAGAATTATGAACCTATGAACTGAATGCTTTTTAAAACTTTAGAATGTCTTCATTACAAGAGGGCTTGTTGAAAATTACAGTACTTTTATTCTCAGTGCTATATTTTTTAAAAAATTAAACTGATCAAAATTACAAGCTCAAGTCTCTTGACAGTGAAGCTCCTTTTTACAGTCTTTTTATGGCTGTTGTTGCTGCTGCTGTTTTCCTAAGCCTGATCTGGTGCTTTTTGGAGGAGCATACCATGCAGCCATTATAGCTGATACAAGCAAGCATAGAGAACAAGCTATAGCAGATACTGGTTTAATTTTGACATGTTTGGCAGGAGCAGTTGGGTATATCCTTGCTTTGGGAATGACTACCAAAATTAGAAAATAGAAGCCATGTCAGATATATAGCATTGGCTGCGGGAGATAAAATGAAGCACTGGCCAATCTTGAGCCATGGTTTTCCAAACCTAGTGAGAAAGAATCTCCCTTCATTTGCCAACTTCTTTTTTCAAAGCAGGGCCCCTGTGTCTTCATCAGCAGCCTAGTTTGCAGAAATTTAGCATTTGAAATGTCACCTGAAATGGAGACCAACTGATGGAGAAACAGTTATCTGATAAATTTGGACTGCTCTTGAGGGCTGAAGAGCCAGAGCGACGTAGTGGTTTCAGCATTGTACTACTACTCTGGAGACTAGGGTTCAAATTCCTATTCAGCCATGGAAACCCATTGGGTGGCCTTGGGAAAGTCACACTCTCTCAGCCTCAGGGGAAGGCAAGGGCAAAGCACTTGCCAAGAAAACCCCTAAGGGTTGCCATAAATTGCTTTGCCTTCGGTTTGCCTTAGGGTCACCGTAAGCTGGAAACAACTTGAAGGCATACAGCAACAATTTGCAGTGAATCCTTTATAGTCAGAATCAGTCACTGGTGATGTCTTTTGAACCATTTATTAGCACATATTATAGCACGACATCAAAACTGCATCTTCTTTTTATCTGTTGTTAGCAACCCAGATGAGCACCTGATAAGAAGTAATGAAGCTTACTTAGTTTCAAATGACTGTTGAAATGAGGCATAAAGTATCGCTCGCTCCCTCTCAAAAGTAGCACAAGCATGCAAAACCTTTGACAGTCCGTCTCAAACCCAATTCTGCTGCACAGTTGTGCCACATTTTATACTGCTGACTACGTCCCTTGTCATCACTCCAGATTGTGACTATCTGAGAAGAGGGTTGCCTGAGCCAAGCTGAGAATGAGTGGCACAGAGCTGAACTTTCAAAGAGAATAATTCATGGGTAGTTGTCACTCTTGGGGAGTTGCTTGATAGTAGCTGATTTACAAAGAGAATCATTCATGAATAGATTGCCCCAAGTTGCATATAGAGTAATTTAGGAATCCCTGGCATGATGGCACCTGTAAACAATTGTGCTGTATTTGCAAAAGGAGCCCAGCAGTGGGAAAACACTGAGTAATTTTGGAAAGGACTGCATCACTTCTTTCAAAAACAGATATGGGGCTTGAGCTTGGGTTTGAACATGAAATTTTTAAAATGGTGCAAAGTTTTCACTCACGTCTTTGAATCCCTGTATCACATCTGCATAGTGGGAAAAGATGTTTAAGGTTGCTGTTACGAACATGCAGACTCCCTTGGTAAGCTTATCCAAAAGCAAAGTATGGGGTTGACCACTGTTGTCCTCTCCTTATAGAAGACAACGCAACAGATCCAGGGCCCGCTGTCAGCGATGTTGCAGTGCAGACATGCCCAGGAGTTCAGCTTTGGACCTCGGGCACTGAAGGATGCTCTGATCTCAACCAACCCTGCGTTGCAGGAGCTGTATGCCAAGGCCTTCTCTAGCGCTGAGAAACTCTTCCTCTCCGAGGCGTACAATCCCCACCGGACACTTTTCTGCAGCTTGTTCATCAGAACGGCCTTTGACTGGCTTCTCAGCCACCCAGATGCTCCGGAGGATTTTGAAACCTTCTACTACTCCCTGTTGAGGAGAAAGCAAAGATACTATCGCAAGCACATATACCTGCAACCTATAGGTAACTCAGCTGCCTGAATCTTTGGCACCATATATGTGTTGTTGTGCCCTTTGTACTTGACCATGCGAGGAGGAGCCCTGCTGTGGTTAAATGCTGGTCCTGTAGCCACAAGATTGTGAGTTTGGCTCCAAGGTCCACTCAGCCTTCCATCCTTTCATAGGTTGGTAAAATGAGTACCCAGCTTGTTGGGAGGAAATGGCTTACAGATTGTAAACCGCTTAGAGAGTGCTTAGTTCACTATAAAGCAGTATAAAAATGTAAATGCTATTGCTATATAAGACAAGGGAGGGCAGAGAGCAGATGGGAATCTTCTGGTAAATCTTTGGTGATGTCAAGAAGACCAGGAAGGGTTTGTGACTTCCAACCATCTCACAATAGTGACAGACGAAAAGGTCTGTCCTTTCCCTAAATTAATTACTGAAAAAGAATTCTGTTAAAAAACAGGAATGGATTTTTAAAAATTATTTGCAGACAAGCTGTTTTCATTAAGAATGGAGCAAATGTTGGTGTTTTTTTTTTTGTTATCAGAAATTGTTTTAGTATACTTTGGAAGAATATGATGTGCTTTAACTTAACTGTGCAAATGTTATTGTGTTTTATTGTTTTGTTATAGATTTGTTGTTTGCTATGGCTTTGTGCCAAGGTGATTAAACAAACTTAAGTTGCTGTTTATACACCACTCTGCTGTTTATCAAAGAAATCTCTGTCTTCAAAGCAGACAAATATTGCTTAAAACATGCACAGATCTAGGGAAAGAGTACAAATACTAGCCATGATGGCTGGAGCACTCTGGGAACCATGGTCTAAAAAAGTAACCTTCCCAAGCTCTGAATCAGCTGCTTTCTTGCATTGCAGTGTGTTGTTGTGGTCCTCCTCTTTGTACTTGACCATGCGAGGACTAGCTTCAAAGTAACTGACTTGACACTTCTGCTCTTAGACCTAAGTGAAGGTCCTGTTGGGATCTCCTTGCTGGATTCCCTCCGGAGCTGTGTTGAATCATTCTTCTTGGGTCTCCGTGTTAAGTGCCTTCCTTCTGTCTCAGTCTCCTCCATCCATTGCTGTTATCGCCACAACCAAGATTCGGACAGAGTGCAACTCCATGCTGGTAAGGTGATGGGAGACCAAGTAGGGATGGTGGGATGTGTTACTTAGCACTTTTAGCTCATCCACACCTCCCTTCTCTTCAGCTCCATTTGGCAACGGATTATCACTCTTGCCCAGATAGCAGGAAGGGAGTGAGGCATGAAACATCCTGTTTCCTTAGGAGAATGTTTTATGTTCACCAGCAAACAACCAGATGGGCAATTGCTGTCACATTTTCCTTTTGGGACGTTATTTCCAGATATGTCCATCCTTTGGTCATCAGGGGGAAAGTGGCTCATCCAGAGTAGGAGTAGACCAATGTTTTAAACTAATGCTTTATGGATGTATTCAACTGAGAGCAGGTTTCATGTAGTGCTCTCCTTCTCTGTTCCTGTAGATGGGATTTTGACCTTTCTGAAGAACAATAAGCCGATGGATGCCCTCTGTGTCTTGGGCCTCACCCTTGCTGATCTCTACCCCTGTGAGACGTGGAGCTTCACCTTTGGGAAGTTTTTGCCAGGCCAAGGTTTGCTTTATATCTTGTAGCTTTTTCAAAGAAAGAGTGAGCAGTTAAGACCCTCCTGAGATTGGCCCATGCCATATAAACCCAATGAGAATGGAGACAATGGGATGGAAATAGGATACCTGACGTAGAAGACAAAGATATAGCCATGTTAGTCTGTAGAATCAGCATGTAGACAGCTCTTGTGGCACCGTTGAGACTAACTGAAATAGAGGTTGGCAGCATGATCTGAGGAAGTTGACTAAAGTCTACAAAAGTCTACGAATAAATGCCTGAGTCAGTGTGGTCTGAGTGTTGGACTAGGATTCCAGGAGACCAAGGTTTAAATTTCTCTGCTCAGCCACAGAGACTCACTGGGTAACCTTGGGCAAGTCCCACTCTCTCAGCTTTAGAGGAGTGTCATGGCAAAGCTTCTCTAAAGAAATCTTGGGGGGGGGGGGGAGAGAATACCCTTTAAGAATGTTTCTATAAGCTGGAGTTGACTTGAAGTCATATAACATCAAATATTTCAGCTCTAACCAAGAGCCTGGATAGCCCCGTCACTCAGAGTAGACCAAGGATGGACAATATATATGACCCTTCTGATATTTATGATATTTATTATTTATGCACTTCTCATGAGTCCTCAGCACTGGCTATGCTGGCTAGGACTGATGGGAGATGCAATATGGAGGGCCACACATTCCTTATCTCTTCTTTAGGCGACACATAAAAATTGTTTTATCCATGAATAAATAATATTAGTGCTACCAGAGTAAGCTTTTATTTTGCAGCCTTGTTCACCTCATTTTTATGGTGGTGGTGGTGATGGGGCTGTTTTAGGTGGCATCAGCTTTTATGGTAATCCTCTCATGTTTCTCACAACTCCTTTCATCCTTGTTTTCTTTTAATCTCAGAAAATCAATGAAGGAAGGAAAGACAGAATGATAGAATGATAGAATCAGAGAGTTGGAAGAGACCCCAAGGGCCATCCAGTCCAACCCCCTGCCATGCAGGAACTCCCGATTAAAGCATCCCCGACAGATGGCTATCCAGCCTCTGCTTAAAGACCTCCAAGGAAGGAGACGCCACCAAAATCTCCGAGGGAGTGTGTTCCACTGTTTAACAGCCCTTACTGTCAGGAAGTTCTGTGCCATATGGTTTGGCTGGTGGTACTAAGAGCTGTCTGTGTGAATGCGCTTGTTAATTTGACTGTCCAGTAGACAGTAGTAGAAATAGACTAAAACCTACAAAAGCTCATGCTACAAACCTCTTCCCCCCCCCCCCCCCCCAGTTAGCCTCAAAGGTGCTACAAAAATCTTTATACATATCAATTCTACAGACTAACACGGCTATATCTTCAAATTCTCTGAGAATCAGCCTAATCTTCTGCCTAGGGGAGCCTGGGCGTTGTAGTCCAAAAAGTGACTCTTCCAAGCTCTGAGCACCTGTAAGTACATCTCCTAGCATACATCCCCTGGCTACCCTTCACTGTCCTCTCCTTCGATGTGCTCTCACTGCCAGGCTTTAAATGATCATAAGCTTCTTGGAGCAGGGAAGATAACTGAATAATGAAGCTAAATTCACAAAGGTGCCCAATGAATGTTAGAGCCCCAGCTCTCTCCTCCTTCCCCAGCTTCCCATATATTTTTGATCTGAGTAATGCAGAGCGAAACAATGATCGATTGTGGACCTCACATCCTGAAACCCTGCCAGTTCTTTGGCTATTATGTAGTTTTCTATAACCCACTCTTTAAATTCCTTTGATGGAAGTTGAATGTATTAATGGGGTGGAGGGTGTCAGTGAGTTTTGCTGGGCAGTTCTTTAACTGGTTGGGCTCTATCTCCCTTTTATATAAGGCAGCAATTGTCCTGGTAAACCATTCAGTAGCTGGGCCATTTTGATAGAGAAAAAAAGGGGAGAAACAGAAGCCTAGTAGCCATTAAAATTGCTATGTTAAAAACTCTGTTAATGTTTTTCTGTTGCTGGCTTTAAAGAGCCTGGTTCTTTAATTTATGCTATTGGTTTTGTAATTGTGAATTCTAAACCACCTTGGGTGTTCACTGAGGACGAAATTCCTGTACTAAAATAATAACACGGATACATGCAAGCTGGGGCAAAGAAGCTAAGAAACAGTGGAGCTGAAGGTGCTTTTTATGCTTAAGCTTGGCAATCCTTGCATCTGGATAAACAACAATCACAATTTCTCCTCTCATTCAAGTCTCTTCATATTTCTGCAAACAGAATCAAACCAACACCATCCGTGCAGAAGAGGGAAAAATAAATATACTGGGATAAACATATCTAATGAAAAATAAAATGTAAGGGAGACAACCCCACTTCAAAACAGACTCAATGGCATGCACAGTGGTCCCTCCACCTTCACTGAGGTTCGGGATGAAGGACCCCCATGAATGTGGAAAAACCGCAAATAAAAAAAAAAACACTATTCTTTTTATCTGAGAGAACACCTCTCTAGGAATCTCTAGGTCCTCCAGTTCATCTCCATGATCAACATCTGCCAGAAATTCACCACAAAATCATGTTGGAGGACCTACAAATGCCTTGGGAAGTGTTTTCTCTAGGAACTTCTAGGTTCTCCAGCACAACGCTATGGAAAATATCTGGTAGAGTTTAGCTGGAGGACCTAGAGAGATTCACAGAAAGAACATATCGAATCAAATCTGCAAATAGTCAAATCCACAAAAGTGAAAGCCGCAAATATGGAGGGCCAACTGTATTGTTGATAGAGGAGACTGACTGACAAATGTGTGAGAGGGGGACTGGAATGGGTGAGGAAGACGCAGGTAGATCTAAAAGAGTATAGAGAAAACAAGAGCCAGTAGGATGTAGTAGTATGAGTGTTGGACTACAACTCTCGAGAACTGAGTTCAAATCCCCACTCGGCTATGGAAACCCACTGGGTGACCTTGGGCAAGTCACATGCTCTCATCCTCAGAGGAAAGCATGGGCAAACCCCTCTCTAAAGAAATCTTGCCAAGAAAACCCCATGATAGGTTCACTTTAGGGGTGCCGTAAGTCCAAAACAACTTGAAAACACACAATAACAATGATAGAGAAAGCATCTTATTGTCTGGATAGGTCATTTCCTGATTCACGCTAAGCCACTGTTTTTAAGTCTCAGCAGAGAGAGAAGCATGTGATGCCTATAGAAATGAATGGAGGAATCTAGGATACCAATTATTGCTTGGACTGGGCAACAGTGTGTGCCAAGCCCCTCTAAATAAAGACAAAACCTACAAAATTGAGGAGGAAAACAACAGGACAAGGACTGAGTAGCCTCACTGGATACAGAGTGATAAGTGAATAACAGAGAGAAAGAAAAGGACAAATAGGAATGGAATGGAAAAGCTGGTAACTAAATAAGAGCACTCCACATTTTATGCTGCGACTCCATTTATATTGATTTTCTGAAATATTCACATATCAAAAAGCCTAGTGTATGAAAAAAACTGCTTAATTATGACCTCTTTTATTTTTCATTTTTAAAAAATAATAATTTAGTTAACATTATATTCATGTATGCACCCACCCACAGTTGCTGTCGCTTCATCAGGGCTCTGCCATCTCCACTTCCCACAACGCTGTCATCAAAATCATTGCCTGGTATTAATTTCTCATTGATGTTGTTTCCATATCTTTTTGCTCTATAGACAATGAATCCAAGCTCTCTCTCTCAATTTTGTGCGCTATTTGAATTTTTAGCTGGTGTAATCAGCTTGCAAATAGATTTAAAAGCGTATTATTTCTGAAGAATTCATTATAAAACAGATGAGTCTTATCAAAAGCACACATTTACGTGATGGATAAGAGTGTTGTTTTTCCTATGTAAGGGGAATGGCTGGCCTGGGCATCTATGGAAATGAGGCTGACCTCTCTCACCTCTGGTTTCCTCTCTCCATAGAAGTGGGCGTCTGTAGCTTTGCCAGGTTTTCCGGTGACTTCCCCCAGGTGGGCTGTACCACTTTAAACCCATCGCCATGGAGACAAGAGATGCAGGATGAAGTTGTGGAGCAGGCCAGGAACCAGTCATTGTTGTTCAACCTGCTGGAGATGCTCCAGTGTTGCAAGGTGAGATGTGTGCAGCATTCACAAAGCTACACCTTGGTGTTAGGAGCACGTTCTATGCACACAGCAGCCTTCTGGCTTAATTTCAGCAGCTAAAAAGGCCAATGCAATTCTAGGCTGCATCAATGGAAGTATAGTGTCTAGAGCAAGGGAAGTAATAGTGTCGCTCTATGGTCAGGTCCTACCTGGAATAATCCTGTGTCCAGTTCTGGGCACCACAATTCAAAAAGGATGTTGAGAAGCTGGGGTGTGTCCAGAGAAGGGTAACCAAAATGGTGGAAGGTCTGGAAACCATGCCTTATGAGGAGAGACTTAGGGAGCTGGGTATGTTTAGCTTGGAGAAGAAAAAGTTAAGAGGTGATATGCTAGCCCTGTTTAAGTATTTGAAGGAGTGTCATACTGAGGATGGAGCAAGTTTGTTTTCTGCTGCTCTAGGCAATAGGACCCAGAACAATGGATGCAAATTACAGGGGGAAAAAAGATTCCACCTCAACATTAGGAGGAAATTCCTGACAGTAAGAGCTGTTTGAAAGTGGAAGACGCTCCCTCGGAGAGTGGTAGAGTCTCCTCCTTTGGAGGTCTTTAAACAGAGGCTGGATGGCCATCTGTTGGTGGTGCTTTGATCATGTGTTCCTGCATGGCAAAATGGGATTGGACTCCATGGTTCCTGTGGACTCTTCCAACTCTATGATTCTAGCATGTCCAGTTAAAAGGATCTCCAGTCATAAGGGGCCAGGAAAGACCCTTCTCTGACAGAGAGCCTTGGAATGGATAGTACTGGTCTAGATGGTCAAATAGTTCAAGCTTGGTAGAAAGTAGAGCTTTATGTGACAGTGCCCTGGCTGCATTTCTGAGGCTGGTGTCCTCTTGAGGCATAAGACTAGCATAATCTCTGTTTGCACCAGTGGTTGCACTATTTCAGCACTTGCACAAGTAGGTATCTAGTACCCCCTTATACACACTGCCTCTATTTGCTCATGGCTCAAAAGCACATGGATACTACTCAGTCCCTAAATGAAATATCCTCCAGAAAAAGCTGGGAAAGTACCAGGCATTCTGCCACCTCTGTTGGCATTAAGTAGATCCAGGGAACTTTATGCTCTGCCAGTTTTACATAGGAATGGGTGAGGAAGACGCAGGTAGATCTAAGAGTATAGAGAAAACTGCTTAAGAGACTTGTGGCACTGTAATGATCAATGCTTAGTATAGTGTAACCAGTTAACGACTAGAGATTATTTTGCATGCATTGTAAACTGAGGTGGACTGGGCTGTTTTTAAATGTGGGATTAATTAAAAAAAAAACAGTGCTAGAAATGTACAGATTCATTCAGAAAGCAAGCTGCATCTAGAAAGCAAGTTACACCAATGAAGTGGAGAATATATCAGTCAGTCAGCAGGAGTTAGCAATGCAATGTAGGTGTAAATTGTTCCCACAGCCGTCCTCAGCAATTTGTATTTTCACAGCACCAAATCAATAGAAAGATATCGCAAACAACTGAGCAGAAGAAGAAGTGCAAGTCATACACAAGAGTTATAGTAAAAGTTTTACACTAATCCTAAAATAACCAGAAGGAAATATTGCTCCCTTTACATTTAATAAATATATATATATACTATTTGTACAGTGATCACATAATTATTACTAGCTATAAGAATATCCATGCATCACTTCTAGTTGGTGTTCATTATTTTTTTAAAAAATGATTCATACAATGTATTAACTATGTTTCCGCCTGGGAGAAAAACACTATTTACAATGATTGTACTAACCTATCATTATGTAGGCAGATTTGTCTGATACGAACTCCCAATCCGGCAGCCTGACACCTATTTGTCTGCAAAAACCTCTTGCTCACATCTCATGTAAACTCATCTGTGAGGTTAATCCAATTCCAGCTGAAATGTAGAGGAAATGCAATTACAAAAGAGTGATTGCAATGCAGCACTGCTAAAGATATGCTGTCGAGTCTGCCTTTTCCACATTAATCTGTAAATCACCCAGGCACTATGCAAAAGAGCATTTGATACATGCTTCTGGGGATGTCTTTCTAAATTTAACTGCTGCAACAGTTAAACAGATCTTTCTTTTAACCCATAGTGTCTTGTATTATTAAGTTTTGTAGTTGCAGCATTGAAAGGAACATAGCCCTTCGTGGACTATCCCACTGTAGACTTTTTGAAGTCTACCTTTGTTTGAGCAATTCCCTTTCCTATTTAAAAAAAAATTCTATCCTGTGTATGGAAAGATAGTGTCCCAGATGCTATGCTAAAATCTTCCTCCTTGATTTTCAGTTTTCCACCTGTAGGCTGTTTTTCACTCGGGGGAAGAGTTCCCATATGAAATTCAAGAACCTTAACTTTTGGAATAGTGCTGTCTGTACTTGCACACAATTTTGTGAATAGCTGAACTGGTTTTGAGAAATTTTATCTTAACGGCTGGCAACTGCAGCCTGATATTGCAGGACTGCAACTCCCATCTTCCTTAGCTAGTAGAGTTAATGGTGAGGGGTGCTGGGAACTCTAGCTCAACCTCATCTGGAGGGCAGCAGTTGCAAGTCCCTGCCATATAGAGTGAAAATAGAATAGAAAAACCCAAAGGTTTGGGGTGGGATGTCTCTGGGAGAGTGAAGAAGGACAAGAAACAGGGAGCCCAGGAGGCTGTGACTTCAAGGATGAGCTGCATTTATTCTTGATTTCTCACATCGAAGGTCACCTGCCATGAGATCTGTCACCTGATCGGCCTGGGAAATTGTCGTTGGCTTCAGTGCATCATGCAAGGTGCCTTGAGTTTGGACGAAGTTCTCCTGCGACCTCTGGAGCCCTGCCCAATTTGCCTTCGGAAGCTGCAGTACGTTGTGGGCTTCAAGCTCATTGAGCGCTACAGGGTAAGAGAACTGGAGAAAGCAGGGCCCATCCCTTCTTCGTGCAATTCATGTTGATTATTTTATAATCCCCGCCAAGGAATTTCAGAAACCAAATGCAGAAAGCTTCTCTAGCAGAGCAGAAACCTACAGGCAGACCAGGCAAAGTTGAGCCAAGCTATACAGCGACCTTAAGGCATGGGGTTTCCTTGGCAAGATTTCTTTACAGGGGGTTTGCCACTACCTTCCTCTGAGGCTTAGTGTGACTTGCCTAGGGTCACCCACTGGGTTTCTGTAACTAAGCAGGGATTCAAACTCCTGCAGTCCTTAACTGCCTTGGCTCAGCGCTAGGGAATCTAGGGAATTGTAGTTTATTGTGACACCAGAGCTCTGATAGAGAAGGCAAAATGTCTCACAAAACTAGTTCCCAGAATTCCCTAGCACTGAACCAGGGCAGTTAAACTGGTGTCAAACTGGATTATTTCTGCAGCGTGGATTGGACTTTACTCCAAAACTCAAATGACTACGCTACAATGGCTCTCCCCACAAGGACTAGAAACATCCTCCCTTTAAATGAAAATCACGATGGTTTGATGTAAGTTTCCCTAACCAGCATAAAATTTAGTATATATACATGGTACAAAAACAGCCGTGATTATTTGCGGTGCTATGAAATAGTAACAGAAAGAAATACCCTGGTCTTTATCTAAAACTATGCTTGTTTTTGTTCTTTGGCACAGAAACTTTATGCTTGGATGCAAACCATTTCATCTACCTGGCTCAGCCAAGACTTATCTGAGCTGTCTATATCGCAGGACATTTTGCCACCTAGCACCGACTCTGGGATGGGTTGCGAGAACGATTCTGAGGCCGTCACATCCCTCTCCGAACCCCTGACTCCAGATACTTGCAGCCAAGCAGTTTCTACATTGCAGGATCTAGACCTTGATGACCAGTCTTGTTCTCTGGCCGATGCCCCCAGCCAGGAACAACTAGGTGTTGCCCTGAAACCCTCGGACATGATTAAGGAGTACACGCTTTGGCTCAAGATGTGCATCGCTGCGCTCGAAAAGGATGTCTCCGAGGAAGAGATCCTGCAATTGGACAAGACCGTGGATGCTATGGCACGGTGGGAGATGTTCACAGGACAGCTGCCCAATACTCGAAGAGATCTCCCTTTGCCTACCGACAGCCCAGGGCTGAGGAAGGTCCTCGGAGACAAGTTCTCTTCCTTGAGAAGGAAGCTGAGCTCCAGAAAACTGGCAAAAGCTGAATCTTCCCCTCGGCACTGGAAATGGGAGGAAAGTTAGCCCCAACGGGACACTTTTGCTTGATCCTGGGGGTCGGGTGGGTGGGAGGTTTCCTGGTGGTTTAGATGTGGGTTTTGTTAGTCTCCTTGTTATGCCTCTTGTCCTTTTCACTGCAAGTTCTTGTCGTTTTGTTGGGAAAAAGAACCAAGAACTCCCCAAGTGCAATAAAAGAATTGTCTTTATTGAGGCCTGTTCTATGCCTCCCTGAAGGAGATCCTTGTTTTACTACAGATGGATACAGAAATCCTCACCAGAAGATTCATCTGCAGTAGCTTTAGAGAAGGCTGGAACCAAGTAACACAAAGATGAGAAGATGTTAATGCTTTCAAAACCTGGGAGATCAAGAAGCCTTTCTGGATTTTGGAAGACATGCACATGATGGGACATGAGCCGGAAAGTTTGTACTGGATTCAGGTTTGGAGTGTTTTGACAGAAGACATTCCTCTTTGCTTACGCTGACATCTACTGCTGCTTTTCCCTTTTCACATCACTGTTGCCACCTGTTTCCTTGCAAAGCAGAGAACCCATAAGCAAACAGATACCTACTGTTTTTCCTTCATACCATCACTGTATTCTAGGCCAGAGCAAGAGACAGATGTACAAAGAGCTTCTCACAGTTTGGGGAGGTGGTCAGTGGCCCTCTTTCTGGGATGCGTGTCCTCCGTAGGTAACCAACCATGCTGACCCTTGGTGCTAGCATAGTATTTTACTCTCTAGTCAGATTCCTGCATAGCTTGATAGGCTCTTCCCTGATATGAAATGCAAAGGCTTCTCAGAATATTTTTAAAAATAGAATCCAAAAGGCCTGAAATTCTAAATCTTAAAGGTTTTAATTGAACATTTACAAACCAGGAGTTCACACCGGTAAAGGCAGAACTAATGTAGGTTGATGGATTTTGCAAATGAATTTTTTAGGCAGTGCCTAAAAAATCTTGGTCTAGATCAGACCAAGGTCCAGCCAGTTCAACAAGGATCCCAGGCCCTGGGTTAGCCTTCCCACATCCTTGCACTTTGTTAGGGCTGTGTTAGACCACATGTTCCACTATTTCCAGCTAGGATGACCATGCGGCTTGAGGATGGTGCTACTTGTCATCAAACACATTCAGAGGGTGCTGAGTGGAGGAAGACTCACTTTGAGGATCTACCGCTGGCGCATGGCAGTGCAAGCTACGGTGCATTCTTTGTCGCCACTTCCTCACCCTTCAAAAGAGAAGAATTTTACTCAGTACAGTGAGAAAGATCTGCAGTTCCTTCATAAGACTTTTCAGTGGTCATGGGTCAGGGAAAGCTCTGAGTCCAAAGATGGGGAAGAGCTACTGCAGAGCTACACAGACAAGCAGAAGGGATTCGGCACAAGGTGGCTTCTTATGTTTATGCTACTATTTTACAAGGTTGTTAATGTGAGCAAAAAGGGGGCTGTTCTACAATCCTTAATGTTTCAAAATGTGTTTTAGGACCACAGCATGAACCCTCCCCTCCCCTCTCATTTCTTAATTGTGTCAGAGGTTATTCTTTCTATTTTCCGGTAACATGTTTAAGTCATGAAAAGTCATGAAATGGCCCTGTTAAGAGTGTAAGAAAGGGGCAAACTATGGGCACACAAAATGTTTTCTTACAATATATTCTGGAAGAGGCTAAGTAAAATTGGTCCAGGCTTTGCATTTTGCTTTATGTCTTGAAGTTATAACTTTAAAGTTATTTTTAGACTAGCAAACACTCCAGTCTTCTCTATCCTCACACATGCATAAAGCTTTGCTGTATATATATCAGCTCTAGCATTCCAAGACTAAAGCGCTGATGACCCCTCCTTCTGATTCTGTCACCTTTTTAAGGAGCTGACTATAAATAACCACAACTTCATGTACTGCAGAACAAAGCATCTGAGAGGCTTGTATGCTCAATAACCCATGCATCTCTAGAAGTATTTTGGAAACCTTTGCCACAGAAACAAAACTGATGTGGGAATAGTTTCCTGGAGTACAACGCTGGAATAGTGTTTGAAAGTGTCCCTTTCAAGAGGAAGGCAGCAGAATAATAAATCTTCCTGTCAACAGTATACAAACACAACATTTGAATGTGAATTTGAGAGTTGTAAAAGTTTTTAAAACCCTGCACTGAAACTCCATTGCTTGAAGAAGATTCTAGGAGACATTTTAAGATGTCACACGCTTCCTTCACACATGAGAAAAGCCAGGCCTCTGGCTGCTCAGAGAATATGACCTGAGCACAACCAATGCACTTTTGGCATCTTCACACTGTAGAGAAGAGTTGCTGGTAAGCAGAAAAGTTTTCTTCCAGGGCTAGATACTACTACTTCCTCCTCAGTTACAACTCCTAGAATTCTGTGGCTGGCAGTGGATACCGGTACACTAATTCTTTCCATCCTTTCTGAGGAACCCGTGAAAGGATCCCAAGGAAGCCTATAGAAAATTTACTTAGAAGAACATAGCTTAAAATCACTGCTGTTAACACCCCAAATTAGAAATTTTGCAGAGGGCAGGACAAAAATGGACTCTTGGGAAATGGAGAAACTGAGGTCTAGTATTCTCCACACCACATATGCATCACTAAGGTCTGTAAGTATGTGTGTGTGCACGCATGTGCACACCTTCAGGTTGCCTATCAACCTCATTAATTTCATAGGCCTTTCTTAGGCGAAGAATACTCAAGAGGTGGTTTTGCCAGTTCCACAGCACTTGGTGTTCATTGGCGGCCTCCATCCAAATACTAACCAAGGCTGACCTGCTCAGCTGTCAGGATCAGGGATCTGGTGCCTTTAGTAGGCATTACTTGAAAGGAAATAGAATCCAAAGATATAGCTGTGTTAGTCTGTAGAATCAGTATGTAGAGAGAGATCTTGTAGCACCTTTGAGACTAACTGAAAGAAAGAAGTTGGCAGCAAGAGCTTTCCTAGACTTACGTCTACTTCCTCAGATGTATTTGGGAAGTAGACTTAAGTCTATGAAGGCTCGTGCTGCCAATTTCTTTCTCTCAATGAGTCTCAAGGGTGCTACAAAATCCCTCTACATATTAAAAGGAAATACTAAGGCTACAATTCGGTGCATTGACTTGACAGTAAGTCCCACTGGCCTCAATGGTATTTAGAGTAGCTATGTAGAGGATTGCATTATGCATGAGTTGACTGAGGGGAAATAAGGAATAGCTGGTACATGAATAAAGCAAGGTGAATGGTGTCCATCAATGGGCAGAAACATTACTCCTCCTCCCTTTACATCTGAACAACATGCAAGGAGGTTGAGTCCACCCTACTGCTGCCCCCTGCTGGTTGCTTTTTCAACTGGTTTGGTGCTTTTGTGGTAAACAAGCACAAAGCCACATCACATCCATAGGTGTTTGTGGGGTTTTCGGGCTATGAGGCCGTGTTCTAGAAGAGTTTATTCCTGACTTTGTTTATCCCTGACCTCTGAAGCTGTGGCTGACATCTTCAGAGAATGCTGGCACCACTTCACGTTGCACATCATATCCCTTTCAAAGAGCAAGCATAGATAACATTTGGAAAATAGCAGGTGAATTAGGGAAAGGGGGAGAAAGGAACGAGGGAGAGAGAGGGAGAGAGGTTTTAGAAGCGAGCTTTTAGCTAATTTTCATTTTAATCAGCAAGTGATACAGGAGGAAAGATGTGTCCGCATTTCCCCGCCATCAGCGGACAAAAAGTGTTTGCGGCACCCTTCCCATTGCCATGGCAACTGCTCTTCCAGAGAAGAGGGTCTATCTAGCATCTCTTTGAGCACGAACTGGTGTGTTTGTGTTTGTATGTGTGCGCGCGCACACATGTGACTATGTGTGTGTTTATATATTCACATCATGCTGTTCAAGGGCTTCATTTGGCACAGGGCTGACCACTGGAATTAGTTTTCAATCAGCAGATTCTCTTTTGTGCATCAAGAGTGGCGGTGTTTTTCCTATTACTTCCAAACAAACACAGGTATGCAGTAATGTAGGTTATAAGAATTATAATGCTAGATAAGCACTATACATGGCTCCATACTAAGGAACAAAACAGGTTGCTATTGTTTGAAACCAACATGAAACATATATAGAACAAACTTGCAAAGTTAGTAGGAAGCGCCTAGCAGAAAAGTCCAATTATGAAGCTGTCCTGGGGAGTCCGTGAATTCTTAAGAAGATATTAATTCCCCTTTGTTATAAAGCTTCCAAATACCTGCTTGCTGGATTTCCCACGTAGACAACGATGTGTATACTTCAAGGATACAGAGTAGTATGACAAGAGACCTTGGAA
Organism: Phrynosoma blainvillii; assembly: GCA_026167975.1. Lineage (NCBI taxonomy): Eukaryota > Metazoa > Chordata > Lepidosauria > Squamata > Phrynosomatidae > Phrynosoma > Phrynosoma blainvillii. The sequence goes on along the minus strand of JANUYF010000012.1, from coordinate 19,723,451 downwards.
ATTTCTGGTTTCCGTTTCATTTATGATTTCTTCAGCTACGTCAACTTTTCCGTAATGCAAGATGCCTACACCACTGAGGCTAGAGCTTTCACAGCAAGGAATGTTTTTCCTATACCTGCAGGCTGGCTTTGGCGAGCAAAGGACAAAAGAAAACCTCCAGGACGGACAGCCATGGATGACAGATCTCATTGCCAATCTGTATCAGTGAGCAGAAGGGGGTGAGGAGAGTCAAACATCTGAGCATTCCTTCTTTATATCAACACAATCATAACTGGATCAAAGCCAGGACTTTATTCCCGAAGGTGCTAGTTTTCTGACGGTAATCCTAAGGATACAATTTTGTCTGTTACTACTTGGGAGGAAGTAGTAGAATTGCTCTTACAGTGGTACTTGGTATCCGCTGAGGTTTGGTTCCACTGTTTTGGCCAAGGACTGGCAATAGGTCTTCCAGATGATGTAATGGGTCAAGTGTTTCAGAGCTCCACGATTCCTTTGTTTTAGCTACTCTTTGGGGATGATAATAAAACACTCATCCACAAAGATCTCATTAGAATACTATTAGCAGGGGCTCACTTAGAGATAGAAAGTAACTGGGAAGTAACTACTGGTGAAGTTGAAATATTGTGGCTGACTACACTGATTTAAAAACTTGCATAAAAACTAAGATATTCAAAGGACTAAGAGGAAAAAAAGATGATTCATTTGCTAGCACAATGGTATCCATTGAGTCCATTCACTAATAAACTGTCATTTCCCTATGGTCCGCCAGCCACACAGATCAAGACTCTTTGGACAAATAAAATGCTCCTGGCTTATGGAAGATGGAAAGAAATACTGTTAGTAATATATATATATATTACTAATTAATTTGTATGTTGCCTTTCCCCCCAGAAAGGACCCAAGGTGGCTCACAAGTAAAAAGCATTTCAAAAAAATTACAAAAGCATAAAACATGTAAAATCATCTTAAAACCGTGTGTGTGTTTATCATGAGCAAGATGAACTCAAGTGAGTAGAATGCAAAGAACACATCCAACTCCACAGCAGAGGCAATAGGTTGCCTATGGCATAGCCCTACTGTCCTACTTCTGATTCCCTCCTTCCTTTATCCCCACAACAAGGCATACCAATTGGTCCCCCAAATACAATGGATCGGGAAACCTATCTCACCAAGGGAGTAGGTGAACGGATGAGTGTTTTGTTCCAATGCTGGGGACTAGGATGATGTGAAAACAAGGCAAGCTCACATAGTCCAAGCAGGTGTGTGGTGGCACCCATTTTAGATCTGATTCTCTATGCCTTTTGCTTCACAAAATAGATCAGCTGGGAAGGGGCTAGAAGGAACCTGTGAAATGCAGAAAAGCTAGTCATTGTACTAGTGCAACATAATGGAAATTCCTTGTTTTAAAATTACAAGTTCATGAATTTAAAAGTTGAGTGATTGAAGACTCATCCCCAGACATGAGCAAAATGAATATTAAACTCCAGAGATCACTGAAGGATGAAGCATGAGTTGGAGTTTGGGGCTACTTAGAATTGCAAGCTGCAGGCACAGAGCTCCATTGTTATTCAACACAATAGGGAAGAGACACTAGGCCCCTCATGCTACGCTAGTGGCTCCATTCTAAATTGGGAGTCTGCCTGTTGAATTATTGCTGTGTTGCTCTGTCACAGCGCAGGGAGGGTTTTTAGATAGTCGCTCATGCCTCAACAGACTTCTGCTGAATTTCTGAGGCAGCAATCCAATGATAAACATCAGCAGCACTACCATAAAGTAGTTCCACCACCAGGACCCTTGCTTTTAAAGATTTCAAGCAATGGCAGATAAGGTGGTTTCTATTCACCCATCCTGAGTTAAGTTCATATTATTTGTCTAGGCTGTAAATTAAATTGGATAATGATTACTGACAGGATACTCTGAATTGGCAGCTATTGAAAGGAAAATTTGGGGTCACTGTGTGGATTAGCAAATGGAGACTTCGGCAGGGCCAAAGCTGACTTCCTACATATTACAAGCCGGCTCCCAGCTGCCAATACAAAAGCAAAACCTAGAGGAACAATAGTTGTGTCAACTCCAACATGGGACTGATTGGAGTTGAAGTTCTCTTCCTGCAGAGACCTTCCCTTTGCATGATTCAAAAACACAGCTATATTAGTCTGGAAAATCAGTATGCAATGGGATCTAGTAGCACCTTTGAGACTAACCCAAAGAAAAAAGCTGGTACCATGCATCTGAGGAAGTAGGCTCAAGTCTAGGAAAGCTCATGCTACCAGCTTCTTTCTTTCAGTTAGTCTCAAAGGTGCTAAGATCCCATTGCATACTTCCCCTTATATGAGTTGCTAAGCAGAGTCCTGAAGCAGCTAGGCAGATTCTGTTATTTCATTCCCAAAACTCAATGGAGTGGCTCATTTCCCTTCTCTTCCACTGCTCCTTTGGCTAAATAGACAGTGCCAAATCCTCACATGGCATTAGTGCAAGCCTTTACAAACTTTGTTCCCTCAATACCCAGAATTAAAAATGGATGGTAGAAAGTGCTCCCACTTAACATCTCCCCTTTAATATCCGAAGTCATACACCTTACTGCACATGGGAATTATACCTGGTTCTAGATCAGATCAAGCCAGAAATCTTCCTGGAAGCCAAAATGACAAAATTGAGACTTTCATACTTTGGACACATCATGAGAAGACAGGACTCACTGGAAAAACAATAATGCTAGGAAAGGTGGAGGGAAGCAGAAAGAGAGGAAGACTGCATGCTAGATGGAAGGACTCTATTAAGGAGGTCATGGGTATGAGTTTACAGGAACTTAGCAGAGCAATGGAGGACAGGGAGTCTTGGAGATGTCTCATTTGCAGGGTCACCATGGTCAAGATCGACTCAAGGGCAGTTAACAACAACAACAAAAATATATGGCTAATGTTTGTTTAGGGCTGGGAGGCTTAGAAATTAAGAGGAAGGGAATAGGCACTTTCTTTCACTGCAAAGTAATGGCTTCCCCCATCTTCTCCAACCTCTATGTGATGCAGGAGAGGCAATGCACAGCTTTCAAGAATTTTATTACTGCATAGGAAAGGATGCCGAGTGCATAGGAAAGGAGTAACAGAAAGATTTCCATAGCATATAGCACAATATAATATGTATGAAGAAGGTAGATGGTTCTTGTCAGAGTGTCCTGAATGGCCCAGATATCAGGGGTGGAAGCACGTCACTACCCCAAATGTTTGGCCTTTAAAGTGTTCAGAAATCTGTCTGGGAAGGCCATGGCACTGGGAAAGGGGCAGAGATGGAGGTCATGTTGCTATTAATAGATGTTAGGCAGCAAAAGAGAAATGACTTAACAGGTGCTGTCAACTGAGTCCAACTTCAGTCTCAAAAGTCATGGTGGAGCATGAAATGTTTTTACAGAAAAAAGCCTTCTGGCTGCAGCTCATCCATTTTGATGGATTTCCTTGTAAACTATTGAAAAGCTAGAGGACAAAGTCCGACAGCTTGCAAGTTCAATCACTATACCTTAATAGGTTTGCTGACCCCTGGGTGGTAAATCTACTTGCTACCATAATCTTTGGCCTTTGCAAACTGGAATCCCCACTTTTTTTCTGACATTGTTTTATTCCACTTTTGTGACAAATACAGAATACAACAGATGTTTCCCTTTCCACTACAAATAAGAGAAATAATTATGATTACCCTCTAACTGTAATCTGGAACCTCTTTACCATGCAACTATATATGCCATTCCTTCTTGTAAAAATAAATTTAATGCATGTGGCACCGTCTTGGGTCAATACACAGCAGTATGGATGACCTGCAATATGTACTACTACTTCTTTCTCATTTAAGTTGCAACTGTTAAAGCGGGGGTGTCTGATTTGGTATTTTCGAACTGTATCTCCCACAATCCTTTGCCATTTTCTATGCAGGTTACAGCTGATGGGAACTGCAGCCCAACAGTATCTGCCAGGCTACAGTTGCCGACTCATTTAGGAGGAAAAATTTGCAATTTGTTGTGTATATATTTCCAAGATCTTAATTTTTTAAAAAGTCTCATGAAGTAGACTATTGGCAGCAAAGTCAGAATGCCTCTGAGGTACAGCAGAACAAAGATACTATCAATGTTTGTGCTGAGATGGGCTCTTCTGGAATTGGTTAAAAGCAGCAACTAGGGGTGCATTCACACTCACTTTTTTGTCCAAAGATGCAGATTGCTACACTGATGCATACCCAGATCATAGTTTCTATTATGTTTTGGGTTCCCGAATCTCTCTGAGTCATTTTAACCCTATTGTTATTCACACATGCCATAGTTTTGGGATAAAATGGAGCTGCTTCCATTCCCTTGAATGATACAGAGCAATCCTAATCAATTTGGTAGCGTATTCACACTGCCGAAGATGAAGATTGAAGCAGATCTTTCAGGAAAACTCGAAAAACACAACAACAAAAAACACCTGGCATCAAATATCCCAATTTTAAGTAAGTTTTTTTGGTAGCTCCCGAGATCTACAAGGGAACCAATACCGAAGCAACAATAAAAGTGAGAAAGGACTAGTCACCTAACCAAACTGTCTATATCACCACTGCCAGAATAATCTCACCCATCCTCCCTCCCTCTTTACTTGTGTATGTGTTCGCACATGTTTACCGCCAATTCCAGAAGCATCCATTTCCGACAAAGGAAGAAGAGATTTAAAATGAAAAATGGTCCTGCTTGGATCACTTATTGCTGACCTTGTATATTATAGCTTGCATTACAACAGCTGCTTCCGAACAGAATTGAAATTGTTTCGCAGACACTGTAAAGCAGAGTAAGAACAAATCACATTTTAATAAGATTTACACAATTCATATATACAAAACAGTAAGCTATAAAGTACATTTTTACACCACCATATATTTTTAAAAATCTAACACACAGCCATAAACTGACCTATCACAGCAAAAGAAGCCACAAAGTATCATAGATGCTTTTAGTGCTTAGAAAAGATCACCATTAAAAAAAAACACATAATGAATCCTACCACTAAGTTATGCGTTGTGGCACTATGTTTTATTTTTAGGTTTGCTGGCACCTTTTAAGAGGGATTTAGTTTTTGCTGAAATTTGAGGCAGATATATATCTTTTTGTGCCCCCAAATTCATGTTTCCTTTAGATGTATAATGATGCATAGAATACCGTCTTAGAGCTGGTGTATTGTGGGAGATCAAGGATGAGCAGTAAGTCAGAAAATCCCTAGTTTAAACTTTGCTTCACTAGAGGTTTTTAGAAAGCCACAGTTCAGTCTGCAATATGGGTCTAATACTGGCCCATCTTACAGATTTATATGAAGCATTTTGATCACTTGAACAGTACAATATAAATACTAAAGACCATGTTTCAATATAAATCCATCACTGCAGAACTTTATTATCAAGAGCACCACCTTTCTCAGATCAATTTAACTATTAATGCCTTTTCACCCATTCCACAATGAATTAATTTATCTAGAGTATTTTAAAATCTGACGTGTGACTTAGGTCAGTGCTACTCCCAGTAGTGGCCCCTTGACCAGTGCCACTCCACAAGCCATAAGCTGCCAGTCCCTCAAGTTTCCAGGAAAGAAACAATTAAAGCCAATTGACACAAATATGGTACTGGTCCTTAGCACACTGGAAAAAAACTGGCTTTACATTGCATGGCTTACGTAGCAATGCTCTAGGTGACACACAAAACAAAAATCACATACATTTGATCAGCGTTGCTTAATTCAGCCACTTACAGGAAAGAGAGTAGTGAAAACAGCAGCTAGTTCAAAGCAGATCAATGGAGAGAACCTTATTGACTTACCTTTCCCTCTCGTTCTTATAATATCACCCCTAAAAAAAATTACAAAAAGCCACAAACCAATTGTGTTAAGTATCTAAAGAGAAGACCTAAATTGCAGATTGACAAATCATATGTCTGGATCCACATGAGTGACCCCAGACATAGCATAGGATCTTAATTTGGGTACGTAGGTAATATTTTCTATTAAAACATGCAAATCTTTGATCAGATCACAAGTGCTCATTCGTTTTGACTCTTACACTGCTTCTAGAAATTCAAAAGCCTGTTCATGATCTTATGACATTTAGGTTGGCTTTAAAACAGGTATTACTCTTATTAACTGCTGTCAAGCTGACTTTGATTTATGGGGACCCTATGAATGAGAGTCCTCCAAGTCACCCTATCGTTGACAGCCCTGCTCATATTTGAATGCATCCACTTCATAGTGCCTTCAGGAATCACCGAGGCCTGATCTTGAGTGGGAATGGATTTTCACCATTGTGGGACAACTGATAATGCCATTCTCTGTGTCTTTACTGTTGGACTTGGCACAAAAATTATATATAAGGAAGGCACTCTTGGTTGATCTTAAAGGCCTTAATGGGAAAAAGTAGTAAACTTTCTTTAAGGTATGTGGGAGCCCAGCTGTTTAAGGCTTGAGTGTGTATGTATTCCAAAAGAAACACTTATTTGGCTTTTAGGAAGTTTAAATCAGACCATCTGTATGGCCAGCGCCTCACACTACACTAGAAACTGCCTGAATTTGCATGTCCCAGTTATAAACAAATAGGCAAGCTGGAAAAAAAAAGATTTATAATGAGCGTGCCAAAAGCTGCAGTGATGCCAATATGTTGTTTTAGTAAGCAGCCAAATCCTTCTTCTGGAAAGAGTCATCAAAGCACACAGACTCTTCATTGATGGCATTTTGTTTCAATATACACAGACTGTTAGTGTTTAAGCAGCAGTGCTTGAAAATCTATTTAGAAACAAGATCCTTTCCTCCTCCACATCTCTCCCTCCAAACAATAGATTTTTGGCCCAGTACCAGGAAGTCAACCACAGAGGCCAGTGCATCTTTATTTTTTCCCCTTCTGATTTGAACGGTGGTGATTTTCAAGCTGGCTGCAGCAAGGGAAAACTATGGGAAGCCAGCCAAGCCCCAGATAGTTTTTGAGACAGTTGGTAGATCCTTTAATTCAGTGAGATGAATCAGTGGTAGAAGTAGCCTCAGCAGCTCCTTCAACCAGTCACCAATTCAATCACATAAGTTCAGAGGATATGGAAATGTTGTTCCAAACGGGCCAAAATTTGACCTGGATGGCAGACTCATACTCCAGTTCTATTCATTTAAAGTAGCACAGCTGCTAAGATATCAGTTCTAACCATACACTGTTGGCTGACATGTTAAAGACTGCTCTTCTGAGCCTTCTACTCTTATAAACATTGCAATACAGGACCAGCAAATCCACGCCAACTTGCAGCATGACAACAGAAATGACATATTTTTAAGATCTTACTCAGAAAGTATATATATATATATATATATATATATATATATATATGAGTGAGAATGACACAGAAGGAAGCATTTCCTCCCTTTGTCCTTTGCTAAGAGCACTGAAAACACAGCATAACTCTTTGCAGCAAATTTTCTCCAGCGAACGAGAAACTCTGCCAATAGCTGAAGACTATTTATTTGGTATAAAATATGCCGAAGTGTAAGTTCAAGGCCTTTCATACGATTGTCCTGTGTGTAACTCATTTCCTGGTTAGTCAGAATAATCACATCTAGTATTCCAACTAAAATCCTGCCCCACCCCCTAGTTGTACTTAGGACAACATGTTCTCAAGGGTTACAATTAAAGGCAAATGACTTGTGGTTTCGGCAAAAAGAAAAAAAGGAAGAGGGAGTAATTGTACTACTGCAGTAGATTTCTTTAAAACAAAGTTTTGAGTTCTGTGTAAAATACTGGCACACACTACTTGTCAAATGCAACAATGAGGCTTATCCACACAAAGCCATAAGCTTTTAAGACTGATAGTTCTGAGCAATGACACTAATTTACATTGGACTGCATCAAGAATCTTGACATTGTTGAGAGAGATTCATCCTTGACCAGACACACATACACACTGAGGAAGCCAACCTTCAATTGCAATATCTAACATAAGGATGACAACTGTGATCATTTTCAGCAGAAAGAGGGCAGCAGGAGCTGGAAACCTGTAGTTATCTGCATCCTAGGAGCAAAATAAACTGGCTGAAAGAGGCACTGGACGAACCAGATTGAATTTTACTTAATCTGGCTACCCAAACTTGTTGCAATCAAACACCAAGGAATTCCCATTGCACCAAGAGAACTGTATCTGGCATGAAAGGAACACATACCAGTATGTATACTACATTCTACAAGTGACTGCTATAATAGTCATAATTTTAACAAAGAAAAGCAAGTACATATCTGACAATTCTAATAAAGGAACATTTGAGAAACACAATGAATTGGCTGTTTTTTTAAAAAATAGTGTGATAGTTAAGTTTCAAAATACTTGCTATAAGGGTTTGTGCTACATTCTGCCACTTCAGCTTAAAGTAAAATGTGTATGTAAAACTCAGGCATATTTGGAATGCAAAATTCAGTTTTTAAGTGAAGAAAGTCAAGGGTTTTTCTAGACACAAAACTACTGTGTATCTTGCAATATAGTGGAGTCAGAATATAGGGGAACTATTTTATGCATGCTCAAAATTATAAGAATTTTGAGAAAAAACAGTGCAGTGTAATGGTTTGAGCACTTGACTACAACTCAAATCCCCACTTGGTCATGGAAACCCACTAGGTGACCTTGGATAAGTCACACTCTCTCAGCCACAGAGGAAGGCAAAATAAACCTCTTCTGAACAAACCCCATGATAGGTTTGCCTTAGGGTAGCCATAAGTCTTGCACACAACTGTAGGCACACCCAAAATTATGAGAATGTTCCACTAGCCATGCTAAATTTTAAAATCAGATACATATGTTCTATCATTAATTCCTCTTGAAAATCTCTGTTTCAGCCATTAGCTAAGGCATTTGAAAAATGGAAATTAGAAATCCCCTTGTTAACACAGAATCGGGACACTGAAGAGAAAAAGCCACAAAGAATTCCAATTAACATATAGCACCAACTCTAGCTGTTCAAGAGAAATGGACAAAATATCATTGAATAATATTCCTCTTCATCCTTTAATAGATATTTTAAACTGCAAAATTGTTTCAACACATTAGCATACACATGGCAAAGTGGCAACATTATGTTCTTGTCTAGAAACAGAGGTGGAAATGGTAAAGTAATTGGTCCTAGAAAATTAAGTGTGTCGCTATGTAAGTTCTCAAATGTAATGTAACCTTGAAAGGTTGAAAAGTCTGAAACTGCTAGCTGGATGTTGCATGATTACAATTGCAGTTTTCAATAAGAAGTAACAAACCAACTTCTTCTTCATTGCCAAAGATTTCGTACAAAACCAAACCTGTGCTGATTTCTGTTTTACAAAATATGCTACACACACAGAAGCATGCATATATACATGTAAGTAATCCACGCAGAGAAAAACATTCTAGGGTTTGTAAAAGCAGTAGACCCAAGACATATATGGGTGGTTGTTATCTGTAGCATTTATGCCTGGAGTGTTGCTTTTCATCAAAGACATGATTGTCCCCAAAGGCTATATACTAAAGCATTCTGGTAGTGTCATACAATAAAGACTAAGCCCTTTATGTTTTATTACGACAGGTAATGTACCAGTGTCACAGTAAACTTTCTTATGTTTAATAGTATCCCTGAATAAAGACTATAGCACTGAAAAGGTAGGCCACTGTTTTGGTTAATACATACCTCATAGCAGAAAAAGTGTGAAATATTTGTACACACAGAAAAGGCACCCATAGTTAAATTCAACATTTTAAAATTAAAAAACAACAACCCACATCATTATTCACAGCCTCCTGCAAACTTACACATAATCTATGGTAAGGCGAGTTTGGAGTTGACAGTTTACAATATTTTCAATGTATATTTATAGGCTAATAAATCCTGGCATCAAGAATTAACAATTAATTGAAAGTAAGATTTTTCTGTCCAAAGACAGTGCAGCTGTAAGATGGAATTCTCAAAAGCATTTTGGCTTAGTGTTATGGGCAACCACTGTTTAAGAAAACTCAGCTAAAGAGTAGCATCAACTTCCATATCACAGACAGAAAACATTTTCATCAAGCTGAGAAGGAATTTCTATATAGTTCCAACTCCATGTTTGAGGACTGAAGATGTCTTGCTAGAACATCAGGAGTGTGCTTTTTAGGCTCACATTGTACTTTATTGTGGAAGGTGAATTTCCATGATGCAATGAATACTGTACACGTAGTGCAAAGTAAAGCCTTGTGTTGCACCAACCCAGACCTTGGATTTCTGTCCTTTTTGATCTGAATTCCTAAAAAAACAATTTGCTTGTACAAACAGGGAAGTTCAGTTTGCAGTTTTTGAAGCTGAAGAAATAATCCAAATACTGTACTGGCAAGGAATTTTGTATGCACCAAACCTGAGTACTGATCTCAGGATTATAAGAATATATTGCAATGTATTCTCAAAACAAAAGTGATCAGTTAGGGAATTGAACACATTACTGGGTTTCTTAATTCACCAGAAAAAACTAACGAGGGCGACAGGCTTTATGGCAGCAGATTTTGGCACCATTAAATAACAACATTAATTAAAAACACAAAACTTCTTTACATGATTTTCTTGAAAGTTAGGGTTGTTTTCAGAAGGCAGAATACAGTAACGTTATTCAGAAGAAGGCACTGCACTTACAACAGCCACTTTTTCAGTAGTGTTTTAGTTAAGTGATTCAGTAGCTAGTTTGAGCTTTCATAGCCCTTCTGCCTGTTGCTCTTCTGTCTGGTGTGGCTATTTTGCAGCTTTCTTTAGCCAAATAAACAGCAAGGATCTTTTTAAAAATCCAACACAAGAACCAGAAAGGAGATAGCTAGGCCTATGACTAGGCCAAGCTGCAAAAGAGAAGTGAATTTTCCTTCACTGCAACATAATATCTTTAAGGTTCTCCTGAAGGATTGTATCCTTCACGGCATGAAACACGAAGCGGATGTTTTCAGTGTCTATGGCTGTGGTAAAATGATGGAAGAGGGGCTTACTGCGATTTCTCCTCTTTCGATCAAAACACTGTACCAGGTAACGTTGAACATCCTCCAGACGGTGTGGGTCCCCTTTGAAGTCTGAGAAATATTTCTTAATGCTGACATTCTTCACCTTTTCCACAAGAAGGTCCATTTTATTAAGGAACAGAATGATGGAGACATTGAAAAAGAGCTTGTTGTTAACAATGGTCTCAAAGATGTTCATGGATTCAACTAGTCTATTTGTGCGTCTGTCTTCCATAAGAACCTGGTCATATTCACTCGAGGAGACCATGAATAATATAGATGTTATCCCATCAAAGCACTGAAACCACTTCTGGCGCTGAGACCTCTGTCCACCCACATCTACCATTTTGAAAGGAATCTTCTTGATAACGAAATCGTGCTCCACAATCCCCTTGGTAGCTTTCCTAGCCAGCAAGATGTCTTGTTTACTGGGGAAATAGTTCTGCAAAAAGAGATGGGAAGCAGGAAGAAATCATGTGTCAAAATGGATCAAAGAGATAGTCCCAGTGAGTCAGAGGCAAAATGAATTGTGGCAAAGTATAGGTGAGAGAGATGAAATGAAAGATAAATCCGGTGTACTTAGCTGAAATTGTGGATTCAATTTATGGCAAAATAATTCATATGACCCAATTGTTACACAGAAGTAGCTCACTCTCATTCGAGCTATTTGCACTCCATGAACCAACCCCAAGCAAATTCAATTTGGAGGTAACTGAAGAGTTTACAAGCCTCCTTAGTATCTTGAATATATCCTTTGAAGTCTTGTGTAGTAGCAGCCTTGCAACATATGCAATAAAATCTGGCATTTCTGATAAGCTAAGTCTTGTAAGTTTCACTGCTGCAGGTACCGGGTAAGTTTCACTGTCACTACATACAGAATGAATGTGTGAGGTATGTCTGAAAGTTTGCAAAACTATTTGAGCAGAAAGGTACACTTCTCCTCCTGTACTAACCCCATTTTCTAGACAATCTCTGGGTTCAGAAAAAAATACACTCCATCACCAGTAAAACAATGGTGCTGCAGAGGTCCATCGTATTTTAAGAACTGATTATGGAATCAAGTTTTAGCAAACACAGAATCCGCCCAATGCCTATATAGGACTATAAGTCTGGCTTGATTAGAGATTCATGCAATTCAGAAAACATTTAGAATTACTCAGTAGTCCATATTCATATTGCTTACTCTGCTCTGTCACACAAACATCCTTTTTATCCTAACGCTTTCAATGTGACTTTCCTATACTATATAACATGTGGGGTTTTTTTGGGGGGGGGGGGAATCTACTCTAAAAACAGATTTTTCCAACAAAGTAGAGGACACTGGGAATAATTAAAAAACAGTGGGAGGCAGTAAGCAGTTTTTAGAGTTTACCTGCATTTTCTACATTTGTACAAACTTTCAAGTCTCTAACTTTCTTTTGGTGTCTTGCTGAATGTTGCCATTACCTTCTAATTCAATATCTGAATCTCTTTCATGGTCATACAATTTAAGCATAGGAGAGAAATTACATTAAAAGTTACAAGATTCATTGAAGCACTAAAGTAGATAGAGTGGGGGCATGAAAGGAGTTAAATCTTACCAATTGGCCAATCCGGTCCAGATTATCCAGAAAATATTTCACTGATTCACCCTGTTGAGAGAAGAGGATATGTGTGGCTTAATCCTATTTCTGGAGTAAATTTACAAAACCAAAACCATTTTTAAAACAAAAAAGTATACCACACACTCCTGATATTACCAGAATAAGTGGCTGGAGTTCAGAGCAAAACATTTCTATTGCAGCAGTGACACAAGAAAAACACACTATTCCATTAGCAATCTTTCTAATGAAATCAGAACAGTAACAGAGCAGAAGACAAGAGACACTTCATGTTATGCTGCTGAAACTCCACTTGATTTCAAAGCTAGAGGAAAATAGAGATTTAGAACAATAGAGTACAAAAAGCAGGTGTTCAAAAGTAATTGGTAGTTTGAAATGTTAAATACAATGTCCACTTCATCCTAACAATTTAGGTTCTCCTCAATAGATAAGGAGTAAGACAAAGTATATTTACCATAAGACAATCCCTTTCTACAGCAGGCACTATAAAACTGCAATGAGCATCTCAATTCAGATGTAAAACTTAACACTTCTACAAACAGCTACACTTTGGCCAAGATATACAGGTTGATGTGCCAGAACAGGGTCCTTGATGTTGCACAGCAGAGCTCTATAAAGTATTTATAATGCTCTGCAATGGTGGGCAGTCCTCTATTTGCAGAGCAGTTCATGGATCTTTCAGGGCCAGGGAAAGATGCAGCCATTTTGGCCAAGAGACCTTCTTCTATAGACAGAACAACTAAATTGGTTTTGTCTTGGAACCAAAAAGGAGAAAACCTTTTCAGCTGTATACCTTAGTCCAGTGAGGCCCATTTTGCTCCAATTTTGCCATCTTTTTGGTGCTAGATATGCATCTACTCTTGAGCACTCAGTGAGCAACCTGATTCCCCTTTTCTTAAAAGATGAGTATTATAGATGACCCTTATTTTATTTTATATTTTATAGATAATATAGATGATCTTGGCCCTTGACACCTAACTGACACTAGTGTTGGCCTCATTTTGGTGCCAAGTTAAAAGATGGCTCTACGTCAAAGCTTTCAGGACTCAGTGATCAGTTTAACTGATTTCTCTTATTTTATTGTTTGCATCCTGCCCTTAGATCACTAGATACAGGGTGGAAAATAAACATTTAAATACATAAGAAATATGCCAACTTATTATCTCCAATGACGTGCTATTTTTGTAGGAGGTGGAGTTTTACATAACACATATATTGTTTTTGACTTCATTTCTTAATGTTTACACATTAGAAAACAATGGGAGCCTATCTTAGAAAAAAGTAATACAGTGAAATAATATCATTATCATCATCAACAGGGGTGTCTCAAGTAAATTGTAATTCAGTAGGTGTGGGCTGTGCAATTAAATGACACAAGCGCTTCCATTTGTTTGGAAGTGAAATCCTTTTTTAACAATATTTTGTAGTGAAAACGAAATTTACTCAAGGACAGTGTATTTATGTTTTGTTATATTTTAATGAAAAGTACATTTTAAAAAATGACACAAAGAGGGAAAACAATTTCTGTGCAACAGACTATTAAGCAACATAATCTCACTCATCTCTGAACAGGTTAGTTTAGCACCAGAGACAAGTACACATATAGTTGCACATATAGTGGACAGAATATAAGTCAATTCACCTCCAATCTAAAAAAAAGGTACAGAGCCTTCACATTGTTTCTGAATTAGGGCATCCCATGTAATAAGAAAATTCCCATTTACTTCTTTCATGTTCAGTACCAGCAGAAGAGAAGCCTTTCAAATATTCCTGAAGTAGCTATGAAAGAGTTAAGAGACAGCATGCCAAAGTCTGAAGCCAGAGAGCAGTTGGATCCTGTACTATCACAACTGCAATGCACTCACAACACAAGTATCACTTCCAAAATAAAGGGCCGGAGGCTACCCAAGGGAAATGTTGAGGCTATACATTCATATCACAGTCTGTGAAAAATTAGGCCTTATATCAATTATTGTATTATTACAAATGTACCAGAGATCCAAATTTCTAGAAAACTGTATTTTATAAATTCCAATGAAATCCCAAATTCAATAATTAGTTCAGAACTATTTGAGAGTGTCAGATTTAAAACATTGGAGTAGTTTAATCTTAGAACTGTTTTTATCTTTCTCTAATACTAAGCCAATAACAGTCCCAAGCCTGTATTGTTATTATTCCACCTGAGAGATTAAAGCTACTCAGTTACCAAGAGAAATGCTACTTTACATAGTGTAATGCTCTCATTAATTTTCCTGTTCTTACTATCCAAAGAGTTAACAGAAAAACGTGGATGATTCATTTTAGCACTGTATGCCTTCGCTCTAATGCTGTACATCCTCTGAGTCAGTTTTGGCAACTCGGACCACATGGGAGGTGCTGTTCCCATTGTTAAGCAGCAGCAATGAGTCATTCCACATCTGGGAACTGGGCAGTACAGCAGTATATGAACAGTAGGCTTGAAATAAGCCAGGTCCCACATTTCAACATTAGTCTGAACTTCATATCTTGTTTTTTTGTGTATTGCTGGCCCATGTTGTACATTCTTACTGTGTTGGTCTTGAAAGGCAGAGTATGGGGACATTTATGTCATCTTTATGAAGGGGCACAATAACAGAGAAAAATTAAATCTTGAAGGAATATGTTACCCCACCTAGCACAGGATGAACCCCTATTCCCTGATCTGCCTTCCAAGTGACCAGAAACATTTCCGTCTTTGGATTAAATTGGATTGCTGTCATCCAGTCCATTCTTGATACTAAGGTTTAGAATTGCTTCCTTTTTATTTTGTTGCTGAGACAGAAGCAAACAGTCAAATCAATTATAGCGTTGTTTTAGATTAGGTTATTTTCTTTACATACAGCAGCAAGCAAGGAAGTAAATGATCAACCAATCTCTTAGAATGGCAAAGCCATGTTTTTTATTAGGGTTATCATGAATCTAGTATCCCTTGCTGAACTATCTCCTCTTTTAAATGATTGTAAACGGCTTTGAGTTCCATGCCGTGAGAAATGCAGGGTATAAATAAAATAAATAAAATACAACCTTGAAGACTATAGTTGTACAGTGCAGTGACTTGCAGCAGGAAAATATTCACTGCTCCTCAAGACAGTCCACACACACAGAGCCAATGTCCCTTAAAAATGACATTGAAAAATGGCATCTTAGCAGCATCCAAGACTGCAGCGCTTTTTCCGCTGTGCTAATAGTGTGGCTAGAAAGCAATCACTGGTACTAGGATTCCATGATAAAACATGCTGCATAAGGTAATCTATTATGTGCACTTTCTTTCCTGCTAGAAGTTTTCTAAGCTTATTTGCCAGGCTTAAATGAATAAATGGAGCTCAGTTGAGCAGTTCTTTGGTTGATGCGGTAGGCAAGTTACCCTCTCAGGACACATACTGACAGTTTGTTCAGGAGTAAAGCCAAATGAAGCACAGATCGCCCACAGTCTAAATTGCAGAAATCAATGTTGCTAACAGAGGAGACATTTGAAAGTTGTCATTAATTTACTACTCAAGGCAATGCTTTCCACCTTTTCAAAGACAACTCCTTGATGGATGTTTATGGAAGCTTTTCACATACACACACAAAATCAAGTCAGTTACATAGTTACTTCACATAGCCTCTTCATTCAATATAGTTACAAATGAGAGAGATAAAAGATTAACAATTAACAAACTGAAATTTTATTTATCCATACATTCAGATGCTTTTGAAAATTAAGATACAATATTACAGTTGCCATGACAGCATACCTGCCCTGTCTAGACTGAGATATCACAATTTTGGGATGAATTCTTTTGACTTGCCTAAATGGGTCCTATTCCCATTACTGGCAGAAATGGCAATGTCTAACTCTAATCAATGTTCTTTATTTCTCATATTTCTAAGGCAAGTCTACAAATTGGCTATCCATAACAACTGCAGATTTGTTGAGGTTTGCCAGATGAATCCAAGACTAGTCATGCATAAGTTGTTTCATCAAAAGCCAAGACCTTCCCACTGGACTGAGCTTTATCTGCAAACATCAGAGGTTTTTCCCTGCCAGACTGAAAAAAGAGCAGACGATGCTAGTGATTTTACCACTGTTTGGTACTGGCTCAGCAAGAGTTGGATCTGCGGTTTCCTCCCACATTTCTCACATCATGTGCCAACACTTCCTAATGGGGATGGTCAGACTGTTCAGAAACCTAGCTGTTAGAGTATTTGAATCTCAAACTGCAAAGTAGTCAAATGCACTGAAGAACAGCTGCAGGTTTTTACTACTGTTAGAAAACTATTTGTTTTCATGTACTATACAAAATAATCCATAGTATCAAACTCAGCATCCAAAATACAGAGGCTTCATATATCCATGGCTATATGCTCAACTGAAACCAGTAAGACTGACAAAAGCCATAACTATATACAGAGTTGCAGATATGAAGAAACCAAGGGGAAGGCTTCTTCCTACATTCCCCTTCCAATATATGTAGGAAATTTTCAGCAAGAGCCTGCTGCATTAAATAGGAGTGTTCTTGCTTGTGAAGACAAAATGTGTTGTGTACATTACATCCAACAATAAATGTCTGTTGTCTTAGCACTAATATGAAGTTTTGTCCTCTTATTTTTTTCTGTCCCTCTCCAATTTTTGGAACTACTCTCCTTTGGCAGGTTAAGAGTAGTAAACACATCACGTGTTTCTTGTCAGGACAATACAGTGAATCTCTTTCATTTGCAAAAAGCTACAAAAATGTGTTAGATATGGCTGTCTGGAATCATCCAACATCCTAACACTGGGATTTATTCCTTAATAATAGGATAACTAGACTATCAGTATTTTGAAAATGTCACTAGTTTGGATTACTACAGAAGAAGTTCAAAAAATAGGACTTGTATATGATAGCCACAGAAAGAAGTATACTCCTTTTGAATAAACAGACAGAAAAATATGGGTGCTGGAGACAGTCACATACTGATTACAAAAGAATTCCTATTCTGCAGCTATTCATCCCTCCCATCAGAAAAGGACAGGAACCTGACAATGTAGCTAGAATACACAATGAATCTTTTGTCATACAGCGACTTGCTTGCATAAAAGAAACATTGGGACTTACCAAGGGACACAGATGGGAGGAAGCTGGTTAGTGTGCTCCAGGGGAGAAAGAAGGAATCAGAGAAACTACTACTATTACAGAATCCACCCACACAGTACACAAAGACCCAAGGCTCTACACAAGGATTCACAGCCAGAGCTTTAATGCATCAGGTGCAAAGAGAATGAACAAATACTAGTAAATAAACAGTAGTCAACATAGGCTTTATGCTACCAACAAAAATCAAATTATACAGCACTTTATAAAACCTGTATGTTGCTATTCTTGGCTTTAGATGGGCAAATATAAGCATGTTCCAAGTCAGATCCATGACCCTGGAGAGTTTTTTAAACAAGAATTCCCAATTTTGGTTGACTGTAGAACAAAAATCGTGGCTACACAGTGCAATCCCCCCCGTCAATTTTTAAACAAAAACTATGTATTTTTGTGGGGATTTTTTAAATACAAAAAGGTCTCTCCTTTGGCCAACTGTGTAACTTACTGTAATTCTACTGAATACAGGTTTTTAAAATTTTATTCATGTTACTGCCCACTGTTACTTAAGAGTCATAGCACTTCCGCAACTTGCTTGGATGGTAAAGAGAGTACACTCTTCCCTCCATATTTGCGTCCTTGATAATCCACGGATTTTATTAATATATTCTCTCTAGGAATATCTTGGTCCTCCAGCACAACTTTATGGTCAACTTTAACCAAAAATCACACCGAAGGACCTAGAGATTCCTAGAAGACTCCACTAGGCATTTTTGGCTCCTCCAGTGCAATTCTATGGTCAATGTCTAGCAGATGTTGACCACAGATTGCACTGGAGGACCTAGAGATTCCTAGAGAGATGTTCTCTCAGGTAAAAACATAGTGTTTTTGTTATTTGTGGGTTTTCCACATTCACAGAGGTCCTGTGCCCCTAACTCCAGCAAATATGGAGGGAGAAGTGTATTGTTTTACAAGCCTGCTCTAAACTTAAAGATCAGTATTCTGATACTCATGCAAAACATTGTTCTTTCTTCCAGCACACCATTTAACATACTCACCAGCTGATATTCACTTCTACGGCTAAAGGCCTCTTTGATCCCAGAATCTTTCCAAAGGCCAGTCAAGGCAGGCACATACAGCTGGAACAGAGAGGGTTCAATGGGCATCCCAGCTTTATTTTCAAAGGCCATCAGAAACATTCCATGCTTCTCATTCTCTGTGTACTGCCAAGGGATGCCTAGTTTGTCCCGTGCATCAACTAGAACCCTGCAGCCCTAAAAAAAGCAGAAAAATATATTTAGTAACATTCAAATAAAATACTATATAAATTTGGGGTAGATAATGAAACCCACTGGGTGACCTTGGGCAAGTCACACTCTCTCAGGCTCAGAGGAAGGCAAAGGCACACAAGAACAGTAACAAAACAACTATTGAATATTTAAATATTTGAAGAATATTTAACCACAGTCAAGTCAAGAAATCTTCCCCACTCCATGCAAGTGGTGATCTGCCAGAGCAAAGCCTTGTGTGTCTTTCCCTTTTCTCTACCACCAATATACCCTTCCTTTCCCATATGTCTAGATGTTTTGTGTTGTCATATTGGCCATTTTGCAACTGCCAGCATTTCTGAATAAGAATAAATCTACACATGTTCAGAAAAATCCACAGTGTTTGAAGAAATGTTGCCTACACAGTTTGCAAGTGCTGAGAGTCACAGTTGCTACCAATTCCTTAACCTTTATTGTGGGAAGAGAGCTCATCCATGATGTTCTGCCAAACTTCGGGGAAGAACTGAACTCTAGGGTCTTCTAGAACAGTGTTTCTTATGCTATTGGATGCAGGGAACCAGCAATTTTTAATGCTGTGTAAGATATAACATGTCCAAAGAGATTGCATAGTTAGGAAGCTATTTTCTTCAGTGTAAAAATACTTTTGCCAGGTCTTGGACAATGTTACCTTTTTTGTTTTTATGTATCATTACTAATTTAATCCAATTCCACTCATTAAGACTGCAGAAATTATTCAGGAAGGCATCTAGTCTTTCAGCAGAATTCAGAGCATTCTATATCACAATAATCAAAAGTAACTAAAGTTTGAACTATGTATCAAAACCGAAAAACATTAAATGTTAGACATAGAAGCATGTTTCTGAATTCTAGCAATACCATTCTTCCTATGGAAACATTAAAAATAGGCTTGTGTAGCTGGAAACTGCAAAATAGTTCCATTGAATGTGGGAGTGCAAAACATTTAAACCAACATTAAGATATGTATAAAAAATTGAAAATGTTTTCTGTCATATTAGAAATAGTGAGTTCATTATGAACTCCAATATGCCACCTGAAGTATGTATGACCACTCTCAATGTTGCCATTATGTCCTACTGAAAAAGTAGTACCTCCTGCTTATGGTACTACTATCAATTAATATATACATTTGTTTACTCTTCCTCTTTCTACAGAAGCTTGAATTAAAGTAAACTTAAATTTCATGCACCCATAGTTAAAGGAAACTTGAACAATCATAGCACTTCTAGCTACAACTTCTGCTCACTGCACTGTTTCTCAAAAACTAGCTATGTTTGCTGAAGGATTACAGACTTAAACACTGTCTCACTAACCTCTCCCCACCTTTACAACTTTACATAGCCATATTGATTATTCAGGGCTTTTTCATTGCTCCTCACCATAATCAAATTTGAGATGTGTTCACACAACCAAGGAGTACATCCCATGGACTGTCATGATCATGACAAAGCATCAAAATTTTAGCAAGAAAAGGTCAGAATCTCTATGTATAGACAAAACCCTCAAGAGAAATCAGCTGAACTGTTCTGGACAAAGGTTGCTCTGCTAAGCTGAAGACATAGCCTCTCTAATACAAGATGCTAATTAATAATGTGTTCAAGTAACTTTTATCAGACTGGCTTCTTCTAGTGAGTTTCCCTAATGTAAACACTGAGATGTCTTCAATGTCTATTACTTCATCTTTATACAATGTAATCCTTCAGGCAAACAGTTCAAAGACCATGCCTTCAGTGCAAAGCACAGAGTGCAACTGCTGCTTTAAATGATGTTTTCCACTTCAGAGTAAACCAAAAGCTAAATGGTATAGATACAAAAATAATTTTAGTTTGCCGCTACGGTATTTTAAAGGAGGCAAAATCTATCCCCTCTCTGCTGTATTTAAGTTTCCATTGTGGATGAAACAGATTATTAGAACGAAATATCACAAACTATATGAACAGCTTTACTACAGGCACAGAGCAGCCTTGCAAGAGCAGGAGAAATGAACATCTGAAACGTATGTTGCATTACATCAGAATTTTATTCAGCTTCCCCACTGAAAGTATTGAGCTCAAAAGCAGGTAAAACAGCTCACCAATGATGGAGCTAAGAATGCTAAGGTCCCACTATGTCAGCGGTTCTCAAATAGTGGGGCGGGCCCCCCAGGGGGGGCGCGAGGCTCCATAAAGGGGGGCCCGTTACGGCTGGAGAGAGGGAGATTGTCCCAGCACAGCCCCAGTAGCTCTATCCTGATTGGCCAAACCCGCCCATGTGATCGCGGGGGGGGGGCGCAAAATGTTTTCTTCTTTCCTAGGGGGGGCGTGACAGAAAATAATGGAGAAACACTGCACTATGTCAACTGCAGCCAATGCAGTCTTCCATTTGCGTCTAAAATTGGACTGCAACTGTAGCATCTGCGCCTGCAAGTCTGCTATGACCTTTCCCCTGCTTGGGCTCCAGCACCCTCATGTTCCTAGTTTAACTCATCCTGTTGCTTCATTCTGGCAGCTTTCTGGTTGTAAGCCCTGATGATCACACAGCTGCCACCACCGCTTGAAAGACAGTCTTACTGTAGGAAACATGAGCATTATAGCGTCTTATTAGAACCATGGAACTTCAAAATACTCCAGGTGTGGCACTCCAGATGTTGCTTGGTCACACCTAACGTACAACAATTCCAATATTTCTAACAGCATTTCTGCTCCCTTAAGAGGCTCACTGTACAAGCTACTTTCTCTTGATCTGATACATTTCAGAGCTATTATGGTGAAACACAGATTTTATGCAAACTGAGTATTTGAAGATAAGCAAAATGCCAGTAAATACAAAAGAAGAAAATTCTAAAATAATGACAGCACAACTGCTTCTCTCAAAATATTAGCATTTCTTTGCTGGTTACTGTATTTTATACGCTATGATCAAGCAACAACTCAATCTTCATAAATTCAATATGCTAATTACATTCCCTAAGAAAGTGCATCGCTTCAGCCTAACTTCTTCCAAGAGTATATAAGTCATATTAAAAATGGATAGGAATGAAAGGTCTAAGGATTTGCAACACCATATATTTACTGCTGGGTAGGCTATATTTCAGAAGAAGGAACTGGCAAAACCACCTCTTAGTATTCCTTGCCTAAGAAATCTCTGGAATTCATGGAGGCACCATAAATCAACAGGTGACTTGAAGACAGTGATCATGATATGATGGTTACTCAGTATATCATGGCACATGGGATGTATTATCCAGTACAAGCTTAAAATTCTTCTCTCTAATGGTACAGTAGAGAAAATAATAAAGTTCAACTGTTCAGTTTTGTTCCTTTAGGGGGCCCTCATATGCATTGCTTCCATTATTTATGAGTTGCTTCTGCACATTATGAACCTTGAACTTACAGAATTAGGAGTATCTTACATAGATCCACCTATTTCATCATTTATCCCCAGGTTAGTAGTGTAAACAACAAGATTACTGGTATACTGAGCTGAAAGAACAGACACACGAACAAAAGAAACTGCACTTTACTTAGCCTATAGAAACTTAATCCATCTACTTAACCAGAAAATCTGTGTTTTTGTAGCTGCACTTATGCCCGCAATCTATAAGACGACTTTCTGGCTCCAAGTAAATCCAAAGAAAAGGAAAAGACTTAGAAAGTTGTCTTGATGCAATGACAGCCAAACCTTGGAGGTGAAAACTCATTTGAGAAGAGGTGCAAATTGATCTGAAGTACTTATTGAGAATGTATGATCACAATTAGTGCATACACTGCACTGGAACTGAACAGATCACAAAATTATTTGTGCATTAGCAACTCTAAAATGTATAACCCCTAACACTACTGCTCCTCATTTGAAAAACCTACATTGAAGCTTGATTAATAAGCAAAACCATAGTTAAACCATGAGTGTTTACTTAAGCCAAAGCAAAACTGATGTTTGAGAAGCCTATCCTATAAATGCTAGGAAAAAAATACAGTCTAACCACTGCCTGCACTGGATGGAAAGGTAAATTTTGGATTGGAGCTTCCTTTCAGCATTTGCAACTGTGCCTTCTCTGTAAAGAACGATATCGGGGGGGGGGGGGGGGGGGAACAAAAGCAAGATGTCAAGGGAGTTTCAGTACAAAAGTTAAATAGTGTGGCATTAGCTTTTGCAGAAAAGAGTTAGATGGATGATTTCTTCATTTTTGTATAATTTTCTCAATAGGAGCTGTGCTAGAATGAATCTGCAAATTTTGTGAAGTGGCAGTGGTGTGCACTTGCTCCCTAGAAAAATATTCTTTCCAATGCAAGTTTTCTGGAATCTGTTTGCTTCCAACATTCAGGCCTATATTCTCTGTACCACAGAAAATCTGGATTCCTGCTGTTCCTTAAAACAGGTTTCTAGCCCTGAGGGCTAGAGAGCAAGACGAGGAAAACAAGTCTGTGCAGTTCCCAAGGTGTGTATATCCTGCCCGGCTCCCTACTCCTCCAATGCCACACTTCTCATTATTTATCATCAATACACACTCACTGGGACTCTAACCTTGTCCTCGTGGGATCTACTGACGATCTGCGGCTTATTCCGAATTTTACAGGTGAAAAGGCACAGGCGGAAGCATAATAAACCCACACAATTACTTCCCTCCTTGAGTGAAGGTATTCTCAACAAACTTCATTCTAGAAGACATCCTTTCATACTTTGCACTGACTAGGGACCTTAATGCAACATAACACTGGTATGCGCTGCTTCATTTAATGAAGCATAATGCCAGTATGCGCTGCTACTTCATTTTGCCCTGATGGCCATCTCTTTGCACCAATCTCTCCTCCACTCCATGTCACTTGCTGCCTGGCTCCTCTCCTCCTACCTTACCAGGCTATTGTAAGGATTAACTGGATATATATGAAGCATTTATCTGATAGCAGAAGAAAAACAACACCCAGTAAACATTGTCTTTCCTAGGCCCTATCCAGTTTATATATATATAATTAGCAATAATTACAATCCACTTTTCTAGGTTCATATTCCAAGTAGTACACAATTCCACCTCTTCACCACTGGTTGTGTAACTCTCACCCTTCCCCACCTTATGGTATGGTTATACACATTATGAGAATACCAATTAACGTGAAGCATCTATACGTTCCTTTCCCCTCCCAGTCAATGTACAGTAAACATTATGCTTCAACAACTGGCCCTCACATGAAACGCCCATGGTGCTTTTGCTCAGCCATCCAAGCTTATGAAACCTTATCACTGTTGCATCTCTGCTGCCTACCTTTTTGGTCATAAACATTCACTACTAGCCTTGCTGTTGGCTAAGAATGATGGGGGTTACAGTACCCAAAAATCTGATGGGCCACAGATATCCACTCCTTTGTAGCTCTTGCCTCCTTGCAGGGTTTCTTGCAAAGATAAATAAAGTGGTTTGAACCCAGACTTAGTTCTAAAAATAAAAAATAAAAGACCCAGAAAGCTGAAGAGGAGTTAGCACAGTCTTCTCTAAGCAGGACTGAGCCCTATTTAAATCCCACTGTATATACATCAGAGGGAGGAGGACTTGTGGCACTTCAGATATTGTTGGCCTGTAACTCTTACTATCCCTCGCCAATAGCAATGATGCATAGAGATGATAGGAGTTGCAGTCTTACAACATCGGGAGGGCCTTGTCATACTACTGAACCAAATAAGTTTTTAAAGCCTCTGTTTTTAGACAAAACATGAAAAAAAAAATAGAGAGTTTGTCATTTAAGAATGGGCTAAACAGGATATTGACTATAACCCTACCAGCGAAGTTAACTTATAAATTAAGACTAGCTAAAGGAGATATAAAAGAAGACCTTTTTGATATCATATGGAAACCATTGGTTACTTTTATGTATCAAAGTAATGTCCAACTTAAACCACCGAATGACCAAGTTAAAGCTGGGATCAATAATTAGAAGAATGTGATATAAAGAAACAGAACAGAAATTCAGATGTACAAGTTTTGACAGAGTGGTATTTCTATTTGTACTATAAATTAGGGGAGGGATGGAACAGGGGTGGGTTGTCTCCAACAATTCCCAGGATTCGCTAGCAATGAGCCAGGGAAGTTTAAAGCGGTCTCAAACTGGATTATTTCTGCAGTGTGTTTTGGACCTCAGACTAACACTTAACAGTCAGTCAGGTGTGGCTTAGTAGTTTAAGCAGTAGTGGTTTGGCTTAATAAATTATTTTTTTATTGTACTTTTGAGAATGCTATAAAGTCAGCCCTCTGTACCCAGATTTTTTATCCACGGATTCAGTGATCCCCAGCTTGCAAATATTTTAAAAATATATAAATTCTCAAAGCCAACTGTTCATTTCAGCGTTTTATTTCAGGGACACCATTTTACTCTGTCTTTGTACTGAATGGAACTCGAGCATCCATGGATTTTGTTATTCATTGGGGGGGGGGTCCTAGGACCAAACCTCAGCAGATACCAAGGACCCACTGTAATAGCATTCTCATTAAAGTCCAAATTATTTCTGCAGTGTTTTTTGGACCTCAGGGTAACACTTAACACTCTCAGTCAGGTGCGGCTTAGGGTTTAAAGCAGCTACTTCTGTTTAATACATTATTTTTGTACTGTACATTTGAGAATGCTACAGCAGCACTAATCCAGTACTAATTCCAAGTACTAATCCAGTTTGAGACTGCTTTAACTGCCGTGGCTCAGTGCTAGGGAATCCTGGGAACTGTAACTCTGTGAGACCCTTAGCCTTTTCTCTGGCAGAAAGTTCTAGGGCCACAACAAACTACAGTTCCCAGGATTCTCTAGTGGACTATTTCTGCAGTGGATTTTGGACCCCTGTCTCCATGCTAGGGGATTCTGGGATGCGTAGTTCTGGGAGACATTGAGCCTTCTCTGTCAGAGAGCTCTGGTGCCACATCAAACTACAATTCCCAGGTCTGGAACCGGATTATTTCTGCAGTTTGTTCTGGACCAATTTCTTTACTTCTACCTCGGATTTAATGAGGTTTTTAAACTGATGTGTTTTTTATTATCTGTGTGAGCCCCCTTAGGTGGTCCCTTTCCTACTGGGAGATGAAATTTTCAACAAAATAAAGAGACAAAGACCTTGAGGATGTTCTCGTAGATGGTGGCCCTGAAGTCGAGGAGCGCCTTCTGGTCGAACTCTCGGCCGTGGATGATGCGCATCTGCTTGAGGAAAGTGGACTTGCCGCTCTCGCCGGCGCCCAGGAGCAGGATCTTGACCAGCCGACGGACGGAGCGGCGCTCCCGGGCCAGGAGGGCGTCGATCTCGCGGCTCCGGCGCCGGGCCTCCCTCTCCGCCGCCCGGCTCCGCTCCTTCCCTTCGCGGGGCGGAGGCTGTGTAGGGCCTCCCTCTCCTCCTCCTCCTCCTCCTCCGGCCGACAAGAGGCACCGGCTGAGGGTCCTCACCACCCCGGACATGGCGGCGGAGGAGGAGGCCCAGGGCCGTCCAGCATCAGCAGCCGCCGCCGCCGCCTCGGAGGAAGGTGGGAGGGAAGGAGGGAAGGAAAGACAGCCCCTCTCCGTCGACGCTAGGGCCCGGGCCCGCCCATATTCCCCTCCTGAGGGGACGAGGAGAGCCTCCGCCTCACTATTTACCTCAGAAAACGCTCTTCTTCTTCTTCTTCCGCTTCACTTTTTACCTCAGAAAACGCCCCAGCCCCTCTCCGTCGCGGCTAGGAGCCAGGCCCGCCCATATTCTTTCCTCATAGAGGACGACGAGGGCATCCGCTTCACTTTTTACCTCAGGTTTTACCTCAAGTTTTTACCTCAGAAAACGCTCCTCCCCTCCCCTCCCCCGCCTCAGAACACGAAAAGGGGAAAAGGCCCGCGGGGGGGTATATATAGAGAGATACGTCTCTGCGCTTGCGCAGTAGGGATCCCCCTTCAACCGTCTTTCTCCTCGACGTGACAGCCTAGCCCTGCCCCTTTTCCTCTCCCTTTTACCCCGCCCTCCAACCACTTTCGCCCAATGGGAGAAGAGCGAATGGCTTGAGTGACACAGAATACCCCGCCCACCGTCCTCTTGAGGGGGCGTGGCTCCTCCTTTCCCCCTCCCTCCCTTCTCTCCCTTGACTAGAACAGCACCCTTCTCCTCGACTTGACAGTCTAACCCCGCCTCCAAGCCCTTTCACCCAAAGGGACACGAGCGGGTGACTTGAGTGACAGGGAATAGCCCAATAGACTTTGAGAAACAATGACGGGTGGGCGTGACGGGGAAAAGGGAGGGTGAGTACGAAGAGGGTCTCAGACTCCTCTCTCATTTCTGAGAGAACGGTTGGTTCCTGTCACGCCCACCTGCCTTTGTTTTTTAAAGGCTGTTGGGCAACGGAGTGTCACTCAAGACATCCGATCTTCTCCCATTGGGTAAAAGGGCTTGGAGGCGGGGTAAAAGAGGAAAAAGGGGCGGGGTTAGACTGTCACCGTGAGTCTAGTCAAGGGAGAGAGAGGAGGGAGGGGGGCAAAAGGAGGAGCCACGCCCCCAAGAGGACGGTGGGCGGGGTTTTCCCATACTGAGAATGGAGAGGAAGTCGAGGCCGCCGTTCATTGGGTGGGGGTTTAGTGACGTAATGAGAAGAAAAATGTGAATGAAAAACAGGAAGAGGGCGGGGCTTAGGGAAGAGTGGGTTTGTATGCCTCTTAGAATGCATCTGCGCTGTACACGTAATGCAGTTTGATCCCGCTTTAACTACCGTGGCTCCGTCCTACAGGATCCAGATTATGTTTGTTTGTTTTTTTTAGGAAAAAAACACCCTTTTGTATGTTTTAAACTGTTAATTTTGCAGTGTTTTGTAGTACCAGCGTAGAGAACAAGCAAAACTATGCCAGCGTGGGATGGCTTTCTATGCAGCAATTCCTCCTGAACTGAAACAATCTCCATATAGAATTGCATGTAGAAACCTTCCTAAATAAACCTCCAGCTCTCATGGCATGCTTTCTTTGCGGAGAGACTGGATTTAAACAAACAAACGAACTACACCTCCCGAATTGTAGCAAACGAACTACACCTCCCAAATTGTCCCCTGCATTAGTACTGGAGGGCTCTTGGTACTGCAGCTCCCAAAACAGCTCTTAAACTCCGCATAATGTTGTACAGTGCAGGTCCCCTACTTACAAAATATCCTACAAATGTACTTGTTCTTTAACCACCAGATGTCACTCCTACACCACAAAGAAGAAAGTTTCGGGATTTCTTGTAAAGAAAATTGATCCTTATTTTCAGAAGAATATTTCCCTAATATTTCCCTCTCTCTGGTAGGGAAAACTCTTTCCAAGGATATAGCCATGGGAGGTGAATGAGGATATTGCTCCCACAATTAAGAATTCTCTGCTATGCCTTCAAGTTGTTTGCAACATATGGGGACCCTAAGGTGACCCTAACATGGTTTTTTTTAGGGCTGAGAGTGTGTGACTTGCCCAAGGTCATTCACTGAAAAGGCCCTCACCCATCTCACACAATGCGCTGGCCCATATACTCCAAGGGCCCTATAATAATAATAATAATAATAATAATAATAATAATAATAATAATTTATTTATTTATAGCCCCCCCAATCACAAGGAATCTGGGTGGGTTACAGCAATACAATACATAGAATACAGTAAAATTCAAAATTAGTCCCTTCCCACCCACCCGCCATCCCAGTAGTAGTTTTGGAGAAGACCAAATTTATTTATTTATTGTGTTTTTTAAATATCTTTTTCTTTTTTTGCAACTTCTATATTATTGTTTCTTATTGTATTCTTTTATTTTTATGCTTGTAACCCGCTTTGATTTCCTTTGGAAATAGGCGGGCTAGAAATAAATCATATTATAATTATTATTATTAGAAATAGGCAGGCTAGAAATAAATCATATTATTATTATTATTATTATTATTATTATTATTATATCATCTTGAATTCCCTCTCCAAATTCCTCAGTGCAGACCCACTGAATCAAATGAATGTTTGGCAGAGACAGACCTGATTAACCCTCTGTCATCCCATCTTTTCAGCGCCTTTTAAAATGTCCCAGTTTCTCTCCCCTCCTCCCACTTTCCCCCTTCATCTTCATCTTACTTCAGAGATATAGATATATCCAAATTGGGATATACCATTTAAGTTATTATCATAGGTGGTTAAGATGACCATCGTAAAAACAAGGAAGATAATACGAATTTGTAACAAAGATACCCCCGAGATTGTAGAGAGAGAAGCAGTGAATGATTATTGTATGTGTATGTATTTAGATCAGGGGTAGGCAACCTTTCCCCTTTAAGGGCCGAGGGACTTCAGCTCCCAGAAGCCTCAGCCATGTTGGCCAATAGTCCCATGTTGGCCAATAGCTCCTGGGATTCTGGGAGCTGAAGTCCTTTGGCCCTTAAAGGGGAAAGGTTGCCTATCCCTGATTTAGATAATAGGAAAGCTTAAATGGGGTTTCAGTGGGTAATGGATGAGGCAATGGTGTATATTACTGTATGTTGAAGATTTTGATAAAATATTAATAAAGATATTTAAAAAAAACTATGAATCACCATATCTCAAGCTGTGGTCTGTGAAGGTCTTCCTGTGATGGATTATGATGTTCCAGTCGAACATCCTTAATTTCAAGGTCCAGCAAGATCTGGAGTTAAGAGCATCTACCTTGTTTGTTCCCAGTATCTTATTTTCTGAAAAAATGATTTGCTTTATATCTTGCTTTTCTCCCAATACAGAATCCAAAGTGGCGGCATTCAGGGGCACAATGCCGTTGCCTACGAAGCTTCCCTTTAGCTAGAAGCTGAGAAATCCTTTCAAAAGAACATCAGAAGAAACCTGATGGATCAGGCCAATGGTCCATCCAACCCTGCATCCTTTTTTCCTTACAATGGGAGGCAGAGATGACTACAGTAATATTCTCCTGCTCCTTGACGGCTTTTGAGTTTGCCTTCCATGACAATTCATTTGAGACTCTTCTAAAGCTGCTTTTGAGTTTGAGGCCATCACATTTTACTTTCTGCATCTTATTAGGCCTGAAAAGAAAAAAGAAAAAAAAAGCTGGGGGAGGAAGGAGAGACAGAAAGAAAAGAAAGAACAACTTGTGTTCCATGACGCTAGCACTTTTTTGGATCATTGTGTTCTTATTATAACTAGACCAATCACACTCTCTTCTTTCTTTCCTCTCTTTCTTGAAGTGTGCATTTTTCAAAAGCAGGAGGAAAAGGCCTTTGATCAATATTAATAATAATAAGAAAATGATGGCTCAAAATTTGCTAGCTGTATGACAGGCCACATGTCATCTTGTTTCACAGCTGCGCTTGAGGGGGAAAAAACACATAAATCACACCAACAGAAATGAAACTGCGGCAACATTTTAGGAAAACATAGCACTGAATAAGTAGGGAGCCTGTCATTGTATATCAGTGCTATCCTAGGAGAAGGAGACGGATGTTGATAAAGACCCCAAACTCATTAGATAACTAAAAGAAATACGGCAAGCGGAAACGAGGCCTTTAATAATGGAAGAAGAGTCTTGTGCGGCCTGAAAGGTTAAGTTGGATTATTGTGGCTGGGGATTTTGTGAAGAAGAGCCCCTATCATTTCATGCCCGAGACTGCAGAGTCTGCAAATCCCGTAGCTAAGAAAAAAACATCTGGGATTATGTTATCCTAAGTCAGGGGTAGGCAACCTTTCCCCTTTAAGAGCCGAGGGACTTCAGCTCCCAGAAGCCTCAGCCATATTGGCCAATAGTCCCATGTTGGCCAATAGCTCCTGGGATTCTGGAAGCTGAAGTCCCTCGGCCCTTAAAGGGGAAAGGTTGCCTAGCCCTGTCCTAAGTCATTTTGCTGCTTGAAATGGAGCCCAAATGGCAACCCCACACCAGTTATATCTGATAGTTCAAAGCTGTCTCCTCCAACCTGGTGTCCTCCAGATGCAAACTCCAGCTCCCATCATCCCCACTCAGAATGTTTCTATCTATGGGATGATGTTGATGGCCAAGCTGGAAATCAAACCCAAGTCTCCAGAGTCATAGTCCCAACATTCAAACCACTACGCCGCCGTATTTTATCTTTTTCAGATATGCAGCTATAGCCGTGAGCCACCAGCTGGCAGTAGCAGCCAGTTCTTTCTAATTCTTCATTTCTGATTTTGTTTTGTTATTAAAGCTTTAAGCTGTTTGCATGATGCCTGGTTTTGTAGGGGAAAATAAATCCCAGCCGGGGCTTCACATACACACGGTCATCACAATGACTGCAGCAACTTCAGGTGGTTTGTGAGAGAGAAGAGACAGAGATGGATAATGTGAATGAACCCTCCTACCCCGGACCGAACTTTCCTTGCCTCTCAGCCACAGTCTTTTTCCAAACTGCTGCACATTCGTCAACTAGTGATTATTCAGATGACTGGGTGCAGCAGTCGCTGGTGGCATGAAATTATTCTTTGTGTAATTTTTACATGTTATTCTAAAGCTAAGTCCATCATTGGGAACAAAGGATGCTTCCAAACAAGACTTTTGATGTGCAGTCACCCTGATTCATGGAATTTTACAGCATTCCAGATGCTATAGTCTTCTGTTTGTATCTTCCTATATTTTCCCACTGTGGCATCAGAGGTTTTTTTTGGCGTTTTAAAAACATACCAGACAAATAAATCTGTTCAGGAGGAAAATGCAGAATGGCTGCCCAATGCTTTTTTGTTTTGTTTGTTTTGTTCCCTAACACTAAGAGCCAGTCTGGCATAGTGGTTTATTGGACTACGGAGACCATGGTTCGATTCCCTGGTCGGCCATGGAAACCCACTGGGTGACCTTGGGCCAGTCACACGCTCTCAGCCTCAGGAGAAGGTAATGGCAAACCTCCTCTGAACAAATTTTACCAAGAAAAAGTCCCATGATAGATTTGCCTTAGGGTTGCCATAAGCCAGAAATGACATGAAGGTACACAACAGCAACTACAACAAGAAGCGCTAAGAGCGCTCTGTCTGGAAGCATCCAAGAACTTCTTGATTTCAGTGGAAATGGTATGAATTGTTTCTAGGGTATGAAGGCTTTGACTAATATTGTTTGGTAATTATGACAATTATTATGATCACTCACCTTGTAAGCTGCACAGCCCTCCTCAATATGGCCATTTCTGGATTGCTGGAAAGCAGGGAGGCTCAGTGGTCATGCATCCAGCTGTTTTCCTGTATTTTAAAGCCCTGTGACAGGCACTGGCAGGGCCTTTAAGGAGTCCCTGGGATGTTGCTGCAGGCGATGATGTTCTTAGAGGGCATCCATCAATAGCAAAATAGCTGGATGCATCTCCATGGATTTCCTGCCTTTCTGACAATCTAGAAATGGTTGTGTCAGGGAAGCTGTATTTCTTACAAAGTGGGCTTGAGTCATTCAAAGGTTGGAAGAGAATTCCAACATATGAAATGACCGAAAATGTGAGTTGCGTTGGAGCATGGCATAGTGGTTTGAGTATTGGACTACGACTCTGGATACCAGGGTTTGATTCCCTGCTTGGCCATGAAACCCATTGGGTGACCCTGGGCACGTCACTCTCTCTCAGCCTCAGAGGAAGGCAATGGCAAACCTCCTCTGAGCAAACCTTGCCAAGAAAACTCAATGATAAGTTCACCTTAAGGTTGCCTTAAGTCAGAAATGACTTCAAGACACACAACAACTACAACAAAGGTAGACTTATGACATCTTACTTGCTAACAGCATGCCAGCTGTATTTTTAAAACATAATGCACACAATCCAGGTAAAATTAAAGACTTTTACAAATTCGATTGATTTAACTGGATGAGATTTAGGCTGCGATCTTTTGTATGTCTATCTGGGATTAAATATGACTGAAAAAGTGGATCTTACATCTAAACAGATATACACAGGATTACACAGCTGAACATGCCTATAACTTTCCTTTAGACATCCATAGGCTTTAAAAAGCTTATCTCCGGCTGGGTTTTGCTTAGTATAATTAATACCATTACATGATTATACTCAGATTGTGCTAAGTACTTTGGAAGTTATATTCATTTTGCCCCACCAACACAGGGAATGGTTGCACTCTCCATAATTTCCCAGGTCAAAGCATGACAACCCCTAAGCTCCAGGGTAATTTCCCATTATGCACCCTGCTACCATTGCCACCGAGGCTGCTAAATATTGTGGAAACCTCGTCTAGGCCCTCAGGGTCAAAATCCATCTATTTCCATTATTAATTGGTGTCAGGTGTGCCACATTTAATTTTCCTTCCTATATTCTTCTTTCTGTCCCCAAGAGGGATAAAATATAAATACTAAAATATGTGTGTCATGGCTTCTTTGTCAATTAATCTTCACCTGTTCCATAAGTCTTGGGGGAAAGCCGGTTCCCCTTCATTAGGATTCCAAACCTGTGTGGCCAAATGAGTTAGTTTACTTTCAAAACACGAAGCCACCGACAACTCTTCAAATTATTAATTCCTGTGAGAGGCGGAATATGTTTTTGATCCTGATGTATGCTGTCCCGTTGATGTTCTTCAACAAGGGACTAACTGGGGTAACTTGCATGGAATAGACAGGGAGCAAGAATAAACACTTAAATAGCTGAGATTGAGATTCACGATGCAAATATATGGGATGAAGACTGCTTTAGTGTGGCGAGATTTGGTAGGTCTGGAATGGATTGAGACGTACTATTGTGTATTTCAATGGTTTTCATTGTTTCAACCAGAACGATGTGACTATCAGTGCCTACTAGCCATGATGGCTGTGTGACGTTCTGTGGCATTGTTCAGAGGCAGTACCAGATGGTATGGAGAGAAAAAGCAGGAGAAGGAGCTTCCACAGCTGCTGGTGTAGATGGTCCTTTGGTCTAACCCTGCAGGGTTCTTCTTGAGCTCATGATTCTCTACATCAGTGATTCTCAACCTTTCACGCTCTAGATTTTTGGAGTTGAGCTCCAGAATCCTTGATCATTGGTGACCTTGGGGAGCAGAAACATCTTGAGGAACAAATGTTGAGAGCCACTGGCCAACAGCACCATTGCATTTTGAGGGATGGACCATCAGACAAATCAAGACAGTCACCTCAGGTGATACACTGCCACACTGTCTGTGTGGAGGGTGGACAGTAAGATGATGGAGGAGACACTTGTGATGGAGGAGACCAGGTCTGGTTCTAAGCAGGGTCCACTGCCTTCAGAGGTATAGTGGAGGACAATATCCCATCACAATGAAGAAAGACTAAGCTGCAACTCCAGCTGGCTTTCAAACATAGATTGTGAAGAACAGGAGGCACCATCTTGTTCATTACCTCAAGCAACACAATGTTTTAGGCTGGCACTAACTAAATGAGCTTCTAGATCATCCTCTACAACCGTGGTCCCCTCCAGCTGTGTTGGACTACTCCTCCACCTTCCCAGGCATCATGACCATTAGCTCTGTTGGATCACAATAAGTACAAGATTTGGGAAGACAGCTCTAGTTCTTCCCTATAGCATATTATCCTCCCAAGACCAAAATATAGGCGCATTGGTCTAATATGCACTCCAGAAATAATTCAGTTTGACAAAACTCTATGGCTCCATCCTATGGAATCATAGGATTTGTAGTTTGTTGTAGCACTAGAGCTCTCTGTCAGAGAAGGCTTTATATGTCACAAAACTACAAATCTTAGAATTCCATCGCATTGACCCATGGCAATTAACTTAAAGTGGTGTCAAACTGAATTATTTGTGCAGTGCAGATTCAACCATTATCTCAATGTGTATAATTTAACTTTGTAACATAGTACATATTTTCTGGCACCAAAATTCTCTGCTCTGGGGACATAGGCTGGAAAGGTTACTTTTTGCACGACACATCTACCGAACCCCCCAGACAGCATGCTATCTGGGGATTTGGGGGGTTGAAGTCCAAAAGCAACCTTCCCAAGGGCTGCCAGGGATATGATTTATACGTAATGCGGAGGCTACCCTGCCTTAAATAGTACAGGTTGCAAAGGATGAGCCCTTGACTTTTAAAAACAGAGCAAGGCAAATGTCACATCCTCAGATCACAAGAGGCTACATGATTCTTACAACTCTTTGAGAAAGTGCCACTCCTGGACTATCATCAGTAACAATAACCAATAGTAATACCCAATGGAGCCGCCATTGTACTGTCTGCC
Source organism: Phrynosoma blainvillii (assembly GCA_026167975.1). Taxonomy (NCBI): domain Eukaryota; kingdom Metazoa; phylum Chordata; class Lepidosauria; order Squamata; family Phrynosomatidae; genus Phrynosoma; species Phrynosoma blainvillii. Next base: position 19,688,389 of record JANUYF010000012.1, on the reverse strand, counting down.
AACTCCCAACCTGCCAAATCCCTCCATCACTTGCCATTCAGGGTTTAGCAAACTTATTACTTTTCCTCTGATTATACAGACACAGAGACTAGTGTGGGTAATAAAGAGATCCCAGGCCAGCAGGAAATTAGCTGGGTTTCATCGAATTCATGCATGGTTGACTCTTGCAGCTCCACATCTGAAGGGGAAACAGATGGTCACTTTAGCTGGTCGCTTCAGTTCCTGGCAAAGTTTCTGCCGGTTGCTCAGTCTTGCTGTAACTCTGATGCTCTTAAACATTAGGGGAAAGCCAGCTACTGTGTTCTCAGGACTGTCTCTAATTTTGAAACACTGGTCCAAGGGTTCGAAGTGAAGTTTGGACCAGTCGCATGCCACATTGCATACCAATAGGTATATCTGTCTGTATACTTATTGTGGTTGGGTTTGTGTGTATGTGTGTGTGCAATCAAGTCAACTCAGGTCCAAAACACACTGCAGAAACAATCCAGTTTGACACTGCTTTAACTGCCCTGGCTCAGTGCTAGGGAATCCTGGGAATTGTGGTTGGTTGTGGCACTCGAGCTCTCTGACAGAGAAGGCTACATATCTCACAAAACTCCAGCCCCCAGAATTCCCTAGTATTGAGCCAGGGCACTTAAAGTGGTCTCAAACTGGATTATTTCTGCAGCGTGTTTTGGACCTCATTTCTGGCAACCCCATTGTAGAGTTTCCCCAGCAAGATTTATTCAGAGGAAATCTGTGGTTTTGTTGTTGTTGTTAACTGCCTTCCCATCGATCTCAACCCATGGCCTTCCTCTAAAACAGAGTGTGTGACTTGCCCAAGGCTACCCAGTGGGTCTCCATGGCTGAATGGGAATTTGAACTCTGGTCATTTGGAATCTTAGGAGTTTATCGCACTCACTTTTGTTATTGATCCGGGCATTACCTGGGGACATGCATGACCAAAGGAAAACAGATTTCATCACATTCAAAACAGTCGACAAGCTGTCCCCATGCCATCATTCGATCACAATCCATCCCCAAACCGTGCTGAGCTGGCCGATTTTGCAAGGACGGAAGCTTTCCGGTTGAGCAAAATCGGCTGGCTCAGAACGACTCGGGGATGGGTTGTGGTAGAGCGATGGTATGGGGATGGCTTGCCAATTGTTTTGAGTGCAATAAAATCCGTTTTCCCTCATTGACGCGCATCCCCAGCCAGTGACCGGATCGTTGTGGAAATTGAGTGCGATAAACTCCTTAGTCCAACACTCAAACCACTACATCACACTGGCACTCATCTATCTATATACTACATCTGTATTAAATCTAGAACGTAGGAAAGTTACTTTTGGGAGTTCATCTCCTATAATTTCCCATTGCTTATGCTGGATGGGGAATTCTGGGAGTCGCAGTTCAAAAAAATGAATGTTTCCAGGCTCTCGTTAAACCTCATTGCCAAACAAAATTATTTTGTGGGTCAAATTCACAAAGGAAGTTGCCTGTTGGGTGCCCCCTGCTTTAAAAGCTTAAGGCAGATTGAGCAGAGTATTTGAAGAAGACAAATAATAATAATAATAATAATAATAATAATAATAATAATAATTTATATCTTGCCTTTAGCCATAGCCATCAAGGTGGCTTACATCTAAAAGAGAGCAGCAGAGAGCTGGCGACAGTTGAGCCCAATGAGCGATTGCTGTTTCATTGAGATCCCGTGTTGGGAGTCTGTACAGAGTGTCCCACTGCTCTGAATTCAGAAAGGCAGAAATAAATCAGGTCTCCTTAAAAAAAAAAGCCAGAAAAAAAACTGTCAAGTAGTTAATTAGGGAAAGAAAAAATATATTGCTATATGAAATGAAATGATGGAACTGGAAGGAATAAATAACTCTGGGAAATATCTGGGAGCAGGTGAGAAGAGTCTGGCAAACTCAACAATCTTAAGACCAAATGGGAACAAGGTCCAAAAGTCCTGGGCAAGAGGCAACAAGAGAACCACTTGGCCACTTGTAAGAAGGATGTTTCAGTATGCCCTCCATGTTGTTTTTCATGGGACATTCCAGAACTCATTGAACTTTGCAATCCCAGCTGATAGCTCTGCTCCAGTTCCCATCAATCATTAGTCCCAAACAGAAGGGTCATGACTTCTCTTATCTTGTAAAAGGTATAGATAAGATCCTTAATGTTGATGGATTGGAAGAGAAATAGGCAGGCCAAGTGTAAGAGAAAAATGAGGAACACTGCAGACAAAGACATGGAGAGCAAGTGGGCCTCATAAGCAAGGAGAGAGGGTCTACTTTTTCTGCCAGAAGTATGGTTTGACCACTGGAAGTTTGAGTCCCCATTCAGCCATGGAAACCCACCTTGGGCAAGTCATACTCTCTCATCCTCAAAGGAAAGCAAAAGCAAAAGCCCTCTCTGAAGAAATTTTGTCAAGAAAACCCCATGATAGGGCCGCACCAAGCTGGAAACAACTTGAAGCCACACAACAACATGAAGCAACACATGCACTCAGCTATGAAGATACCAACTGTTGACCACACGGCACTGGCTCCAGGCTCAGTTTCATTTCCCTACCAGCCCATTGGATTTCCCATTATTTAGAGCTTTTATTTATTGCCCCATGCCTCAGCAATCTTGTTGTTTACTTGTAACATGGTACTGACAACTTCCTGAGGCTTTTTCTAAAGGCGGCGGGGTGGGTGGGGGAACAATGCACACTGTGTTGGTATTACAAGAGGGTTCCTCCTCCCTCCATGCCTGTCAAGATGCAGGGATTAGATGCAGAATAATGCAGCCCCTCCATCTATCCCCAAAGCTGTAACTCAGCCTTTGGATGCTCCCAGCACCATAAATTTGGACAGAAAGTGCAGCTCCAGCACTTTGCGAACAAGAGCCGCAGAGTCCGATTGAATTACGGCTATGGGAGGCAGCTGGGATCCCCTTGTGCTGAATGGTTAGGCGCTCTAGCTAGGGAATGATTGCTTGTGATTTTAATGAGATTGACTTTTAATTTATAACCTGCAGGAAGGAAAAGGAGGAGGAGGAAGAGGAAGGGGAAGAGGAAGAGGAAGGAGAAGAGAAAGAGGAGGAGGAGGAGGAAGGCATGAGAAAGATGGTGTGTTCTGAGATCCTCTTGGAAGAATGAAAATGGAATGAGTTCTAAAATAAAGGCCCTCTTAAGGATGGTTTTAAATGGTCCTTCTTGCTACTTGCGCCTTCATGGCTTGAGCAGAGAAGAAGGAAGTTATTGCAATGCTAATAAAACTGGATTATTTGAGCTGGCTTAAAATTTAAAAGGGGTGGCATCCTGATGTTATCAGAAGGATTTAGCTGCTGAAATCGCTGCCCGGGTCCAGCCCCGCTCTCAGGTAAACTGGTTTTATTAGCGCTGCGATAATCTCCAAAAGTAGACCTGACTGGAAGAAGCAGCTTCATAGAGTCAGAACAAGCAGATGCAAGACTAAATGGTGGAATATGTGGACCACATCCATCTTCTGTGTCGGCTTGAAGGTTTGCAAGGGCTAAGAAGATAACTGCTTTGATTTTTCTGAACATTTTCAGCCTCACTTCTTTCAGCCCTCCTTGCAAACCAGTTCATGTATGTTGACCTCACTTGCTCTCATTTGCCTTTGCCTGCTCTCAGTGATGTTATCACCCATTCAGATTGGTTTTGTGGGGCTAGCCGTGCTATTGCCTTCACTGTGTGATCATCATGAACCCAGTGGAGTCTGGGGCTTGGAGCACAGGAATTGGTCCGAGGGAATGGTAAGCTGATACAGATACATGCTAATCTAAGAAGGACCAAGCTCAGTATGCCAGGTTTGGCATACTATATGCCGGTTTTGGCATAACACAAATAGTGCTATTGGGACAAGAGGTCTCTGAAAACCCCAATTTGATGCTCCCCCAGGCTTTGCAATAATAGTATCCATGGTACTGGGAGCTATGTTGGGGTTTAGATTGAAAGTCTTTTCAAGGCTGGCTTTGCTCCCACAATTACAATTGCTAAGTTGGCAATGTCAATGAGGAAAGGGGCTCTGGAGAAATACAATGCTTCTCAGAAGAAACTTGGGGAGGGAGGGGGCCTCAAATGATTCCAGTATATCACACTTCATCATCTTGGCGTCCAATCAGCTCAATTTTATGCACCAAAAATACTGACATATTATGATTAGATCATTGAACGCAGCCCCATATTTTATCACCGAGCTTTCAAGATTGGACATGAAATAGATATTTACTGGCTGGAGGAAAAGCAGATGAAATGATTAAGGCTGGGCTCGAGAAGCAAGAGGGAATGTGTTGCAATGTATCCTCAAGTATCCAGCAAGGACATGAAAGATAAGACAAGGCCTTGGCCGGTTCAGCACTGACCTTCCCTCTGACCTTCCCTGAGAAGCCCTGGGCAAGCCATGATCGCTCAGCCCCTGTTGTTATCAACAGGGTATAAGTTTCTTACTGCTTGTAAGGCTCTGTCTATCCGTGTTCTTAGGAAACCTCCAGCAGTTACTCATCCTCCTCCTATTCTCTTGGACTGACTGGCTTTTGTAAGCCAGAGCTTATGTTTTGAGAGTGTCATCTCAGCTGCATTACCAGTCCACCTGACCATTCAGTCATCTGATCCTATCACACCACCGATGGCATCCTGTTAGTAACTTACCCAGGCATAAAGTGTGCTACATATGCAGAGTGATTTTTTGGAGCCACACATAACAGTTGTGCCCAGATGGTGTAATGCACGTTGCCTTTGTGCATTGCCTTCGTGCATTGTACATTGCAATTGCATATTGGGTTGTCAGCCAAGCACACTGAACATTGATCACCAGCATGGCACTACCTTGGTATTCAGTATAGAGGTTGCATAACTGCTCTGGCAGATATTTACGTTACACTCAAGCAATGGATGACCTCAGCTCCCATCTCCTCCTCATCCCCAATTTGACCTCTGCCTAGCTTGGACTATGCATTTAGCCACTGCCTCAGATCAACTTTCCTGATCTTAATTCTGGTCTGTTTTGGACTAGGCATGCCCCCTTTCTAATTCAAACTGACAACCATCTTCCTCAGAATCCAAATGTTCCAAATCTGGCTTTTGGTGAGCCCCCACGTTTTCCCTCCTGTGCTACTTCTGCAGTGATCCTTTTTCCCACCCTTGTTTTCTACCTGCATGGGGCAGAGCTAAAACATAGTATTGGGAGCAGGTAGTAGCCCCACTATCAATCATTTAAAATAGGTGGCAAACCTCTGGTCTGCTAGATGTTGCTCAATGCAGCTCCCATCATCCCTGAGCATTGGCTACAAGCATAAGAGTTCCCCCAAAGTTCTGGACTTTGCATTCCTTTTATGGTGCTCAAATCAATAAAGCTCTACTCCAGAGTATTTATATCATACAGTTCCACCCTTTGCTGCAAGGTGACCAGGTCCTCAGCATGGCTCTCCGTGAATTGAAAACAGCTTGATGCAGGGGCTGGGGGCTGAGTACTTCTCCCCCTTGTAAAACACATTGTGTTCCATTACTTCCCATCACAAAGCAACAGGGCTTGACCCCGATGTTTTACCCCATGCCTCCATACAGAGAGAAGTGGAAAATTGCATTGTGCAAACAGCTACCTTCAAATAAAAGCAGGAATCCAGTCTCCTCCACTGAACATGGGGAAAGGATGTTGCTGCACATTCAAAGTTCTTTAAGTGGGTCTTAATAATAGAGAAAGTGGGAGTTATAGGAACTGTTGTGGTTTTTTAAAAGTATGAAACCATCCTGAGGGGGTGAGACTGGCTACATTTGGAGGTACAGAGACTACAGGCTTTTTAGAGAGCTGGAGGTGGTATTGTGTCGATGCTATTTGCTAATTTTGAAACCATTCTTTTTTGGTTTTCGTTAGCACCCAGTGTATTCTCTCCAATGGATCTTGCAGGTCCACATAGGACAGCTCCACACCTTTAGCACTGCAACATCCATGGTGACCTGTACAGGAAGACAGGCGATCAGGGAGCTCCGCATGAGGAGAACTTTCATGTGCCACCTGAAGTCATGACTCTCAGGATAGTCTGTATTCAGACATGAGATCCACCTGATGGGGATGGGGAAATGGGATCTTCCAGATGTTGTTGGACATTACAAAATAAAAGCTAAAAACACTAATATAAATATAAACTCATTTTATATGGTAGGGTTCAGCACCCTGGCCAGCTCTTTGACCATTTAGACTTGCAGTGGTTCCCAAACTTTGGTCCTCCAGATGTTTTGAGTTTCAGATCCCAGAATTCTTGACTGTAGGCCAAGCTGGCTGGGGCTTCTGGGAGTTGAAGTCCAAAACAGCTGGAGGATCACTGCTGATTTAGAGAAAAATCCAAGAGCCGGTTTACCATCCCACTGACATGGAATCCACCAGCTGCCGCTGTGTCAGGTGGGTGATAGGTATCCGACATCAAGTGCACAGAAACAAGTGAAATCTCCCATTGAGCCATGCAAAGCCATTTATGAAGATGCAAGTCCCAAAGCCAGCCAGCATTTTCAAATGAAATGGTTAGTCCAGTAGAAGCCATTCATCTCCAACCCTTGTGGCTTACTATCATATACCAGCATGGGGCATTTTACATCTGCATGGATTGCTCTTTGGTGGGGAGTGAAATTTAGTCTACTTTTAGCAGTAGAGGGAGCTAGGGTTCTTTGGAAACAGCTCAGTAAATTTTGATTTCCCCCCTTCCCTTTTCTTTTGGTTCATTTCCCTTCCCTCTTGCTTCTATAAATGCACAAAGAGAGAGAGAGTAAAAAATAACACAGAATGAAAACTTGGAGGAAACCCCCCCCCCTCACAATCCACCGTCTGTCATAGTTCCAAGATGACTGTCGTAAATTATAGGCCCTAATAACAATAATAATAAAATATGAATGAAAGCAGTTGCCAGATTAGCAAAGATATTTAATGCTTCCAGTCTGTGATCAATACCCTTGAATTGAGTCTGATCCAGGCTTTCTGTAGATGGTTTTGATCCCATCCATCACTATCGGTGTGTGTACTTTTAAGAGAGAGACAGAGAAAGAGAGAGACCAAGCACACAACTGTCCTTCCTTTCCTACTCTTCCCTTCCCTTCCATCAGTCACAAAGCTTGCGCTTGTAAAAACACATTTACAATAAGAAGGCCTCAAAACTGATGTTTTCCAAGCCTTCCCTTCCAGCGAGTGGTGACCCCAGAATTGGCCCTGCTGATGGGATCAACTTAGCTTTCACTTAACCCCTCCTGGCTCGGTTGCCCTTTTGTACATTTCTTCAATTATCCTTCCCACTACTCTTGAAAAACAGCAGGGAAAAGATTCTTTGGTGCAGCCCAAGGACGAAAGTTATGGAGGGAGGGGGGACGGCGACAATCAAAATAAAATACCATCAAGCCAGAAGAACTAAAAAGCGCTCTGAAGAGAGTCAGCATCACCCAGCTTTGGACATCCGAGGGACCTTACTTGGCCAAGGCCCATGGTTTATGCAACCTCTCTTGACTCTCTTGTTGCAGTCCTGATGGTAGTTAGTTCCAGATGGAGTCACTTAATAGTCTGTTCCCTATTATTGACTTCCAGCAAGCAGCCAAATACTCATTATGAACATGCATTCCCAGACTACCTTAGTTAATAGCTATTGATATTCTGATCCCTTCTACATGTTCCCAGGCGTCCTCTGAATTCGGCAATCCCTTTCCCCCTCATCTCTGGTTCTTGCAATGGTGACGTTTCACAGGTCATGCAAGCATGGAGTTTCACTGTTTAACCCCCCCCCAAAAAAACCCCCACCCTTCACTCATAATGCATCATTTTTTGATAACTTTAGAAGTCTTTACTTTAACTGTGTTAACATCGATGATGTAAATGGTTTGAGGACAACCCTATTTCCCATTATCTTGATTTCTTGCTTTTAAGGCCAGGTGGGAGGGGCTGGGTCCCATTTTGGGCCATTTAAAGTCTTTTTAATTGATTTCTTTAAAAATTGAAAAGTAACATGTCAGGAATACTTTAATAACAAGAAAAGGAACAGATCAATTTTATAATATCCAGTAAAAAAGATTAATGGCAATGCATTTTTGGTGGTTATTACTGACACATTAACCCTAATATTTCCAGACTGTAGGGACAGTGTGTTTTGAGTGTTGGACTAGGCTACTGAGAGACCAGGGTTTGAATCCCAGCTCAGCCATGGAAACCCACTGGGTGACCTTGGGTGAGTCACACTTTCTCAGCCTCAGAGGATGGTCATGGCAAATCCCCTCTGAAGAAACTTGCCAAGAAAACCCTGTCTCTAGCTGTTCTAGAGACACCATCAGAATAGGAGTTGAGTCAAGGGTCTCAATCAACAGAATTCTGAATTCTGCAAATGAATCCTTGCCTTTCCCATACGACTAAACCTATGGTTGCTGCTGCAGAATTCTGTATTATTGGCTCTAAATCACTGTTGTTTAACTGTAGCCTCTTTTGCATGGAAGCGGGAGGATGCTTTGTCTCAGACTTGTGGATGTGATCCTTGTTGGCTACTCTAATCACTGTGGAAAGAAATGGTGTGGAGGCCATTTAGCAGAGGAATTTGGGAATATGCCCCACCATGCTGCGTGTCTTATTTTATTTTTTGGGGTGCTTGCAAAATAAATGCTGGTAATAAACAGTGATGGGAAAATCAATGGGAACAAATGAAGTACCAGCCGTGCTGTATTTTAGTCTCCACCATTTCATTGTTGATGCTTTGATTAATAACAAGCAATTTGATATTGAGCAGAGCCTCCCCGAGGCAGTGAGGATCGTGGAAGCATGGACAGCAAAAGAGAACAGCAACAACTACAACAACAACAGTGACAAACAGGTGGTTGGAGAACTACTGTTGCTGAATCCTGGTCTCCCAGAACCCTAGTTCACCACCGAAGCACAGAAACAGAGAATCTCACCCACTCTAAACAATTCCTGCCAAGAAAATGCTATTATGGACAACAACCATTTCCTCCATATAATCTTCTACTTACTCCGTTAAGGTTCACACATAGCTACACCAGATCTTTAGTAGCGCCTTTGTCCATGTTTTGTGGCTGTTTTCTAGTATTTTTGAGGTGGGTTCCTGGGTTTATCTCTGTTTTGTAAGGCAGTCAAGAGCCTCCTTTAGGCTTGTGGGGACCAAAGCGTTCAACTTTAATATGCATTCTACCTCTTTTCTGGTCAGAATTCAATAGTATTTCCCTTTTCTGTAGCCCCAAAACTAAGCTCTGCTGGAAGATGGCATTGTTGCAAGAAAGGAAAGTTTAGCTAACACCCCTGTTTTCAGCCAGAAGGTTTCCAAAGAGTGCTGGGAGTGTGACCCCAAGTGCGGTCTCTGCTCACCAGTTCAACCAGTCCTGCGGTCACTCGGACGTGGCTGCCAATGGGTCAGCGATGATAAAAGACTACTTCTCCCTCCCCTACCCATGCATGTTCTCTGTTGTTCGGAACAAAAAATCAATACAGCTGTTAGTGCTAAGCTGTCAGATGACTTTTGATGCCTAATATCTGATGAAGTAGTCTCTCTGGGGTAGATATTTACACTCAAATGGTTTTTCTATCACCCACCATCTGCATTGAAAGTGCTCTCTTTCTCCCCATCTCTTTATTAACCCCCTCCACATCGACAAATGGTAGATCTTACCCTAAGAAGGCTGCTTGTGATCTGAACATCAGAAGGGTTGGGGGATATATATATATATATATATATATATTGCCAGAAGAAGAATAGAGAAAAGGGAGGGAGAGGAAGAAGGTGCCACACAAGGTGAAGATACCAAAAGAGGACTTTGCACTGGTTACGGACTGGATACGGAGTTAGGGTTTTAAAAATTCAAACCAGAAGTCATACTGGGGTGCTTCAGGATTGCTGTGTTTATCCTCCGAGGCTGTTTTCAGAGCTGACATTGAAAGAGCTTTTAAGCTCAGTGGTAATAATAGTTAGCACTTATAAAATGCTTTGGAGCATTCAAAACCCATCATGGATGTTATTGCGGCAATCTTGAAAAACAAGCCCATAAAAGAGGTTGCTATTATGATCCCCCAATTGCAGATGTGGGGCCAAGGCCTGGAGCCTGGATCCTGCTTCCGCCATCTGTCACTCTGTTTATCAATGCCAGTCCTTTTCCATAGTAAATACCTGCCCCTCTTTTGTCCCTCTTTCTTTTTTTTTCCCCTTCCTAAAATGTCATCAGTATGTTATTTTGCACAGTTTATCTCCATTCTTCTTGGACTTTAGATGTTGACTCTGACTGTGAGAATGGGTGCATCCTGTCTCTAGTGCCCAGATCTTAAGGGTGGGAGTAAGATTGGACTGCTTTGCTTTTTAATACAAACCAATGTAATTTGATCTTCCTGAACCAATATGCGAACTGGGATACAAATATCCTTGGGCTTCTCCCTATTACCTATTTAGGAATGCATAAAGTACAGCCCATAAGTTGCATGTAGCTGTGATTGTTCTTTTTTGCAGCCCAGGATCCAAACCTCTAAGACCCCCGTTTAAAAAAAAAATGGCTGAAAAGATCACTATAAAATACCCCAAAACTGGAAACACCATTCCCAGCTCCCAAAGCCTACTAATCTTGCCAGAAATTGCAAGCCCTTTAACTGTCCCACATTTGCAAGGACAATCTCAGTTAATCCTCTGTCATCCCAGTTTTTTCTCCAGTTGCTTTTAAAATGTCCCAGTTTCTCTCTCCTCCTCCCACTTTCCACTATCATCTTCAGTTTACTACATTTCCTGCAAACTGAGTTCAAAACGCAAAAGTAGTTCACATTCAGTTAACTCGGGCAGGGGAGGAAAAGAAGTGCCCTTCCCAGTGGACTCATGCAAAAGCAAACTGCGGCAGCCTTTCCCAGCCTGTGTGTCCTTATAAACAACGTTTGTCATCTTGACCACACTCTGATGTTGCTTGGCCATATCTGTTCCAGTTTTCATTTGAGAAAGTTGGAAGTTATTTTGGGCCCATTTTCACCTGGCAATGCAGAAACACTTTGGGCTTTGATACACAAATTAGTCTCAGTCATCTCTCCTGTGAACCTTCTGCATGCAAAATATGTGTTCTACCACTATGCTTAGCCCTGCTTCATATAAGTGAAGCAAGAGATGCTCTCCAGGGCAGACACTGAAGAAAAATTCTGGAAGAAGATATAAAGGCCTTAATGTAGTTTATTAATGAAGCAGCTGGTCCTCATGAATGGCAGAAGTTTGTAGAAAACATTCATATATTACTAAGGATTCCGTATGGCATGGTATGGGAGGAGGTCAATATATGTGTGGGGTGACTCCATGAATTATCACACTGGGTAATGCCAACCCCAATGATGCCACTGTGTCCAAGAGACATGATGGTTTCCAGGCCATACCTTCCCCCAGGTATGGAGATCATCATGACAGAGTAAGAGATGGTCTTTCTTTTCTATACATCCATGATATCCATGAAACAGCAGTATATCTTCTTTTACACAAGCAAAGATCTATTTTGGTGCAGTGTCTCTGATGACCACAGTCTGAAAGAATGGAGGCATATAAGAGCAAAGCCACATTTGTTATGTTTTCTTTAGAGTGTTTTCTGATGGGCAGCGAGGAAACGTTGAAGCAGAAATCATAACCCTTTACCCTATCAAGGCTGTACCAAGAGCCATTCTCTCTAGCAAAGCATGAAGGCATAACTGTGGCTCCAAAGATTATCTGCTTTAGACAAGATAATCACTTAACAGGAGTTGTGTGGAACTTGGGTTCTGAAGGACCTTTTCCAAACTGCAAATCTCTGAAGTTTAGCAACAGGAGCAATAAGGTAGATGGCACGAAGCCTTCATAAACTTCACTTCATGCCGACGCTGATGCTGGATGGGAACACTGTAAAGTTAAGATTAAAAAAAACCCCACATCCATTGCTTTAAAACATTGCAGACAGAGAAGCTGTTAGCATTTCCTCCTAGGTTTGCCATCAAATTAACAGATTTACTATCTTCATTGGGTTTTAAGTGTTTTGATTTTAACAGCTGATTGACTTAACCTGCCTACTGAGATCAAGCCTATAAAAAGTTGATTTAGCATCAGGCTGCACCGTAGTCATGAGAAATCACTTCAGTTAGTGTTGTGTCCCAGTCACCCTAAGAATGGCATTATTACCTCCAGATGTTTTTGCGTGCACCCACCAGCGGCATGAAAACTCTGCATGAGGTCTAGGTAGTTCCTAAACCTAAAAGATCCATCTAACCAACTATGAAAGAGAAGCAATGGTGGCTACTGACTCTGAAATCAGCGGCACATTGAATCTGCTCTGGTTTTCAGACCAAACTTTCAAGGAGTTACTCAAGGGGCTGAACTTATTATGGAGATAGAGTTCAGCACTTTGGATAGCTCCACAGAGCCTGGAGACTCCTGCCTCCATCAAAGGAAGATGTGCTTAAGATGGACTAGTAAGTTGCATGATTTTTAAAAAATAAGACTGTGGCATAATGATGGATGATGATCAACAAGTGAGGAGAACCAGAAATGCATGTTTTTTCAGAAAGAGACTTGCAATGCCTATTCATTTTTTTCCAGAAGGCAAATGATATAGCAATGACTTAAAACATATGGAGCACATGCTTAGGGCAGGATCTCACGGACTGTAGTTTTTTGTGGGGTTTTTCGGGCTGTGGGCCATGTTCTAGAAGAGTTTCTTTCTGATATTTCACCAGCATCTTCTCTGAAGATGCCAGCCACAGATGCTGGTGAAACATCAGAAAGAAACTCTTCTAGAACATGACCACACAGCCCAAAAAAACCACATGGATGCCGGCCATGAAAGCCTTTGACTTCACATCTCACGGACTTTTACATTGCATAAACACATACAAGGACCACCATGCTGTAGTTATTTGAGGGTTGGACTAGACTTCCAAGAGACCAATGGTTGGATCAGCCATAAAAACTCATTAGGTGACCCTGGGCAAGTCACAAATACTCCCTCAGACTTAGAGGAAAGCAATGGCAAGCCTCTAAATAAATTTTGGCAAGAAAACCATATGATAGGATGGGTATAAGCTGGAGCTGACTTGAAGGTGCACAACAACTACATATAAGCATAGTTGCATTGGATCTCAGAGTTATATAACTGGCACCATAGTGCTGAATTCCCTTGTTGCACAACCATGGCTTAGTCAATGCCCACCAAGCCAAAAGCGAGTGCTGTGTGTGTGTGTTTTCTGGCATGAATGGATGCAGTAGGGACCATGTTTACACAATGTCTGAGCAAGCACAATTGCTTGAGTAAATTTTTTTTTCTTACTAGTATAGTGACCCAATGAGAGTTAGTATGGTGTAGTGGTTTGAGCATTGGACTACTTACTACTCTGGAGATCTGGGTTCAGTTCCTTGATCGGCCATGGAAACCTACTGAGTGACATTGGGCAAGTCACACACTCTCAGCTCCAGATAACTCCATGACAGGTTTGCCTTGGGGTCACCGTAAACTGGAAACAACCTGAAGGCACACAACAATATCAACAAATAGGATCTTGATCAACATATAAGAGCTTCATTTCACCTGTGTTTGTGTTTGTGTGTGGACAATTGGGCCATGAGCACTAAACAAAATTACTCTATAACGTCAGATTTGGCATTTTGTTTTAGGCTGTGCCAGGTTATCTTCAGACATCTCCCAGATGATGTCATGGCCAGTCGTTCAACTGAACTCTATTTATTCTCTTTTGAACCCCAATGGTTCCCAAGCTTCTGTGCACCTTAAAAAAATCTTAAATTTGTGTGTATTAGCTTGTCCTGGGCCACTACTCCACAGGACGCAAACATCCTCTCATGCTCAAATTCTGCAATTAATCTACTCAGTATGCATATTCTCCTAATATGATAGTGTGCTTCTCCAACCAAAGACACTCCAAACAAACTGCTAGGATCTACAATGACAAATATCTTAGGGCCTTTGCAGACTGCCAGAAATAGTGCAAATTGAGTCCAGTTTTAGGGTTAGGGTTAGGGAATCATGGGAACTGTATTTTATTGTGGCACCAGAGCTCTCTGACAGAGAAGGCTCAATGTCTCAGAAAAAAACACAATTCCCATGATTCCCTAGCACTAACCCTAACCCTAAAAGTGGACTCAATTTGCACTATTTCTGGCAGTCTGCAAAGGCCCATAGTGGGTGGTTGGTGTATTTGGGATGGCTGGAGTAATCTCCATTATCACTTTGTAGAGGAAGAAGTCCTTTCTTTTCCATCTCTTTCTCCCTCTGCCTATCTCCAAAAAACAATGCTCTCTGTGCAATAGCAAGAAGGATTGGTACATTACCCTCCAGCCAGAATGCTGCCACAAAATGGAAATCAAATACTGGGGGAGGGGAGTTAGTAGGAAATCTTTACAAGCAACAAATCCCCGATACACTGAACCACATGATGCTGGCTTCATATAATGAAAATAATGTTGTCCCCCCCCCCCGCCCCGCCAAGCTGGGCAAAGCAGGTTGGGAAAGAAAAGTGGTATAATTTGCTTGCATTTATTACTCTAGACACCGAATCCCACCTTTAAAAAGTAAAATAATAATAATATCTTTGATATATTAGAGGTGCATATGCGCACACTCACCAACACATACATACATATATACATACATAATCTTCAAAGCTGTATTCCAATTATCCCTCTTGAAGCACTGGTACCATAAAACACATTTGACTTAACTTCTCACATCTATTTCCCTCAATCCAAAGCCTGCTGCAATCAGCTGCAGGACTGAAAACCATGCCATTTTCAGCAATATATATATATATATATATATGAAAAAAAATACCGAAAGAGAAAGAAGGAGCCTGTTATTTTTATGTGCTCATAAATGCTTTTATAGAAGAAAATATGTCAAATGACAAGGCAGTTTGCTATGGGTATGTGGAAAAACTTTCCGCTTAATTTAAGATTTTAAAGTGGGGGAATTGTTCTAGCTGCCAGTTACAAAGCCTTTAGCAATCTGTATTCTTCAAAGGGCTGGATATATACGGCGCATGGCTACTCCATGCACAGGACACAATCTGCCAGGCACAGCTGTGCAACCTCAATTTATTTTAGCCCCACACAAAGCCCTGTTGGGGTGCACTGGTGCAGAGAAGCACACTGCATCAGCGGACTGTCCCTTTATACTACAGATAGCTAAAATCTCCAAGACTTAATAGCGTATCTATTCGACAGATGCAAGTTGATTGAACAGGGGAATATAATTCAATATATTTTTCTGGGGTGAATTTTTAAGTGTTGAAAACATGCACTCCTCATTTGGGCTGTTGTCAGCAGTTCCTGAGAAAATGGTCATATCTGTTCATTTGCACTGCCCACAGTCACCCACAGCAATGGACACTACCACTGATCGTTTATCTGGAAGTGGAATATTATGTGATCCCTGATAGGGTTGTGTTGACCATGAGGCCAGTCCCAAAAGGAGGAAACATCAATAGCTAGGAGGACACTGGTGACAAACCAGCAGCCCCAGTTGTCACAGGAAACTGTGATGTTGAACTGGGTGGGTGGGGTGGCGTGGACATGAATATTTCCATAAGTGAAGTATTTTCAGGAAGGATTTTTAGTCTCCAATCAGGAAACTGAAACTGCAGAAGAATCAGCACAGATGTAGGTAGGTAACAGTCATTTCCAATTCAGAAAGAATGCTGGGAAAGGTAATTCCTATGAGGAAAGAGATGGGGGCTTGGGTGTCTCAAAGAGAAAACCATTTGTCCCTAAAATTATTGTTCGTAGGATTCTTTGACGGACACTTGGGCCAACTGGTATACAACTGAGGTACGTTTTGTAGTGACAATCCAGTCCAAGAGTCATTCTGCTACCAAACAGGCTGGGATCTCTCTTGTGAAATACATTCTGTCATAGTCTTGCATGCAAGCCTCCTCTACCGTCAAGCTGAATCCATCTTCTTGAAAGAGACCATGTTGGTGGGAATCTCTGCCTCCACCAGCAGCTGTGGAAAAACCTTTTGTGTTTAACTCTTTCTATGTCTCATTCTGAGAACCGTGGTGATACGTTTATTCTTTATAAACTTCTCTTCAACATTCCTGGCCTTTAGGGCTGCCAAAAAAGACAGATGCTTGTGGTACAGGAGTAAACTTCTGTGGAGGAAAAGTCCTGCTCAGAATCCCCAAGTAGCATGTGTGGTACATGCATTACTCAACCATTCATGGTGTCTTTGTCGTTTTTAATTGTTCTCCAAGTTGTTGAGACTCCTCAGCAGCTGAGTAATGATGGAGCAGTGAGTGAAGGCAGGCTCTACTTCAGAGATTTCTCAAAGCCTTTGTTGGAAAGCCAACACCTTCAGAGCTGTTCTGTTATCAAATGGCATCTCTCTCTCATCATTTGAGTCCATGCTTCACAACTGGTCCTCATCAATCCAGATGGTTTTTTGCTGTTCTTCTGCCACCTTTTCCTTGATGATACGGAGGAGGTCCTCAATGCTGCTCCAAGCATCAGCTTCCAAGGAGGCATAAAGGCAGGGCAAACCCTCCAGTTCTTTCTCGTTCTGACGGCACATCGGCAAGAACTCTTCCTCTATCTCAGGCTTTGGTAGGAGCTTCCTGCATCGTAGAAGGAAACCCATAAAAGACACTCATTACACATATGCACAATGGTGTTACATACGCTCACATACAAATATTTCCACTTCCCCTTGAAGCAAATCCCCACAACCTCTTGCACCACACCTGAGCAAAACAGATATCCAAGGTCATGCAAAAGGTGAGCTGCATCATAGAATCAAGTTGAAGTTGGAAGAGACCTCAAGGGTTACCAACCTCTTCCATGCAGGAACACAGAAGCAAAGCACCCCCAATAGATGGCCATCCAGCCTCTGTTTAAAAAACCCCAAAGAAGGAAACTCCGCGACACTGATCATCCTCTTTTACCTGTGCTTCTGTGGCATATACCTCCAGACCAAAACATTTGCTCTGTGAATTTGGGCTCACCTTGTGACCAAGCTTTAAGCATGTAGGAATGCATTTCTCTCTCACTGTTTTCCTCTTTACTGCAAACTCTTTGGAAACAGAGACCTTTGGCGGCTGTGCCAAAAGTGGGAGCAATGATAGCATTCATCCCATTGACACCGGTTCAGCAGAACTAGTTGCTAAAATTGTTAAAGGAGGAAAAGGCTGATGGGAAGGTTTAAAAGGGAGGATATTACTCCTTTAATATATGATAACAGTGGCAAGAATACTGTCTGCTCAAGCTTAGAAATGGCCCCAAAAGCACCAATGATGGAAGAATGGTTGTTTAGGCTGCGGACTTTGCCCAAGTTGCCAAACAGATGTGGATTTTTAAAAGGTTAATCAAAATTTGTTTTTGAAAGACTGGAAACAATTTAATGGACTTTTAAAGCAATAACAAACCTAATGATGTAATAATCTAATCTGAAGTTATGATTACTAGTAAGTTGAAGCTTTAAGGAAGAGCTAACGGTAGAATAATGTATTTTTTATTATTTGGGTTTTGTTATTCATCTAGGGCTGCTGCCACATTGCAGAATTAATGTGCCATGTTCATGTATGGTAGAGTATCCAGGTACATATATATGTATCTATGTATCTATGTGTATATACATCTTGCATTGGAGATATGCATTAAAAATGTGTGAAGGAACTCCCACTTACATCTTCTCCCAAGTATGTTTTATACTTAAATTAAATGGTTCTAGTTCTGAGAGAGTTAGTTGAGCTTTCAAGTGCCACTGAAATGAAATGAGACAAGAAAGTATGAACTTATCTAAGTCCCATTAATTTCAATAGGACTTAAGTGCAATTAACTTTCTCTGACTTAGGGACAATAATTTTAACTGGGAGACAGCCTTACGAAATACAAGTAGCAATACATTTAATCTAAAACCTCAGTCCATTAATAGTGTTTCTTCTGTTACATACCACACAAGTAGAGAGCATTCAGCACGGCTGGAAAAATTAGTATTCTGTCCCAGCATCTTAATATATCTGTACCATTCAAAGTATCTTTCTGAAATCCAAGGCTATATGCAAGCTCCATTATCAAAAATTCAATTTTTTATAAGCTACAAATACATAGTGGGCAACTGAGTTGTCATGCAGTTATTTACCAATGAATAAAGTTCTATTGTTGGTTCAATTTGATTAACCCAGATTGAAAGCTCTGACAGAAGCACAATAATTGACAGTAGGTTAATGCTTTATGTTTTTGTTACCAAAGACAGGATAACACTGGCCGTGTCCCTTTGAAATATTTATGACTCTCCAGATTTACTTTAGGATACATTAGATACCCTTTCGATCTCCCACTGAATATAACGCCATGGGCTAATAATTTTCTATTGATTTTCTATTAAGTTTACATTTAGACTTGTTTTCAATGTCATTTTCCATATTATCTTCCATTTGTTTGCTGAAATGGTAGTCGGCAAGTCACTTTTGCACTCACCCCCATCTAGTAGTGATATGACCTTACATTACAAAATTCTTTTACTGTATATATGCATGTATAAGTCTAGAAATTTTAGTAAAAAAATTGACCCAAAAAACCTGAGTCAACTTATCCACAGGTCAATGTAAATACTGTACATTAACTCTTATAAGAAAAGGAACTATCTCCTGGTGAAAGGTAGGAGCGTAACCTGTCTTTGAAGCACTTTCTTCCATCCATCCTTTAATGTAAACACAAACAGTTATGCCTGCTGGAATTTTGTATGTTCTTTGGCATCATTTTCCTTTGCTTCATCCTTTGGATTCTTTATTATATGCCCCTACGTTTTACCCTCGACTTATCCACTGGTCATATCCGAATCCATAATTTTGGTCCTAAAACCTGCCCTCGACTTATAGTTGAGTATATACGGGTAGCGTTATTTTGGAGAAAGTAAACCTAAATATTTTATTTATTCATGTCTATGCTTGCTCTCTCTTTCTCAATCTCTCTCTCTCTGTTTTCCACACACAGATACAAGGTTAGAAGATTATATGTGTATTATGGCTGAGATCATGCATGGTACAGTATAAGCCATAAAGTAATTGTTCCACATGCAGAACTTCACAACAGCTGGTCCTTCCACACTTACTTTTGAGCTTCTGTAGCCCCTTCCCATAGCCATTTTGTGGCTGGTGGAGAGCAGGGAGAGATCAGAGAAGCCCTTGTAGCCAGACAAAGTAGACTATCGCATAAGCAAGTTAAATTGATTGACCTGAGCTGGCTTAACATTTAAAATGGATGGCATCCTGATTTTATCACAAGGATTTAGCCACCGAAATAGCCACCCAGGTGCAGCCCAAGTCCATCCCCAGTCCCAGGGATGCTCAGCGTGGCTTTTTTCAAAGCTGGGAGTTTTCTGGCTTAAGGAAATGGCTGCCAGAGTGACCCTGGGAGTGGGGATGGACCCAGGCTGCACTTGGGCAGCAATTTCAGTGGTTAAATCCTTGTAATAAAATCAGGATGCCACCTGTTTTAAATTTTAAGCCAGCTCAGGCAAGCCGCTTTAATTGCTTATGTGATAAGCTCCATAGAATGATCATCTTCTAGGATTCATTGGGCTCCTCTGGAGATCTCAGTATGTAGAGAGATGTTGTAGCACCTTTGAGGCTAACTAAAGAAAGAAGTTGGCAGCATGAGTCTTTATAGACTTAAGTCTGCTTCCTCAGATGCATTTGGACCCACTTCCCCATCTGAGGAAGTAGACTGAAGTCTACAAAAGCTCATGCTACCAACTTCTTTCATCAGTGAGTCTCAAAGGTGCAACAAGATCTCTCTACATGTCGATTCTACAGACTAACATGGCTATATCTTTGAATTCTACCACTCTGGAGGTCTCAGCGGATGATGCATTCATTTCAGATCTGGCTACAGGGACACAGCCAGATGCTTCTCTGACCCCCCTCCCCCTTGTGCTAAGCTGCAGGATGGTTGTGGGGCTGCCGTGGTTCAGAAGAAAGTCCAGGAGAAGGTTCGGTCATTGTGGAGGATGGAAGAAACTTCTCCCTTCTGCAATGACCCCCTTCAAAGACATGTGCAAGTGTAAGGTGGATGCATGTCTGTGTATGTCATTAACAAGATTGCCAGCCTATGTATGTTTTACACAGAAAATGAACATTTTTGAGATATTCTTTCTTTAATAGTCTCTATGAATTCTCTCTGTGTTTTTGTGTGTACTATTTACTATAATATTTGAAAAACATAGATGATACTAAAAATATTGTGTATAAAATTACTTTCAGGCTATGTATATAAGGTGCATACAAAACATAAATGAATTTCATGTTTAGACTTGGGTGCCACCTCCAAGATATCTCATTAGGTATATGCAAATATCCCACAATCCAGAAAAAAAAATATCCAAAACCCCAAAGACTTCTGGTGCCAAGCATTTTGGATAAGGGAGACTCAACCTGTTTTCTGTGCCGATGCCCTGCTTAAGCTCATGTTAACAATATTTGACTGGATTATTATGTTAACAATATTTGACTGGATTATTATAAACCGTATCACTTTCTTGTAAAGTTCTTCTATTGCTCAAAAAAGGGGAAGAGATTCTATTTATATGTGATCACCTGAGGTTTCACCTGCTCATAAACTCATATATTTTTCATCTAAAATCCTGGACACTTATCACAGCTCAGAACTGAGCCAAGGCCTCCAAAGCTTGGTTGCAGGGTTTTACAGTGATGCTTTTAATAGCAACAAAGGTGACAGCAAAATCTTAAATAGGCTGTGCCAACATTAAAAGTCAAGACAGAGGTCTCAAGAAAGGCATGGTGTTCTCTGTTTTTGGTAAAAAGTCTTAGAAAGCTCAGAAATACTGAGCTGATTCTGAAGCAAGCTGAAGGGAATTCATTCACTGTTCATTTATTATGACTTCATTATTTTCAAGAGCTAACATTTTAAAAACCTTCTGCAAATTGCCCCATTAGGAACCCTTGGATCAAATTGTCTTAAGGCTTCAAAGGAGTGATATCTGAGACAATTGTGTTTAAAAAGACGGTTAGTCAAAACTAAAATGGAAACACACAGAGAAAGGAAATACTAAGCAGAAAAGGAGAGAGAGAGAGAGAGAGAGAGAGAGAGAGAGAAATCAGAGTTGCAATTTAAGGCCTAAATTTGGAAACCTACTGAATGAACCTGGTCAAGTCACACTCTCTCACCCTCAGAGGAAGGCAAGGGCAAATCTTCTCTGAACAAATTCTGCCAAGAAAAACCTCTAACAGGTTCGCTTTAGGTGTGCGGTAAATATGAAATGACTTGAAGGCACACAACAACAAGAAGTCCCATCTGGAAGAGACCCATTGAATCAATGGGTTTTTACATAAGTGCCAACTCATCAAATTCCCAATTGTTTCAATGGGCCTACTCTAGTTGGAGCGAGCAACTGGATTTAGCCCTTTGAAGGAAGACAAAAAAGACAGTACTGAAATTTCAGACTGAATAAAGAATACTAAAGATTAAGAAGAGGAGGAAAGATCATGGCAAGCGAGGGAACTGTTTAGAAAACTTTTGGATATACAAAGGAGTCTAAGACCATATCCAGACTGACTGAAGAGTCCTAAATTTTGTTCCTGTTCTTCTTGATTTTACACTGAGTTTAACATGCACTGACTGGGGAGCTGGTATAAAAAGTCTCTGATTGTATGAGTAGCTGATATAAAATATTCTGGGATAAACAAAACATGTATGGATTTCCAAAGGAAAATCAAAAAGAACAGGAACAAAATCTGGGACTGTCTGGCCTTTTAATCAGTTTGGATAGAATACTTGATAAATCTGGGGTGGAAATCATGCTGTCCTCCAATTGTGGCTGGACTGCAACACCCAGCAGCCCCAGGCAACATAGCCAAAGGTGAAGGGAGTTGCAGTTCAAAAAGCATCTGGAGGGCCATGTGATAAAGGAATCTGCTTTTGGCACAATTCAGTGAGACCCAGGTGTCAACCATCAGGTCCAAAGTTTACACTGCCATTGGCCTGGATTTTTGTGTCCCTGATCATCACCCATGCCAAAATTTTCAAGAGGAAGGAATGAGAAAATTATGGGATAGAACAGTGTCAGGCAAGAAGGTGCTATGATACATGGGAAAGAAAGGATGATAGGCCTTTTTTCCTATTCTTGACAACATCAAGCTAATAGCATCCAATGAAACGATGAAAGCATCCAACATACCTGAACTTCTTGATATTTTTTTCTGAGACTCTAATAAAGAGAACAATGGGATATATCCTGGCTTTGATTAAATCCTTTGTGCAGCCGATGCCAACTTCAAGCAGACAATGTTTGTTCTGTAAATATGAAGTCAGGAAAAGGACTTTGGTAAGTACACCTTGGGATCTGTAAGCACACAGTCTCAAGCGGGATTAGGCAAATCACCTCCCACTGACTGCGCACCTGGGAAAATTACTTTATATCAGACAGTACAGGTATATCGGTTGTCCTTCTCTTTAAATCTCCCCCAAGGTCTTGCCCCTTCTGTCCTTTTGGTGTGATTTCCAAATATATCCTTGCCTGTAACCATCACTCCTCCACCTCCCTTATCCCTCTTCTCATCTTCCTCCACTCCACCCATCTTCCTTTGCTGCATATTAATGTTTGGGATGCCCCACATATAGTTGCATCTCTCCAAACCCTCTTCAAAATCCAGTATTTCTGTAAGTCTTTTGATTTAGGACTTCATCACACCAGCATGCTGCCCTGCCACAAGTGTGCTAATTTAAGAACAGGAGCATACCAGTTTGACATCAATTGTTATCACATTTCCCCCATGATAAGTCCTTTGGCACCCTAGGGTTGTGTGGTCTGTTTTCCGCACTGTCAAATGTTGCCTTCAGGGATGAAGGGGGGAATGAACCGCTTCCCAAAATGTGAATGTGCGTGCAGCAACCAGATTTGGGAAAGTGTTGGAGGCTGTGATCGCTGGAGGGAAAGGAGCAGAATCACAGCCACTCACACCATATGCCTGCCTGAGAAGCAGAACTGCAGCAGAAGGTAGTAATGAAATAGCAGGAAGATTGAAAGCCTATTGACAGGTTTTGCCCATCAATGAAAAGGTGCACTACAGTAAAAAATGGAATACTGTGCACCCTTGATATCTGCTGAGGTTTGGGTCCAAAACTGCCAGCGGATACCGAAATCTGTGGATGCTCACAATGCCATGGTAAAAAGGAGTCCCTTATAGAAAATGGCAAAATCAAGCTTTACCTTTTGGAATTTATATATGTTCTTCCAGACATAGGTTGCTTTCTCCTGGCCTAAGCCATTATTCTTTAACCCAATTAGGAATAATTATATTTTATAATGTTCTAATTTGAGCTAAAGGACATGTGGTTTAGATGGCAATGGTAGTTGCAGACCAGGGTTAGGGAAAGGGTGACCTCTGGGACAGATGTGCTCCTCAGGCTCTTTTCTGTGGCCCCAGAAGCCCTCTGAGCTTGCATAACAATGATGGCATATTCATAGAATCATAGAATCATAGATTCATAGAAACCCATTACTGAAATTTTGTGTCAACAGCTAATGATCCAACAAACTGCAGCTGAAATTTGCTCCTACATTAACCCTCTTCCAGTCAGCCTGGCTTTCAACTTTGCAGGCCAACACCTCTGAAGGGCATTAGAAATGTACAACTCATCAAGCATCGTTAAAATGACTTGATCGATAAAACATTCTTAGCCCAGAATCCGCCTACCCAATGCAGAGTCAACAAAGCAAATAAATTCTTTTCCCTGCCTACTGCATTTGTTTGTTAATTCGCTATAATGGGCCCCTTCCTGAAAAAGAATTAACAGATCTAAAGAGGGGGATTAAGTCAAAATGAAGGAAGCATGTGCAAAACATAAGCACGTAATTGAACTTTGTTGGTTCAAATGCAACATGTTCTGTAATTACTTCTCAAAGGGGGAAAAAACTCCTTATACTTGTCTTTTCCCTGCTGTATAACAAGCATCCTGCATCTCATGCCATCTGTTTGGGCTTGACTTCATCATCTTTGTTCGGCACATCACTGTCTCTTTCTATAGCTCAGATAAACCTCTTTAGATATCTATATCTATATAAAACCCAAAAGTTTCCTGCCCCTGATAGATATATGCGTGAAAATCTAGGGACAGAGATGGAGGAACAACTTGAAGAAATGAAGGATAATTGTCTGTGTTTAAGGTGGGCCATGCAACATCACAACAGGCAATGGAAGCAGAGGGATGGAACCATTTGTGAGAAAGCCAGAAGGATTGGGAAGAGAAAAGATTCTCTATTTATTTATTATACTTAGACTTTTCACCAAAAAAGGCTCTCCAACATGACTAATGATAATAAAATACAGAATTAAAAACAACACCATGATTACAGTGTAATATCACAGATCAGACACCTCAGTTTGGAAGAAAAGTTAGTGGCAGTATTTACCTGGGAAAAGAATGAAAGAGAGAGAAAAAGGAGATTCCTATCATTCTACCTCTTATGTAATAATAGGATAGATATCTCATTCTCCAAACATGGTTCTATATGAAGCCAAAAGGAAACCACAAGAAAGGAGGTGTCTCCAGACCTGGGGAATTGCAAAGATTTTCAAAAATAGAAATCCCCATTTCCCTCATCTAATGCTCTGCTTGTATGTTTTGAAATTAAGCACAAACTGCAAAACCAACCTTACTTTTTGGTTCTCTATTGGCCAAAGGAGAAAGGAGCCCAGCAGCTCTGTCTCTAGAACTGGTCCCTGGCAATAACTTTAGTGTTTTCTCAAAGTGGGTTCTTCGCCCTGACCAAAGATCTAGGCAAGATGACTCCAGTTACCTTGGCAGCGACAGCCTCAATATTTGCAGGGAAGATACATTCGTAGGTGTGCGGATTCCTTTCTCGGGAGTATATGATTGTTTCGGTCTTGTGTCTCCTCCAGAATTCCTCCTTTGTTATGATGTCTAGGAAAAAAGACAGAAAAGAAAAATCTCTACCACTCCAGTAGCACTAGTGTAATACTTCCAAAGGCATATATGCATAATATATGAATAATTTATTAAACAGAAGTTCAACGTACAGTTAAAAATGACTCGGTGTTGCTGTTGTGTGCCTTCAAGTCAAGTCTGACTTATGGGAACCCTAAGGGAAACATATTACAGGGTTTTCTTGGCAGAATTTGTTGACAGAGGGTTTGTCCTTGCCTTCCTCTGAGGCTGAGAGTGTGTGACTTGGCCAAGATCACCCAGTGGGTTTCCATGCTCAAGCAGGGATTCAAACCTGGGTTTCCCAGTGTCCTAGTCCAGCGCTCAAACCACTACGCCACACTGGTTCCATGATATAAGATTTTGGCATGACATATTTTTCAAGGCATGACATACTTTTAATTCATCCAAATTCTAATAGACTTGTAAGACATACCAGGCTTTTAAAATAATAATAATAATAATAATAATAATAATAATAATAATAATACCATACAAACATTCAACCAATCACCAATATTCCCAACATCCCATGCTCTCACTACCTCTTAACAGATCACTTACCCTATTATATATAGTATTACACATTACATACACAACCATACTTTACGTTAATTTCCCTAATAAGCACAACAACAGTCCTTACAAACATCACAAAGCTGCAGCCAAGTCCTTAAAAACAATGGCACCATGTCTGAGATGTCAGATGTCTAAGATGGAAGCTTACCTATGTTGCCATGATTTGTAGGATGCCACATTTGCATGACATGTTTGCATACTTCTCCTCTATTAAATTTTGTATGATCTTCCAGCTTCATGACATGTAGTTGGCAGCTGATGCCCAAATCCCATAGAATCATAGAATCTTTTAGAGTAGGAAGAAACCACAAGGGTCATCTATTCCAACTCCATTCTGCCATGCAGGAATACACAACTGAAGCACTTCTGAAAGATACCCATCTAACCTCTGTTTAAAGACCTCCAAGGATGGAGGGTCCACCATGCTTTAAGGTAGTCTAGTCACCTCTCAAACAGCTCTTACATTATTTTTCCCCTTAATGTTTAGGTGGAACTTCTTTTCTTGCAATTTGAATTCATTGATCTGTGATCCCAAGCTAGCAGTTCAGCTGCTGCATCACACTAGTCCCAATAAAGCAGTATATCTGGGTGGCCATCTTGCCTTATTCCTAGATCTTGGAACTTGACTGTAATCCAACCTAATTCAAAGCCTCAGCTTTGGAAATCATTGGGGGACTGGTTTGTGTGTGGAGGGGAGGGATGGGACTGAGTAGGATGAATAGGACGGAGGGCATAAAAGGTGTAGAAGAAATGATTGTTATAGTTATTATCCTCAGATTTACAATCCCCAGGCTTTAACTGGCAGGGAACAGAGCTGGCAGCGTGTTTATCCTCTAGCTAGTTAAATCTGGTGAACTTGAGCATGACCTATTTCAAGAAACAACATATGAAGTGCCAAGATGGGAGAATAACTGACGTCTGTGTAATTGCCAGCCTGTGTTGCAGTGTCAGGCTCTTCTGAAAGACTGTATTTCAACAATGAAGTGCACAAGATCATCTGCAACGCCTAAAATTGGATATGCATAAAAGAGCATAATAATGGAGGAAGGGCCTTGCTGTTGCATCCAGCCAACAATAGTTTTGTCCTCCAGAAGCAGCGTGCGTCTGGGAAGCCCACAAAGAAAGCACAGGGATAATAGCCAACTCCGGCAGTTGTTCCCAGCATGAGACCCATTAGCAGTATCCTGTCTCTCAGCAAGGAGAAATATTCACCGTTCGAATTATGGTACCCCAGTGAATTTCTTAGGGTTTTCTTAGGTAAGCTAGAGGTGGTTTGATCCTACCTTCCTTTGAAATGTAGCCTGTAGCACCTGGTATTCCTTGGTATTCCCTGGCAATCCATCATTCAAATACTAACCAGGGCTTGGGAAAGTTACTCTTTTTTCTGCCTACAGCTCTCAGATTCTTCCAGTTAACATCTTTTTTAGCAAGCCACCTGAATTTGTAATTCCTGGGCTATTGCTTAGGAATGGTGGATGGCATTCTGCTTGGGACTTGTTGTTTGCGTTGTGTGCCTTCAAGTCATTCCTGACTTATAGCGACTCTAAGACAAAGCTATCCTGGGGGTTTCTTGGCAAGATTTGTTCAGAGGAGGTTGCCATTGCCTACCCCATATGACTTGCCCAAAGTCACCCTGTGGGTTTCATGGCTGAGCAGGGAACTGAACTTTGGTCTCCAGAGTCATAGTCCAACACCTAAACCACAATGCCATGCTAACTCTCCTATAAGGTATATACGAAACACAAATGAATTTTATGTTTAGACCTGAGTCCCATTCCTAAGATTTCTCATTATGTATATGCAAATATTCTAAAATCCAAATACATAAATAAATCTGGAATCCAAAACACTTCTAGTCCCAAGCGTTTTGGATAAGGGAGACTCAACCTGAACTCTCTCAACACTGATTCCTGCCCTAAATGAACACCATTGTGAGTTCTTTTGGGAAAGGGCAGGTGGCACTTAGGATGCTGTGCAGCTATTCAGGGTGGTGAGATTTACCTGGTTTGCACAGATTGAATTCCAGGGCCCCTCCAGAATTGAGCAGTTTCTGAATGAAGGTCTTGGAGAGCATGGTGGGGCAGAAGAGGACAGGGCGCCGATGGTCGCAACGGATGGGACGCACTGAGCTATAAGGGATCAAGCTGAAACTCTTATTGATCTCGCTGACCGAATCAAACTCTGGGTGAAAGACATAATGAGCATTTACAGTCTAGAAATGTACTCAGGTGTAGAAGTACAACCCTCTCCTCCAAACCCGGCTGTGCAGGGCAGGCCACCCTTCAAACAAAGGCATAATTTCATTATATCAAGAAATACTAATATGACGACAAATGTTGACTTCTCCAGAAAACCAATATCTGCATGCCTTCAGACAATAAGAATTGGGTAATGCTTGTTTCAAGAAGTCTAGTGACGGTTTTCTATATCCATGCTATGGAATTCTAGGATTTATAGTGTTGTGAGATATTTAGCTTTTTCTGTCAGAGAGCTCTGGGGCCACAACAAAACTACAAATCCCAGGATTCCATAGCATGGAGCCATGGCAGTGAAAGTGGTGTCAATGGCCAGGATGGATGAATGGATTCCTGGGCAGCAGTAACTTTTACGAGATGAAAGGACCCCTGCTGCTGTTTCTGGAAATGGGGCGCTTGCAACTTAATACTCTGAGAGAAGCTTGCACCAGCTCCAGTCTCAACTGCCCCACAGCCCTTGGTCTTTATTTTCTTTCCCAGATTATTTTTCTGGACATAAAAAATATTAGACACAACCAGTTGCTAACTATTTAGAATGACACCACTGGGCACAATGGCCTGAATCCCATGGCCAACTTCCAACTAAAGTAGACCCACTGAAACAGACTCTTACAGGGATGCCCCCTTCCCACATTCCCATTGATTCAATGGATCAGTTGGGACTAACAAGAGGATTGAGGCCAACACAGTCCACCCATTGACCTGGATGACAATTATTCACAACGATCCAAGACCAATGCAGCTGTCCATAGATCTTTTTTTCTGGACCTTTCTGAGGCAGACTGTGGAATGCTATGCTATCCTCCCTGTACCTTCAAATCTGTCCAGCAAGGCCTTGGTCACTGGCTGCACCTCTGATCTGGCACGGGTGTCTTTTGAAGTGACAATGCGGACTCGTTCATTGCTGTTCATGCGCTTGTACTTGTTTTCCGACCTGCTGACAAACTGAGAGCAGACAAGGGCCTGGTCAAGGGCAGCTTCGAGACTGGAACCTTTCAAGCAGAGCAATCCATCTTGTTGGGACTTCATCCAAGCAGGCTGAAACCCCTGAGTTCTTCCACTACACAACTACAGTCCTGACTTGACAACCTATGACTTTCCTTGTGTCACACAACTTGCTGTGGGCCTTCTTGAGCTCTTCCAATTGTTGCTTTTGGAACTTGACCTTTGCCTACCCAGGACCATGCAACTTTGGCCCTGGCTATGTTGGACTGTGACCTGACTCATTCTAGACACAGATCCCTGATGGACTATGATAAGAAGGAAATAATCCAAAGAGATTGCTGTGTTAGTCTGTAGAAACAGTATATATATAGAGAGCTTGTAGCACCTTTGAGACTAACTGAAAGAAAAAAGTTGGCAGCATGAGCTTTCGTAGACTTGCAAATGCATCTGAGGAAGTAGACTTAAGTCTATGAAATCTCATGCTGCCAACTTCTTTCTTTCAAGAAGGAAAGAACTTTAGATAACACAGTGGGATGCAGATGGGTAACTGTTGGCTGAAGGTATCCAGTGGCACTGATGGCTTCTGTAGTCATAGGAATGGAGATAAAATCAATAGAATTGAAAGGGACCACAAGGGCCATCCAATTCAACCCCATGCCATGCAGGAATACATAACTGCAGCACTCCTGAAACCCATCCTCTGAAGATGGAGAGCCCATCACCCTCTGAAGCAGTCCATTCCACTGTCGAGCAGTTGTTACAGTCAACAATTCCTTCCTTATGTTTAATTTTCTAAAGGGTAAATACATTCTCAATTTCATTCTGGTTTGTAATGAGCTTTCTAAGGTAATGAACATATTCTGGGAACCAGAGTTTGAGCATTCTGGCATTCTAGGACTATGGGACACTGAACGGGGTCCACCTTGGACTCTGCCGGTCTTTGCGAAGCTGGTGGATGCAACACCATCCTCTGACCAGGCGCTGTGGTGGAGCTAAAATACCGCAAATAACCAACCAACTATGATTTCTTTAGGCAAGTGAAACAAGGTTAAAACACCTGCATCCCACTGTCAGTGTTATCAGTTTGAGGCTCCTGGTGCCATACATTTTCAACCAGCTTGCCTTTTAATAAAAGACAAAATTTGGCTTCATTGCTTTCCCAGAAGAGCTTTCCACAGCTCTGATGAACCCTGCGGTTGGCACAAGCGGAGGAAACAGGACTTGTGAAGTGAGATTCAAGCTGAGGCTAATGCCTTGGAAAGCCAGCCAAAACTGCACTTGATAATAAAAGGTAACATTTGTGTGATCTTTTTTTTTACCTGTAGAATCTGTCCCAAGAGGAAACTGGCTCGGGAAAGACGAGGACTGGCTTTAGAGTCACCTGGCGGTGTATGTTCTTCTGGCTGCAGTGTATTCTAGTAGAAAAGGCACCAGGGAAAATAGTTCAGGACAGAGCAGCATGCAAACTTGCTGAATGTCGCTTTGGCGGAAGATGGAAGCAGAATCAATGACAGAGCAAGTCTAGCAGCCTCCATGTCGGTAAAGTGAATCTGCCCTGGGTTTTAAAGGTGCTATCCAAGATACTAAACCTTATTCCCAAAATAGGTTCAGTGCCTTAGATAGTTTCTTTCACATTCAGGCTAAAATCCAGAGGAGATTCTCCAGCCTCATTAATGTGGGAGCCAGCTTCATCCTACCCTTGCTTACATAACTCACAAAGGGAGGAGAATTCATAGACATTGCTGTGTTAGTCTGGAATATCAGTGTGCAAAGGGATCTTGTCGCACTTTTGCGACGGAAAGAAAGAAGTTGTAGCAGAAGCTTTCATGGAAAGTTTACTTTCCCCAGCACATGGGGTGGTGCTGAATTGTTTTAACTGTATGTCTTAAAATTGCTCTTTAAAAATTTAATTATTTCATCATCATCATCATCATCATCATCATCATCATCATCTTTATTTCTTTCCCATTTCCCCTCCCAGATTGGGACTCAAAGCAGCTTACAATTAAAACAACACATTTCTAGTGCTGATAGTAGTTTAATTCTGTTTTTAATTCTGAGCTGCTGTGATTTTTTTAAAAAATATGTTGTATTTGTTTTCATTTGTAAGCCTCTTTGAGGTCCAGTTTTGAGGAAAAGGTGGGGCATAAATAAAGATACTACTACTACTACTACTACTAACTACCCCAACTAGGCATTGAAGACAGAAACACCTTCAGATGATGCAGATGTTCTGGAGAGATGCATAGCGCGGTATGAAGCGATATATAAATGAAGCTGCTATTGCTATTGGTATATTTTGCCACTGATCTACAGGCTGCATCAGTACATCATCAGTATTTCTAAACTATGCTTAACGTAGACTTGCTAAGGTCTTGTAAACCCACAGTCCTGAGAGCAAGGTAGAGAGCAAGGCAATTCAGCATTCTCTCACTCATAAGGTCCCCATACATCAAAGTCAACTTGACAGCAATGAGCAACAAATTCCAAATTGTGAATTGCATTCCCAATTTTTTTTTTGTGTGTGAGGAAATTTATTGGGACATCCATGTGTGAACTCTGCAGTCTACCTATAATGCTAAGGAACAGAGAAAATGCTGGCCTTGTGAAGGGGACAAAACATTGGTGGACAATGGAGGGGTGACTGGGAAAAGAGATACGGGTCTTAAGGAATATCTATAGATCTGAAAGGCACTACTTACCCGGGGCGATCGGAGTGTACCATACGAATTGTCCAGCTCATCCTTGTTCCCTTTGTTCATCAGCCGCTGCAACTTCACTAGGAGGAGCTGTTGGGCTCTACAAATGAGGAATTGGAAGTCTGTTACAACTCAGGGCATCAACCATCAAGTAAATCAAGGAAATATAGTAGCATGAGGGACTCCAGTAATGGCAAAGAAGTCTTGACTGCACATCATTGTCTCCTAATTGTTTAGGCTGGAGACATTCAATATTTTCCCCCCTTCTCAGAAAGCTGAAAGTAGTTCAGAGGAGTAATCGATGCTCACGGTGTGCACATTCATCCTTTCTTTACCCATGATAATCATACAGATTTCCCAAGGTTTCCCTCCACTCCAAACTTTTGCAGTAATTACACTTCCACCTGCAGGATCAACCCTCCATTCCAGCTCCCTCCTGAATTTTGGGGTGAGAATTTAATATTTTTGTTTAGTTTCAAATTTGATTTAAAAAAAAAAAAAGCACATATAGCAGCCAGTGTGGTGTTTGACCATTGGGCTATGACTCTAATGACCAGGGTTCAAATCCACACTGAGTCATGGAAACTCACTGGGTGACACTGGGCAAGTCACACTCTCTCAGCCTCAGAGTTCAGCAAAGGCAACCCTCCTCTGAACACATCTTGCCAAGAAACCCCCATGATAGGGTCACTTTAGGATGACCATAAATTGGAAACAACTTGAAGGTACACCACCACAACAAAGCAGCCATATGTTAATACTATTTGGCATTCATAAGTTGTTTTTGAATGGTCAAAAGTCCTTCACAAATGCTCTCTTTCTTACCACAGTTTACCACCATATTGCACTAGCCTTGCTGCACTCCGTTTAACATTGTTGTATGGCTTCAAAGTGTTTCTGATTTTGGTGACTTTAAGGTAAACCAGCACTGTTCATTTGGATAGGCTTTGCCATGGCCTTCCTCTGAGGCTGAGAGAGCGTGACTTGATCAAGGTCATCCAGAGGGATTCTATGGCTGAGTGGGGATTTGAACCCTGAGTCCTACTCCAACACTCAGACCACTACACCAGTGTCTCTGCTTTATATAGACAACAAATATCCCTGCTTCAAACACACTTGGCTTGGTAGCTTCTGGGGACGTGGAGCTTCACACTTGGCTTACCTGCTGCCATTGGGGATGGTCCCTGTTTCCAAATCCTTGTCAGTGAAGGGATCAACTCTCGCACAAAGCCACTCACACTTCCCATGGTACATGGTGTCAAGGACATGCAGGATCTCATCACATTTCACCGAGAGGGAGCAGCAGTCCAACTGGCTGGAGATGCTCAGATTCAAGCGGATGTAGAAAGAATCTCCTGATGTGACCAGTCCTTCTTCAATTTCAGTCAGCAGCTTCCGATATCCTAGAATGGAAAAAATCCAATTTATAACCATTGATAACATGAACTTAGGAACCTATCCTATCCCAAGCAAGAGCATTGATTCAGTCTAGTCTGGTGATATCTGACTCGCGTATGTTCGCCATGAGTGTTGGTTCAATGGGAAACACATCCAGACTTCTGTCTTGACTTCTTTGAGCTCTCACTCATTGTTTTGTTCCCTAGATCTGGCTCTCAACATGACTTCTTGACTCTCAGATTTGGTCTTACCTCCCAGCTTGGCCCATGCCCTTGGGTACTAGTTGTAACTCTGGATTGTCAGATCATGCCTACCATCCAATGGTGGCTAACAACTCAGCTCTAACACTCTTCATGCTTCCTACAGAGATACCCTCTGGTCAGGGGTGTTCAGTCTGACTTCACAAAGGAACAATGCTCAACAGTGAATGCTAGTGCTCTTCTATAAACCAGAGTACACAGTGGATGCTGGAAGACGCTGCATCTCTGAAAAGAAAAAGCATTTCTCTTCCTTGTTCTTCAGTTGTTCTTATTCAGTCATTAGAAGCAGAGACCTGAATCCATTCAATTACTAGTCTCAATTACAGAAGAGCAATGAAATTGAAGGAAGTCACCACAAATATTGACCTACCACATTCTCATTGATTCAATAGGTTTAGTCTAGATTTAGTATTTAGGCCACAGGAAGCTGCTACAGGTTGAGCTTCTCTTATCTGGAACTCCAAAATGAGAAATACTCCAAAATCTGAAACTTTTCTTAATAGGTAGCTGAGATAGTGACACCTTTGCTTTCTAATGGTTCAGTGTATACACACTTTGTTTCATGCACAAAGTTACTAAAAATGTTACGTATAAAATTACCTTCAGGCTATGTATATAAAGTATATAGAAAATCCAAATTAATTTCTTGGTTAGACTTGGGTCCCATCTCCAAGAAATCTTGTTGTTGCTGCTGATGTGTGCCTTCAAGTCATTTCTGACTTATGGTGATCCTAAAGTGACCCTGTCATGAGGGTTTCTTGACAACATTTATTCAGAGGTGGTTTGCCATTGCCTTTCTCTGAGGCTGATTTCGTAACTGAGCAGGGAATCAAACCCTCATTATGTATAGGCAAACGTTCCAAAATCTCCCCAAATCCAAAACACTTCTGATCCAAAGCATTTCAGATAAGGGAGACTCAGCCTGTATATAACAGATTAGACAACTTGTCCCTATTTATTTATTTTGTGTTGAATTTCCACCCCGACTTTCTCCCAGGATGGGATCCAAGACAGATTATAGTAATTTAATCTAGTTCTAAGCGTCGCTAATAAGAGAGAATGAGTATGGACAAACAAAGAATGAGTCTAGAGGAATTCGAAATAGTAAGTGTCAAGATAGACAAGGAGAAAAAGAAAAGAAAACTATTTATTTTTTCCCTTTTGATGCTGTTTACATAATCAATTAGAAGAATGTGATAAGATTTGGAGGTAAATACATGATGTAATAGCAAAGTTCTGGCAAAGAAAGAGTTGAATTTTTTTTAATATCTACATAGAAAGACTACGAAAAGGAAGTCATAACTAGAAGTGTGCTACATTTATCAAGTGTATTGAAATTCTAATTATTATACGATGCTAAAAGTTAATGAAAATATTTTTTTAAAAGTAATTTAAAACAAGATTCAATTAATAACTTCATTTTACAGAAGTATAAAAAAGAATAACAATATACTCGTCCCTCCACATTTGCGGCTTTGACTTTTGCAGCTTTGATTATCCGCAGATTTTATTAATATGTTCTCTCTAGTAATATCTAGGTCCTCAAGTGCAACTCTGTGGTCAACCTAAACTAAAGGTCACACTGGAGGACCCAGAGATTCCTAGAGAGAACACTCTACTAGGCATTTATAGTGCAAGTCTAGTGTCAATGCCTGGCAGATGCTGACCACAGAGTTGCACTGGAGGACCCAGAGATTCCCAGAGAGAACACTCCACTATGTATTTATAACTCAATTCTAGTGTCAATGTCTGGCAGATGTTGACCACAGAATTGCATTGGAGGACCCAGAGATTCCTAGAGAGAACACTCCACTACGTATTTATAGCGCAATTCTAGGGTCAATGTCTGGCATATGTTGACCAAAGAGTTGCACTGGAGGACCTAGAGATTCCTAGAGAGGTGTTCTCTCAGGTAAAAACATAGTGTTTTTGTTATTTGCAGTTTTTCCACATTTGCGGGGTCCTGTGCTCCTAATTCCAGCAAATGTGAAGGGACAAGTGCATTATTTATTTTAAAAAAATATATGGATAAAAACTATTAAAATGCATTTAAAACAAAATTAATCAATAAAAGATTTAAAAAAACAGAACACACATGCCTTACTGCTACATCAGTTAAATCACAAAGGCCTGCCGGAATAAAGACGTCTTCCCTTATCAATGGAAAGAGAGCAAGGAGGGGACCAGTCGGACCTCAAGTGGAAGGGAGTTCCACGGCTTGGGAGCAGCTACTGAAAAAAGACTCTCTCCTGTGCCCTCACCAAATGTATCTGCGAAGGCGGTGGGATGGAGAGAAAGCCCTCCTCTACATGGTCTGCTCTGCAACAATTTCTCCAAGATCTCAGATGGAAATTTTTTTCCTCCTCTCCTAATCATCTGCTTTCTAATTCATTAAAAAAGAGAAAAACCTGGAAATGCCAGGGCTCAGATGTAAGACCCTATACAAGTAAAACAGATGCTCTACCCTTAAGGTGCAGTCTCTATCTTTATTTGCCCTCTTTGAATGTAGTGGCAGGAAGACACTCAGAAATCTATCTGCCAGATGTTAAGCATTGACTGAGAGAACAAGTAAAATGACCCCCTTTTCAGGCACACAAATGCTCTCTGCAAAAGGATACAGGTAGCGATAAAATCATCCAAACCCTTGCACCATCCTTTTAGAGTGCATTATGATTTCTTTTTTTTTTTTTTTTGGCTTAGTATAAAGTGCAGCTCAATCATTTCATAATTAACTCTAATTGGCACCTTACACAATCCGTATCTCACTTTTTGCTCCTGCCAAGTGTAGCATTCGTTTTAATGTTTGAAAACATGAAAGAAGCCAGGGGAAGCTGGGGGGGGGGGGAGTGGGGGGGAACAGAGACAGAGAATGCTTTTGCAGTGAGAAATTTGACTTTTCTGAATTTCCTTGACCCCTGTACTTAGGAAGAACAAGTACATGTTCAGTCTGTCAAGTGTAGAAATGTGGTTTTGCAAATATTGTTCAAAAGCATTCCCAGCAATATGCCAATTGTTCTGATTCTAGGGATGGCAGGGCTGTGTGTGGCATTTATTTCTATGTCTCTTCAAAGCAATTTCTTTAAGATGGAGAGTCTAAAAAGAGGAGGGATATGGCGATCCCACACTTTATGGACGCTAAGTACAGTAGAGCCAAACTCTGTTGGGGTTTGGCTCCAGAACACCCCATGGATACCAAAATCGGAGGATGTGCAACATCTGTCATTAAATACAATATAAACCATGGATGGTTGAATCCACTGATAAGAAATCTGTGGCTATGGAAGACTCATTTTATATCAGCCCCATTTGTACTTGCCAGCCCATATGATCAGTGGCCCTATGCTCCAAAATTTTTTTGTTTTTGTTTTTTGTGAGGATCCCTTTTTTGGACTACAACTCCCAAAATCCCCTAGAGAGCTTTCTTTCTAAACTTTCTAAGCTCTGATTTGGAAATCCATGGGAATAACAATGGTTCTAAACACAATGCAGAAATAATCCAGTTGGAGACCGCTTGAACTGCCCTGGGTCAATGCTAGGGAATTCTGGGAACTGGAGTTTTGTGAGACATTTAGCCTTCTCTGTCTGAGAGCACTGGGGCCACAATAAGCTACAATTCCCAGGATTCCTTAGCACTAAGGCAGGGCAGTCACAACAGTCTCAAACTGGATTATTTCTGAAGTGTGTTTTGGACAAATACCAAGCCGACAGCCAGAGAATCATGACCTTGGGAGGCACCAATAAAATCTGTAGGAGTTCTTCATTTGTATGTCAACTTCCCCAATATTTCCGGTTGATGAAAAGAACAGGAAGGGAGGGATGCAGGATTAGTAGAGGATTCTGGGACTGGACTACTCTCCCTTGATCTGGTTCGTAAATGTACGCACTTGTCTACAAAAGTTGTTGGTGAGCTGTTTGTCATACACCTTACCTTCATGGTTCGATTTACAGTGCAGTGTTACTGGTCCACTACACTTCTGAATTATCCAGTGAACTTCTTCCTTCGTGCAAGCATCCAAGGGTAGAACTGTGTGTTCCCCTTTGATGCATCCCTCCACCTAGAGAGATGAAAGCAGAATTATTAATTATTCCACTTATTAAGCTGTGTAGTTAACATCAATCTGGAACAATCAGCCTGTCCTATTCTTTTGCAGCACTGAGGATGCAATAGATAAATTGATAAATCTCTCTTTCTCTCTCTCTCCCTCCCTGTCTCTGTTTCTCATTCTCTCTTTGAGCTGCTCACAGCCTCTTGGCTATAAAATAACAGCAATGGACAGATTGATAACTTTGTTGTGAAATTCAAGTCTATCTTATAAAAGCGGTGACACAGGGATTTGAGGAAAGCCTAGCCTTAGAGAAATAAGGCGAGTGCCATGTTTGTTTGATGCACATATTTTGCAGACCAGGATGTGACAAATGGCAACAAACCCACTTGCAAGTCCTTACTTCTGAGTCGATGTGTTTAGAATTGAACTCTGGTACTCATGCAACCAACCTTTCTGGAACGGAATGACAAGCCCAGATGAAAGATACAAGACAGAAGTGAGCAACCTGTGGCCCTCTACAATTCCCATGATTCCTCAACATTTGCTATGCAGACTACAGATTTCATGCAGAAGTTTCTGAAGATCCACTCCTCAGCATCTTTGGTTAGAAAGAGCTGCGGTGCATCTGCACTGCACAAGAAGTGATATATCTTTATGCTTAAGGATCTTAGCTAGTTCCTTCATAGCTGCCTTCCCAAGTCTTACCTTCCTCTGTCTTCTTGACTACAGTCTACATTTGGATTAATGAGTGAGACAAGGTATGGAAAATCCTATTTTGAAATCTCCATAACCTAATTTAAAGTTCCGTAAATCAGACAGATTATTTTGGCAGAAGAGGCAGAATATGCAACAAGTACCTGCTCCCTCCCCAGCAGTATAAACAAACAAACAAACAAATAAATAAACATAAAATTAAATAATCACATTTTTTTTGTCTTTCCTCACTTAGCCCAATGGTAGGACTGATCCTGGCAGTTCCCCAAGTTAATGAGAGAAAATATATGCATGTATACAGAGGGTAGGGTCTGACATTGCAGTGCCCAAGCCTATTTCTTGCTGCAAACTCTCACCAGAAGGAGCTGGTGTCCCTCCCTGAGGCCAGCTTTCTCTGCCATAGAATCCAGCTTGACAGACTTGATGTAGTTCCCTTTGATATTCCCTCCCAGCAGAGTGATCTCCGAACTCAAGCTGTCTCCAGTCACAATGATTTGCTGGACGGCATGGAACGTGTTGTGGAGACGGCCGACAGATGTTACTGAAGGGCGGAAGGGCCTGAGTCAATGGGAAGAAGAAAGAACATTCTCCTTGACTT
Organism: Phrynosoma blainvillii; assembly: GCA_026167975.1. Lineage (NCBI taxonomy): Eukaryota > Metazoa > Chordata > Lepidosauria > Squamata > Phrynosomatidae > Phrynosoma > Phrynosoma blainvillii. Next base: position 19,649,986 of record JANUYF010000012.1, on the reverse strand, counting down.
CAACTCAAGTCATTTGGGATTATAAAAGAGGAACTCAGAGCCCACAGAAACAGCAGGAAGGAGAAAAGGGATGATGGAAACACACAACACAGCATCAACCAGATGGCTTTGTTAACTGATTGTAAGGACCAGGAAAAAATAGCAATGAACAAACCAAAGCCAAATTCAGGACAACCTGCCCAGCATTTTTAGCTGTCTCCAATCTAAGGCACACGTTTTGGTGCATACTACTTTTCTATCTGCAAGGTAATTTTCTCCAAGTCAATGAGTTCCACCAAGATATCTACCGTAGTGGTACAATCCAAGAAGACGTTTTACTAGTTGATGCTGCTGCTTGTATAAACCTGCCCAGAACCCACACCCTTGAACCCAACCCAACACTCCAAAATACCTCTCTAGAGAGAATTTGCGAAAAATGGAGTTGACTTGTTCAAAGTCCAGTCCTTCAGACTGATGGGAAGAGGAGGAGGAAGGCAACGAGGAATACTTGTCATGAAAGTCATCTGGAGAAGGAGATGGAGAAAAATGTTGGTAGGGCACAATAATGCAAGCATCAAAACTTAGAATGGTGGCAGGGGGAACAGACTCAAATTTTCACACATCTGATTCAAAGTAAGACTGGAAAGGTAAGTCTCAATATCCAGAAAATGGAAACATAGAGCCTTTCTAGATGAGAAGAAAGTCTCTGAAAGTCTCAGATATTGTTCCTGTACCAACCAAATTTATTTTGGAGACCAGCATGATAATTTCTTCATTCTCGACTATTTCCTGGGAATGCCTAGCATTACCAAAGACTTTTCATCCCTACTTGCCAGATCAGTTAAAATTAAGCCGGTATTTTCCTAAATGAAATGTACTCTACTTGATTGTCTGTAGTATCCCAGAACTAACTAAGATGACCACCTCCAATAAGCACAGTTCTTGTTTCTTGGAGAAAGAGTCAACCGAGATCAAGCAAGGGAAAGCATTATATTTACACCAAAGAAAAATCATCCTAATTTTTAAATAGTGTGATATTGCTAAAGCATTTAGCACTGTGACTATAACTCCTGAATAATAATAAAGGAAGCTCAGTGGGAATCGGTGAAAATCAATTTCTGAAAAATGTTGCCTCGATATGGTGTGTTATCAGGAGGAGGGGGAGGAGAAAGAACATAAAGGAGGGAGTACTCTTTGAAGAAAGAGTTCGGATGTAAACCTAGGAATATGCAGGTAAAATGTAGGTTAAGAAAAGAACGGGAAACTCTCAATACCTCCAGAAGCTTTATTTTTTCTTCTGGATGTGCCCATAGATGCCAATTGTGCCCTACATTCAGTAGTTTGCAAAGAGATAATCATCTTAGGAATTTATCATGGGGGACGGATCCTGTGCAGAAACCGAATTTAAACTGGGTAGATTTTCAGACAACGTCAGGGGTTAACCCGAACAGAAAGTCAACAAAACCCACAAAAGTGGGTTGATTTTCACATGACGTCCGGGTTAATGGGCATTAACGCAACATTAACCCGAACAGAAACTAGACAAAACCCACTCCTTTTAACTTTCAGAAAATCCTGAAATTAAAAATGAGCAGGCTTTGTTGACTTTCTGTTCAGGTCAATGTCACGTTAATGCTTATTAATGCCAACGCATCTGAAAATCAACCTCCTTTTGTGGTTTTCCCCCCCGGATTTTTAAATCCCATTTCTGCATGAGATTTCTGCACTTTGCAATCTGTGTGATAAACTCCTTAATCTGTTTTAGCCTAAAATGGAAAAAGGGTGTCAGGCAGGCAGGAATTCAACAGTATTGCTGAGATTAACTGATTTCTTTTCACATGGGCTTTTGAGGTTATCAATCCAATTTTTCATATGCATCTGACAGCCCTTTCAGGTAGCAGATGACCCATCTTAGGTCACTCATTTTTAAAAGCAATGATATCCTCCAGCATCCTTACCGTCTAACTCTAAAGTGTCGCAGCCGAAGCTGTCATTGTCTTCTTCAGTCAGGCTGGAATTAAGGAAGACAGTAGGTTTTTCTTTCTCTTTCTACCTTTTCAAAAACACACCACAGCATTCAGGAACAGGGAGAAAAAGGCTCTGATGGAAACCTCTCCAATGTAGGAGGCTGTCTAGAGGTGAACAGGTGAAAAAGCAAGATGGTGCCAACAGAGACGGATGAATGTGAAGTGGAGGAAGTGTTAAGGTTGGAGAAGGTACCATCCAGAACAGAAGAATGCCAGGAAAAGAGCAGCACACTTCAACCCACTTCTAAGGAAGGAAACGTTCCCTCCTCTACTTCCAAGGATATTGGGATGTTTCCATGCGGAGCAGGCAGAACAGAATCATTTCAGCCCTCAACAACTTCAGCTGCCCTCGCTCTTGGCATCTCTCGATTTTGAACTATTTCAGAAAAATACGCACACACTCAGAAACTCTTACTGCTTTTGCTACCCATGATGGTGTGGTTCTTAGATGTCAGCTTCAAGGAAATGTATTTTTGGAAATATGGTCAGCAGATAGTCATGTGTGTGCCTAAGCCTATCTTCCTCTCTTATGTACTTCCCCTTCTCTTTCCCCCTTTCCCTTTTCTTTTCTTTGTAACCATACTTTAAAAATTCAATACAATTTTAAAAATAACCACACAGGCTGGAGGCCCTATTTGATTCAGCAGCTGTGCTTTTCTCCCCCCGTTTCTTTAAAAAACTGTAAAAACAACGTATGCAAAATGTCACTGGTTCACCGGTGGCGATACTTCCATCTAAGGGAAGTATTTTCAGGTGCAGTAGAAACTCAGGAAAAATGAAGTTGCCCTTGTCACCTTGTCAAATGCAATCAGAAGCATTCGGACAATTTCATGCATTCACCCTCACCCAGCTCCCAAGTAATACAGCAGCTAAGGGGAAAAAATACAATGACAGTAACAATCTCAAAGCAGTAGGGTACCTTTACTAACTCAGCCATCTCCCATCATCCCTAGCAAATATAGCCATTGATATCAACATGCATCTGACTTCCTTCCAAGGGAGAGCAATTAATAGTTATTATGCTTAGGGGTAGGATTTCCCTTGGCAAAATGAGTGCGGGAGAAAGGCTTAAACACAGAGCTTGGGGGAAAAAGTTCCTTTTTTAAATTACAGTTCCCAGAATACCTTTGGGAATTCCTTCCAGTTGCATTGTGCTTTGGTCTAAGTGTCCAGTGAGAGGTCCTCCCTTCATCTCAAATGTCACTGCCTTGGCTTTGGAGGGAGAGAAAAGCAGCTAGCATTTGCTGGACTTAAACCTACCTGCTATGAGGAGCATCTTCTCTGGATCGCCGGAGTATGGAGTCATTCCCTGGGGGTTCTGGGGTTGTGGACATGATGCTGGGGTTGCGATTCCATAGTGTTTGCTGCATTTCAAGAAGGAAGACAACACATGCACAATTAACACATATAAAAAATGACCCATCAGTTCAATACTACATATGTCTACTGAGACATAGGTCCTCTATGTTTGGTCTACAAGATTTGCAAGATTTGCACCAAGATAAAGGGCTGTCAGCCTAAAACGGGCAATGCTTACTTCATTTCTGACTATATATACAGGCATATCTTATTTCACAAAGCCTCTGAGAAAGAAGCTTCTTTTAACCAAATCTTTTATGTCTGCCCAGCCTCCTTTTCCCTCCTCTAGCTAGAAGTTTTTTTTTTTTTAGCAGCATCATCATTGGAAGGATGGTGAAGGAGGGCTGGAGAAATGCAGTCTTTTGATGTTGCATTGCAGAAGTATGTCTGCAGTAAACAATGCAATAAATTAAACATAAGTGGGGGGGGGGGGAAGGAGTCTACTCTAGCTGATCCAACTGTAGCCTTGAACCTGAGGCAAACACCTCATTTTGCATGGGAGAGCCAACCCCATTAAGCATATAGGAATGCCAGTTTCCTAAAGTATTCCCAACCAGGATTTGTGTGTGTGTGTGTGTGATATCTACAGATCAGGTAGATCAATGCTTTCTCCTTTTGATATCTTGCCAGTAATATCTGTGTGCATCTGGCTCGACATCTCTTGCAGTTTTTGACAGCCTATTCAACTTAAAGCATTTACATAATGAGTTGCTCCACTACCCCAGAGTTTAATCCCTGCAGTCAATTTTCATCCCCCCCCCCTGGAACATAGAGGAGGTTATTTTATTTATATTGATTTATTTGGTTATACCAATGCTCCACCTTTCCACCTTCTGCAAAACACCATACAGAAACACATAGTAAAAAACCAGCAATGTATAATATGATTAAACAAGCAAGCGAAGAGGAGTAGCAATAAGCAAAAATAAACCATTGAGCCTTTTACTGAAGATGGGACGATTTCCTTTCTTTTGAAATTTTGGTTCAAAGAACCCAACCATCCCTTTTAGCAGCAGAGCTTGGAATGCTAGTTCCAAATTCAAAAGGGATTGTTACAGAAATAATTACAATTATTGTTACTGTTATAGTTTTAAAAAGAACTCTTTACATTCTATTTATCGTCATAGTAGTAGAATTCAAAGATATAGCGGTGTTACAGTCTGTAGAATCAGTATGGCAGCATGAGCTTTCGGAGCAGATTGGAGTCTACGAAAGTTCATGCTGCCATCTTTATTTCAGTTTAGTCTCAAAAATGCTACAAGATCTCTCTGCATACCATTTCTCATCAGTAAGTAAAATGATTTATTTATTTGGGGGGGGGCACTTTTTAAAGGACACATCTGAATGCTAAAGCAGCAGTCTTGTGGTAAAATCAACAACATACTCCCCTCCTGACCTCCTTGTTCTTTCCTCAACATGCACAATAAAACATAAGGCAGTGGCATAAGCCAGCACATGAACTATGTAAGATTCCACCTCTTTTGTGAAGACTACTTTAAAAAGTAGTGAAAAAGTTACACTAACACTATGAAAGCAGCCAAGTTACCACTTGTTATTGGGGGGGGGGAAGTATAAGCAACAACAGGTTGGGTCTACCTTATCTGGAATTCCAAAATAATGGCTGAGTTAGTGACACTTTTGCTTTCTGATGGTTCAATATACACCAGCTTTGTTTCACAAAAGTTAAGAATCTGGAATGCTTGGGACCAGATGTGGTGGGTTTTTTTTTTTGGAATATTTTGGAATATTTGCATATACATAAATGCTATATCTTGGAGATGGGACCCCAATCTAAACATGAAATTCATTTAGATATTGTATACACCTAGCCTGAAGGTAATTTTATACGTACTATTTTAAATAATTTTGTGCATGAAACAAAGCTTGTGTACGCCAAACCATCGGAAAGCAAAGGTGTCACCATCTCAGTCACCCCTGCGGAAGCTGTTGGGTTTTAGACCTTGGAATTCCAGATAAGAGAGACTCATCCTATATTATATTGGTTTCTCAATTGCTATTGTTAGCTATACTCATTGTGAGCAGGTTCTGTGTTGCAACGACAGCCCCAGGAAGCATAATTTATGTTCCCATCAGACAGTGTTTATAATTTCCAGGAGGCCAGGATATCTTGCAATCTTCCAGCAAGGTGTTTTTGTGTTCTTCAAAGGGCCTTTTACTAGCGCTCGGCAAGATCATTCCCTCCTTAACTCACTGAGCCTGCTGTGCTCACAATCACATTGCTGGGTAATGGGATGTCTACCTTGTGAGATTATGGGAATATATCCAGGCAGGGGAGAAAATGGATCAGCTGGCATCTGCCAAAACCCCTGTCTGCTAGCGGCACCTTCCTCCTCACCCTGCTTTGGCTTACGGGCAGCAAGGGCACAAGGGACCGTAAAGAAAAGACGTGAAAAGGAAAGAAATTCTATTGCATGCAACAGGGAAAGGAAGGTCTCGTCTCTCTATTTTACTGCCACTGAGTGTTAAAATTGAGAAACGAGGCAAGCGAAAGCCTGGAGAATATCTTTGAATAAACATGGCAACCCAGCAACACAGTACCTTTTAAGAGAGAAGGTTAATAATTCTTGAATAAAGGGAGGCATTAAAGCAGGGGTAGGCAACCTTTCCCCTTTAAGGGCTGAGGGACTTCAGCTCCCAGAAGCCTCAGCCATGTTGGCCAATAGTCCCATATTGGCCAATAGCTCCTGGGATTCTGGGAGCTGAAGTCCCTCAGCCTTTAAAGGGGACAGGTTGCCTACCCCTGCATTAAAAGGTTGAGGTTATGGTCTGATAAAATCCTCCATTTTGTAATATGGAGTGCCAATCTGGAAACTGCGATGGGCCCAATTCCCACGCCTGTCCTGTAGCCATATTATACAGGGAAGACCATGCAACGGATGTCCCACAAGTTCCTTACAATTTTGCCAACTTCGCAGCTGCCCACCGAGTTGCTGATGGAAACAGGGTTTGAAGAATTGGTGTCTGCATGGCTGCTGCTGGTGTCAGCTCGGTCTTCGTCTTGTCCTCGAACCGCTGAGCTCAAAAATGACAGAAAGGGATAAAGTCAGAATGGATGAGAGACAACTGAGATATTGGCATCAAAGCTTGCTTCGATGGAAATAATTGTGTGCAAAGAAGGTTTGTAACACATGTGATTATTGCTTTGGTTTGGTTTGTGATTGCAACCCCACCTCCCATGGTGCTGTTTTTATTTCTGTCTCCTCCCTTGCCTAAGAAATTCTCTTTTGCTTCCTGATCCTATCCAACTCTTTCCTCTTTAATCCAAAAGCAAATCAAAACAACGTCACAACTGTTTGAGAAATAGTTCTGAGCTAGCTGTCTCTTCTCCATAACTGCAACTCCCAATGTCTCTGACCACCAACTGAGTTTGATGGGAGGTGTAGTCCAAAGCACTTGGAGCAAGGGCAAGCTGGAGAAGCATGTCTAATTATGAACGTAGAAAACATCTGAGAACATTAATTCTTTCAAATCCTTCCCTCAAGTGGATCACTCTCTCAATCTCAAGGATCAACTCAAATCCAATACGTCATTTTTAAGATGATTTAAAGAAACTTTAATCTCAACTGCCAGCTGAGCACTGGGTAGACAAATGGACATCCATCTGTCTAAAATGCTCTACCAATTTCTGTTCTATCTTCTGGAATTGGTGGGAAGGGTCTTTTTCTGAAGAAATCCAATGGTTTTGGCTCTTGGATAGGCTTATTTTCACAACCATATTGACCTGGTGTGGGAATATTCTAGATCAGTGATTCCCAAACTCTAGCCTTCCAGGTATTTTGGACCTCAGCACCCAGAATCTCTATTGGTCAAGATGACTGAGGCTTCTGGGATCTGAGGTTCAAAACACCTGGAGGGCCAGAGTTTGGGAATCACTGTTCTAGATCTAGAGAGATGGGAAGCAGTATTGGTTCAACTGCTATTTGGACCTATTTCAAGCGGACTTTGGAAAAATTACTTTTTTTGGATCAGAGCTTCCAGAGTCCTCCAGCCAACATGACCCCTTTTCCATGCTGGCTGGAGATTCTGGGAGTCCTAGTTCAGAGGCGGCAATTTTCTCAAGCTCTGATTTCAAGTGAAGCTTAAGAGTGTTTGCAGCATTCCAAACTACTATCTTTGGGGAACTATTTTTGTGTTTCCCTTCCTGGTAATGTTGATGAGAAGAAACCAAACAGCTTGAGGATTAAGAGGAAGAATGATGTGATTCTGACCTTGAAAATCTGATGCCTTGCTCACACTGACAGGGGATCTCGTTCTTGGCAACTGCAAAAGGAGAGAAATCAAACTGAACTCTGGGCATGTGTTGACATTCCCCATAGAAGAGACACCTCCCACACATTCCCAACATCAAGCAGCCTCTCCATGAACCTCCTTTGGAGAAAATAAAGAGGGTGGGATAGGATGACAGGTACCAAATTGCATTGCAACTCCCATAGTTTGAAAATAATAATTGGGATTGCATTTGCACAAACATAAGAGGATGGCACTAGTTCAAGAAATGGGAGAGAAGATGTGACAGAATTTCTAACAAGAGAGAAAAAATAATATACTCCCATCATAATGCAGGAATTTGGAGTTGGGGTTATGGCAATTGGCCATGGGACTCGGACTGGCAAAAGGAAGCACTTAGAGAAGAATATATAGTGGGCCCTTGGTATCCACTGGGGTTTGGTTCCAGGACCCTCTCGGATACCAAAGCCCATGGATGTTCAAGTGCTATTAAATACAGTGGATAGTAGAATGGTCTCTTATATAAAATGGCAAAATCAAGGTTTGCATTTTGGAATTTATATATTTTTAAAAATATTTTCAATATTTTCATATCATGGATGTAGAGGGCCGACTGTAGGAACCATGTGGGTCCAGACCAAAAGTCTCTTCCATACCCTTCTGCTGTTTCGGTTTGGCAGGGACAATCCCAATTAATCTTTTGTTGTCCAACCTTTTCAGTTGCTTTTCAAAATGTCCCAGTTTCTTTCTTTTCCTTCCACCTACCCCTTTGTGGTCAGCTTATTTCAATTGCCGCAAACTGAGTTAAAGTACAAGAGTAGTTTGAACTCAATTGACTCAGCAGGGGAAGAGGAGAGGAGATAGGAGGAAGGGAGGAATCTTGCCCTTTCCAGTCACCTCAGGCAAAAAAACTGCTGCAGCTTTTCCTACCTTATGCGTCTTCCTCATTAATCATTCTGATGTTTTCCAAGTTTCCATCTGCAAAATGTTGGAGGGTGTGCTCTCTAGTCCAGCATCCTGTGCCCATACAGAGTGACCCAATATCTCTTAGATGTCTTGAAGTATGACATAAATGTATAAGAACACTCCTTCCATTGTGCACCTGATCTGCTTCTGGTGACATTATGTAGCTATTGCTCCATATTCACTGGGGTTAGGGATGAAGGACCCTCATGAATGTGGAAAAAACAGAAAATAAAAAGACCTTTTTTTATCTGAGAGAACATCTCTCTAGGAATCTCCAGGTCCTCCAGTGCAACTCTGTGGTCGACATCTGCCAGATGTTGATCATAGAATTGTGCTGGAGGAGCTAAAAATGCCTAGTGGAGTGTTGTCTCTAGGAAATTCTAGGTCCTTCAGCACAAGTCTCTGGTCAACTTCTGGCAGAATTGCTATGGAGGACCAAGAGAGGTTCCTCAAGAGGGCATATTAATCAAAACTGCAAATAACCAAATCCACAAAAGTCAAAGCCACAAATGTGGAGGGCCAACTGTATTCAGCCATTCATAACGTCACTTTCCAAAGTGGAGTGGTCTGAGCGTTGGACTACAAGTCTAGAGATCAGGGTCTAATTCCGCGCTCGACCATGGAAACCCACTGGGTGGCCTTGGCCAAGTTCACACTCTCTCAGCCCCAGAAAATCCCATGATAGGTTTGCTTTAGGGTCACCATAACTTTAAGGCCCACAACACTAACAATAGATACTGGGGGAAAAAGAAACAGAAGCAATCCTATTTTTTTCCAGTACTGCAGCTAAATCCTTTATTAGCAAAACCTCCAAAGAGTTTACCAGAGTGGCAGAAGATCCAGTTACTCAGTAAATCAAGCAGAATCAAAGACGTCAAGTACATTTCCCGGTACACTTGGATGAGCAAAAGACATGGCCTAATTTAACTCTGAATTAGGTAGCTAATTTTGCTCTGGATTTGGACTGCTTTCTTCCTGTTAGCTTTCCTCACCACTAGGATCTTTTCCATCAGTCGTCTGGCACCCGTCAGCTTTTCCAATCCTTTTGGGACTTAAAGTTTTCCAGTTTTCTAACCTTTCCCTGTGTGAAGGTTCCTGTTGCAACTGCCAAGAGGGCAGAGAAATATTTGTCTTCTGATTACATTAGCTTTGCTGAACCCAAGAGATGACCTTGCTTTCAGGATTCCCACTCCTCCAAGGCACCAGTTTTTCACAGCCGAAAAAGCTCTTTTTACAGTTTGCAAACCAGCCATATTATCAGCACCTTCTGCTCTTTCTCCAAATATAAGCCACGGTCTCAGAGCTACGATGCTATCAATATTTGCACAACACTCAAGCTGTGCAGATGAAACTACAATCGCTTAGGACTAGGATTGCCAAGCTGTCAAAACAGCAATAAGGGACAGCCAACAGTTACAGTTAGGAAGTGATGATAATAAAATTGATGAGTCCTTCAGATGGCATACGACCATTGACTTAAAAAGACCACTCACATGCTGAATTCTTCCTTCTTTGGCTTGGGTATTACCACTTAGGATCCAGGTGCTCATCATATACCCTCCAACATTTCACAAATGAAAGCTAGGGTGCATGTGGCCAAGCAATATCATAGCTGCAAATATTAATGAGGAAATACTCAAGCTAGGAGAGGCTGCAGCAGTTTGCTTTTGTCTGAGCTTCCAAGGAAGGAAGGTTTTCACCCTTCCTTTCCTCTTTCTGTGTTAACTGACTGCAAACTACTTTTGCACTTTGCACTGGTGGAAGTAAGCCAAGGACAAAGGGGAAAAGTGGGAGGAGGACAGAGAAACTGGGACATTTGAAAGGCAGGCAAAAAGGTGGGAGGGAAGAACATTAATTGGAGGGTTGTTGCATGCCTTGAAGTCATTTCCCACTTAAGGTGAACTTATCACAGGGTTTTCTTGGCAAGACTTACTCAGAAGAATTTTCCCTTCTCCTTCCTCTGAGGCTGAGAGTGTGTGACTCACTCAAGGTCACTCAGTGGGTTTCCATGGCTATCCAGGGATTTTAACCTGGTCTCCAAGTCCAACACTCCAACCACTATACCAAGTTGGCTCTCAATTGGAAGGTATGGCATCAATTTGCCAAGTAGGTTATTAGATACAACTGCATACCTTTCTGCTCTCCTTTATGAATCTTGTCTAGCAACTAACAGATCAATGGCTGGATTGGTTGGGTGTCCTATTCAACAGAGGATGGTTCTTTACTTGAAGAGAAGTCAGAGTGTCCTGCTTTAATTGTACTTGCTGACAAGGTAAGTTTGCTTCTTCTTCCAAAAAAGAAGAGTGTTCAAGGGTGTGTGTGCCAAAGCTAGCATGGTGTAGTGATTTGAGCATTGGACTACAACTCTGGACATTAGGGTTTGGACATTAGGACACTATCAGCTATGGAAACCCACTTGAGTGAATCACACACTCTCAGCCCCAGAAAACCCTGTGATAGGTTTGCCTTAGAGTTGCTGTAGGTCAGAGACAACTTGAAGGCACACAACAACAACAACAACAACAGTGTGTGCACAACACAGAGGTTAGTTTTCTGCTTCAGAAAATGCACATACATACAAAGACACACAGAAAATGGATTTTTGCACAGAATAAATTCTGAATTGTGAAGTCAGAATTCTTTCTGTCTGAGTTTCTCATCACTTGAGAAATGTCTTTTAAAAAACTGAACATTTTCAAATATCTTTTCCATTCTGGCAATGCCTTTAGCCCTGGTGGCGCAGTGGTTAAATGCCTGTACTGCAGCCACTCACTCATAGACCACAAGGTTGCGAGTTCAATACCAGCCAGGGCTGAGGCTCGACTCAGGCCTGCATCCTTCCGAGGTCGCTAAAATGAGTACCCAGCTTGTTGGGGGGCAATCAGCTCACAGTTGTAAACCGCTTAGACATCCCATAGCATGATATGAAGCGGTATATAAATGAAGCTGCTTTGCTTTAAAAATTGGAACATACCTGGATGCCCTTCAGGTTCATCCTTCTGAACCGAGGCTGCTCAGAGCGGAAAAACTTGCTGTCTTCAGGCGATTCCTCGGAAGTTGAGGAATCATCAGCCTCTTGGCCATTGATTTTGGGGTTTTGGGAATCAAGAGCCTGAGAAATCACAGTGAGGGGTAGGTTTCTTGGTAGGCTCTAGAAGTAAACAAAAGGACAGATTTAGTGACCAATGGGCTCAACCTCACCTCCCAATGCTACACTTTCCAATGGGTCATCTAACACAGGGTTGGGATACCTGTGGCTCAAAGGACATAGGAAGACCTCAGTCTCATCTCATGTTGGCCTTTGTCTACCTTGCAAACTTGTCTTCTGCTAGATCTGTCCCTGTCCCCTGTTGCAGGTCCCCAAACCTGAAAATGCTTACTTAATATGTAATTTTGCCATGTGTTTGACCTCTGGGATATTATCTTCTCTTGGGAGACGGAGCAGAGACATAATAAAATTGCTCCCAATTCTGCCTCCCTTAGAAAATGCCAAGGAGATTTTGCTTTTTTAAAAAACGAAATTTATTGTGCCAACCAAATTGTGCCATTCTCCCCATCACTGGTACCCTCTGTTCTAGCCACTTGGGTTGCCTGGGCAGCATCAGCCATCAGACTGGGTAGCCAGAATACCTGGAAGTGATGCTATAACAGTTCCAAGAGACATTGCATTGTGGGGCATAAAAATGGCAGCTTCTCAGTTGCCACCCAGCTGATTATAGGGTCACCTCTAAGTGAGCCAGCCAATTTCAGAGGAGAAAGTTGGCAGTAGTTCCTGGCACAGCTGCTAGGCAGTCCAAAAGGAAAAATGTCATGCTTTGATGAGTCCTGCCAAGCTGCGTGGACCCCAGCAACTCCCCAGCTATGCCAGGCACAGACATCGGCCCTGCCCAGAGAAAGATAGAACAGAGAAATGATAATCTTCCCTAGCTCTACCTGGTCGTAGCCATTGTCCTTGGAGAGACGCCGCAGCTTGCACTCCAGATTAATGATGCAGGCCTCCTTCCGGACTACTTCAATCCGGAGCTCATCGTTCTTTTCCTCCAGCTCCCGGATCTGCTTCCGATATTTGTCCTTCTCGATCAGGCACTGAGAATACAGAGTCTGTGCTCCGTCACGGGAATGGAAGGCCTCCAGAGGCAAAGAAAGTTAGATAAATTTTTCTTAGTGCACAACTGCTGCTGTGATTTCCATTCATCCCAAATGCTGGGTTAAAAATTTCCCCTCCAAACATTAAGTACCAGCTAGCAGCTTGGCAGACCATTTGGGAATCCCAATTGAACTGAACTCATGACTGCCTACAGCAAGGATAGGGAACCTGGGGTCCTTCAGATATTGTTGGACTCTGAAGGGGAAACTTGACCAGTTTGGGATTCAGGAAGAGAACTGAAGGCATATTTTAAGGATACAATGCCGGCCCAGATGTCAGCGTTCTATATGAGCAAACTGGCAGCAAAACAAACATACACCTTACAATATATATTATACAATTTGAATCAGCAGCTCAAAAAATATAAAGATGATCAAGCCTCTGGTAGGCTACTAAGCATACCTGCTGACTGTTTTGAACTCTCTGAACTGAACCCAAGAAATGCTAAGTATTAAATATTATGTTTAATTATGATTGCAACTGCTGGGTGGCTTTCCCCCTTCAAGTTCCTCCTATCGCCTTCCTCTGCAAACAGGAAACATGACTTCCTTTTTTTTCTGTCCACAACTTTGGCCTCAAAAGGATGAATATAGAAATATTTTGAATAAACCCAAAAGGAGGGTGGAAGCAGCAAGCAGTACTTTCCAGACTCATTCTGATGTCTTTTGGGTTTCCATTCAATCCTGCCCCAATTTGGATTTGTAGTGATGCTGTTAAAGCAAAGCCAGAAGAAAGAAGCTGATACCTCCTGTCTGGAAAAGAAGGAAATCTGAAAGGGGTGGATGAGCAGGAGAAGGAGGAGAAGGTGGGAGCTGCAACAAAATGGACAATTCAAAGTGTTCGTGTACTTCATTACATTGCCCACGTCCCCTGCTTTTCCATTCCATCCTCTCCACAATCGGTCAGCATTTCATGTTCATTGGGCTTCACAGACCTTGGATAAGGTTTTGCTTTTTGGACTACAACTCCCATGCTGGTCATGGATTATGGGAGCTGCAGTCCAAAAAGTGATCCTCCCTCACACTCTCCTCAGGTCCTCATTGAACTGCTGCTAAGGTTTCTTTCCTCCTGAAAAAAAGAAGTACGGGACCTCTGTAAAAGAACTTGGGACTTGCAAAAAAGAACTTGTAAAAACTTGAAAAAGAACCAGGCTGTTCAGGCCCTCATTGATCTGTTGTCACTGTTTGCTAAAAAAAAACCTGGGACTTCTACAAGATTCAAAAAAAAAAAAAAAAAAAAAAAAAAAAAAAAAAAAAAAAAAAATTAAAAAATTTAATAATTTGGGAACTTGGGTACCTACAAGCCTGCAGTTGCCTTCTTCTTGTCTGCAAATGGTCAGTTTAGCTACATGAGGATCTGCATTTCGAGAACAGATTCACTGTTAGTAGGCAGGACATGGTCCTCAGCAATAGTAAGAAGAATGATGGGCTTGGCAGTGGAGAAAACAGAGGGAGGAAGCCACTGCTTCCACAAATCTTCCCCCTTCCAGTAAAAACTGTCACTGAAAAACTTCCCTTTGCAACTCATGGGACATTATCACACGTGGCCCAGAAACCGAAAATAAAGTGGAAATGAGGCATCCCGAAAATAAACGGGAAATAAACCTTGTTTCCGCAAACGCCTTTACCTTCATTGCGAATTTACAGCAACTGCATTGAACACAAGAGAAAAAAACCCGTAAATGTAGCAGAAATGAGCCTCCTGCACATGCGCAGATAGAGTAATGCTCGCGGGAACCATGGGTAATGACGGGGAAATGCTCCCCAATACGTATTTGGCAATCACATTTGCGGTAAATGCGAAATGATCCTCATTGCGCAATTGAATTCCTCAAGAAACCGAAATTCAAAAGATCTCGGTTCTTTCCACTTTCTGTCCACTTTCTGTCGGGGTTCTGTGCGACGTCATGTGAAAACACGGCCAAATAATCCGGTTTCGGTTGGGATTTCGTTTGGATTTTGTTTGCATTGGGCCCCGTGTAATAACGTCCTTAGCTTTGGTGCCCCCCCCTTCCCCTTCCAATTTCTTTCCATGCATCTTGTGAATTTCAGGTACCTGGTCTCTTTCTTTCTCCACTTCTTCCAGTTGTATCATCACTGTATTCATCCGATGTTTGTACATTTCACAGTCTTTCCCCAGCGTCGAGCATTTTAACTCCAGCTCCTGTTTCTCCTCGAGGTACTACAAATGAATAGATCAATAAGCACAGAGCATCAAGGGCGATTGATAAAAGACCTAGCCCATGCCAAAGAAGGGAGCCATACTGATCTATCTCCGCATCTCCAAATTTGGACTTGGCGGCTGGGAGGCAGACACATGGGGTTGCGAGTCATCGCTCTGAATCCATTCATGAGATCTTGTGGCAAAGCATCCAAATATTATGGATTTGAGTCAAGGGCTCAGTTTAACCAGGGATGGAGAATAGCACAATAAGGGAAGCTGCTCAAGGTATATCCTACAATGGCATGCTAAATAAGCAAGGATCATGGAATATGTAGGCAGCTATATTCCACTTGCAATAAGTAAACAAACAGTCAAAATAATAATAATAATAATAATAATAATAATAATTTTTATTTATATCCCGCCCCTCTGTCACGCAATCGAGGCGGCTCACAACAATTTAAAAACATCATACAATATTAAAATACTATCCAAATCCAAATCCCAACAGTATAGTGGTTTGAATGTTGGACTGCAACTAGGGTTTGAATCCATGCACAGCTATGGAAACCACTGGGTGACCTTGGGTACCCTATGCAAGGTTCCCATAAGTAAGTTTTAGGGTTCCCATAAGTAAGAAATGGCTCGAAGGCACATAACAATAGCAACAACAATTCCCACTTGGAATATGTAAGTACACTGTCAAAATGGAAGATGAAAAAAGAGTTATATTGCTCTGAGACTGCAGGTGCATCTACACTGTAGAAATAATGCACTTTGACACCACTTTGAGAGCTGCAGCTTCATCCTATGGAATCCTGGGATTTGTAGTTTTACAAGATCTTTAGCATTTTCTGCCAACCACCAAACGACACATCCTAGGATTCTGGAGCCATGGAAGTTAAAGTAGTGTCAAACCACACTATTTCTACAGTGTAGAGGCACCCTTAGTGGGGGCAGAAGGCCAGGCAGACATACATAATTCAGCTCCCCAGTTTAGTTTCTCCTTTCTGCTACATCCCCTGCTTCAAGTGTATTATGTCTATTGCCTTGGAAGTCATAGTTGCAGAGATCTGTGAAATACTTAGTTGAATGCTAGGCCACTGTGCTGCCATGTCACTTTGTCACCACTCCACCAGAGCAGAATGAAATAAAGTGTTTCTGTTACGCTTCACGATACCAAATAGGACGAAAGGTCAGTAAAGGAAGAAGACATCTTATCATTACACATGACTTCAGATACCCTCGCCTTCAAAAGAGATACTTCATGGCTGAAGATAACACGTCAACACATAGCATTGCATCAACCCATTTTATCTTACATTTTTTGCATTTGTTGCCTGAAAATATCAAAGGCTGGTGCCGAAAAATAAGGCTAAACAAATCAAGACAAGGAGCACATCATTTGGATTTTCAGAAAGACAGACTTTGTTGTACAAGCAACCCAGTAGAATGTGACAACACCCTGCCTGTTTCTTCTCAAAGAGAAAACTTGAGTTTCTTTGTGCTTTCCTGTTTTCCCTTTGCTTCTCTCATCTGTCTCACCTTATCTCGGAGGTCCTCTGCATGTCGGATCTCTTCTTGGAGATTAAAGATTTTGTTGACCAACTCCTGACGATCTTCTAGTGCCTCTTTCCGATCGTGTTCTAGGATGTCCAAAATGGCCTTGTCTGAATCTGGCAAGCTTGGTTCCCCAGCCTGTAATACACAGTAATTGTACTGAGTAGTTGGCAACATAAGAAATAGAGAAAAAAGATGGAATAAGCTGGCCTTGGCAATGGAGGATAAGGAGGAAGGTTAGACAAAATGGAAGACAGCAATTGGCTTTTGCAAAACCATCTTAAACCTGGCACTCACAAAGATTCTCATGCAAGAGACATCATGTCTCTTTGGAAATACTCCCTCCTCTTGAAAAAATTGAAATAATGCTGTATGGTGATGATGGTGATTCTGGGCAGTGTGGGTGTCACCATTTATGAATAGGGTGGATACATTGGATGAGGTTGCTGCAGAAATAAATGGATTTCCATAAATAAAGAAAAAAGAATATCCCTGTTTCCAAGGGGTGGCAGAGGGGAAACAGAGCAACTGATCTGCCTGTTCCACTGTCCTTGGAATGAGCCTGGGATCTAGATCACTTGCCATATCAACCAAACCTCAATGTGTTTGTTGTGTGCCTTCACGTCATTTCCAACTTATGGCAACCCTAAGGCAAACATATCATGGGGCATCCTTGGCAAGATTTGTTCAGAGGAGGTTTGTCATGGTCTTTCCCTTTGGCTGAGAGCATGTGACTTGCTCAAGGCTGAGTGGGAACGAACCCTAATCTCCAGAGTCACAGCCCAATGCTCAAACTACTTTGCCATGCTGGATCTCAGTAGGGCTAGTCAAAAACATTTTGCTGTCTGAGTCAAAGATGGCATCCTCCTCATTCCATGTACAGAAGTTAAATGGAACAACAGCTGGACCTTATTCAATCCTGGTAATGGGGTAGGGAGAACCAGCATGGTGTTGTGGTTTGGGTTTTGGACTAGGATTTAGGACACCAGGGTTCAAATTTCTCCTCAGCCCTGGAAGCCCATTGGGTGACCTTGCGCAAGCCCCATTCTCTCAACCTTAGAGGAGGGCAACGACAAACCTTATCTGAAAAAATTGTGCCAAAAAATGCCCAAGGATGTTGGCTTGACTTGAAAACATACAACAATGAACATCAGACCACTAGTCCTTCTAGCTTAGGGTTCCCTATGCCAATGTGCTGTGGCTTTCCATAAGTCAAGTTGAAGGCACATAGCAACAACAAAAATGGAGGTTGGTCCACCATCATATCTGAGGCCAACTAAGCATTTTAAGGGCCCAGGACAGGAACACACTACAGCATTCTCTGAGAGAGAGAGAAACGGGCAGCAAGAAAGTCAAGTTAGGGATGGTGGTGGGTAGAGTTGCTGCTGACCCCCGGCATCTGCTGCCTGAGACAGATACTTCAGTCTGCCCAATGTAAGAGCCAGCCCTGGATCTCACAGCCTCAAGGCTACGTCCTTACAGCTCTTGTTCATTTTCTTCCAAACTCAGTGCAAAAACAACTTCTCTGGCATGTTTCCACAGTACTGCATTTGGTTTTCTTTGTGTCTGCTTCTAGGCTCTGCTCCATGACAAGAGCCGTTTTTACGACATGTAGAACCCATTTCAAGGCAACACGCTATGAATAGTGGAAAAAACCATGCCTGGAGTCATCATCACTGCTGACTAGAACAAATGTTTTCTTCTCAACTGCAGCTAGCTTTCCCTGCTCTGCCTTTAAGTAATTTGCTGTCCAAAAACAATTTCATAAACTGGGAGTCAAAAGGTACAAATATGTGACATGCAAAAGGAAAGGAAACTGTAAAACATTTCCCCCCCTCTCGCACACACACTCCTCTGCCACCTCTGTTAAATCTCAGATCTAAACCCCACAAATATCATGATCCCATAGGATTTCAAAGTTATGTCACACTGAGTTGAGTGGGATTTGTTCAGCCACAAAAATTGCTTACCCTGCAAATATTTTTACTAGCTTGCCAGATCTGCCACAGAAGGGACAGAGAGCAAAGACCAGCTGGACTACATGGGGCTGGCCCTGCTATTAAGCAGAAAGAGATAACCACTTCAAGCAGCAGATGCTGGAAGGGAAGAAGCAATAATCCCCTTGCTCTTCTTTCTTATTCAGAACAGAGATGTGTGTACTGCTTAGTCCATTATCCACCCCTACACCCCACTTGCTGCCCTCAGGTGTGGGTGGGGATAATAGCCCATCACCAGCATTGAACTAAGGCTCTGTTTGCATGGACCAAATAAAATGCCCTCCCTGCATCCCCAAGGCAATGAGTCCAAATGATGCAGGGCCCAATTCCCAGTTCTGGTGCAAACTGTCCAGATGTATCCACCCAGTTCAGCACTGAAGAGCACTGAAGGTATAACACCCTTAAAACATTTTTGAAAAACTCACCCTTTGCTCCAAATCTTCCCAGAAGACCCAGAGTTTACAATGCACCCTGCTGTGCCACTACTGGCAAGAGTCGCCCATTCTGAGGTCAGAGTGTGCCGTGTGATTGATGCCGGGTACCTCATTTTCAGCCTCAGAAGGAGTGACTTGTGATGGCACTGCTCCATGTCTCACAACAGGATGCACATGTGAACAGCAGACCGCCATCGCAATGGGAGTGCCCACGTAACAGGGGGGGCATCGGGGCAACCCCAGGACCAGGATACTCCAGAGGAGCCTGGAGTATTCTAGCTTGTGCAGACACTAGAAATCTAGATAGCTTCTGTATATGGAATGGAGGAAAAGGGTACCATCTTGTTTTTTGCCTCAGGCAGCAAGATATTTTAGGTTGGTCCCATGAAGACCTGCATGTCTTTGCTTTGTACAGAGCAGATGGCTTTGCTCTTCTACCAGCCAATGTGGCTTTAAGGAGAAAACAAGTCGAAACACATAGAATCATAGAGTTGGAAGAGACCTCATTTGCTGCTCCTCTATGGCAACTGGGCTGGTACTTTTATATAAGCTGGATGTACTCTAAGGAAGTGTTTGTAGTTGTGTCTCTCCTGCAGCCACAGTCAGGTGTAGCTCCAATTAATTACATTACATCATTTCCAACCAGTGATTAAGCTCAAGTAAGTCATGCTGATTAACGCTCTCAACCTTCCAAATTACTATTTGCAATGCATCTCCTGGGAAGACCATAGCCAAGCAGAAGGGAATATGAAGAGTGTCACTCTAGACTGCAGAGGAGAACACCCCTAAAATACAGCTAAATCCTTGGATCAACTGAAGGGTTGCTTGGATCTCAATGGGGATGTGAAAATTAACACATTAATTATTTCCCACTTCAGAAGGGACTGGGCTATTGTAAAGTAGCAAGGAAATTAATTTGGCTCTGATTTTTTTTATATCACATGTGTCCAAAATGATTCAAGGTGTGTGACGGATTCAGAGTTGTTGGAACATAATGTCCATGACTGCATGACACAACCAATGTGTGGTTTGTTGAAATCTGTCTTATTGTGATGCGCAAACCTCTCTGCTAACCCTTGGCTTTATTAATCATAATTTGAAACCATGGTTTGTTGCTGGATTGCAAACTTCACCCATGTTTAAACCATGGCTTGTTGCAAAATGTGAACCCACATTTCTTGTTTTCTGAGTTGCTCCTGTTTGAAACAGGAGTTGACAAAAGAAGTGGGAAAGAAACAACCCAAGAACAGAGAGAAGATGCCACAGTTTGGACATCTCTTGTACAATAGCTGGTTTAAACAACAAGCCACGATTAATACAAACTGTGGCTTATGGAACACATCCTATGTTTATGCAACTGGGCTGTGAACTGTGAATTCTCCAGTTCAAATCATCTCATTTTAGGCATAAACTCATTCGCTGCCCTCATACAAACTGCTATTCTCATAGCTTCGGACATCTCTCATATGTCACAGAAGCATAATCATTGCAGCCTTCCTTACAAGGCCATTGTACAGAAGAATTCATGAGCTCTGTTGCAGAAGTTTGAACACATAAGAAAGCACTACATAAACCAGCTGGTGTGTATTCTGAGCTGAATGTTCTTGTACTGGAAAAGCTGCAATTTGTATAAATTATACAAAACATGCATAATTTATATTTCCCCTTGCTGCATGGTTTACTATTTTCTACAATTGATTTATCTTCTTTTTTTCATGGGATTTTGTGAGTGCTTGTCTAGATCTGGAACTGGCTGTATTTCCAGGCTTCCCCATGAGTTCTTTTGGTGCTGAACACTGAAACATGTTACTGCTATAACGTAAGATTTATTGATGGTACATGATGCAGCAGATGGCACAGATCAGAGAAGCATTTCAGTCCTTTCATTGATGAGGTCCAGCATCCCTTCTCAGCCAATGGATATACTGGGCCCCCAAACAAATTATACCCAGACATATCCCTTTGGTTGGTGATCAGATCAACTCCATATCGCTGCCCACATAGGGCACCTGGGGTGGTATGCACTCCCTCCCAGACTGAAGTCAATGGAAGATGGATTCCCAAAGGGTTATGTGGCACAGAAAGATAATCAAAGTGTGCAAATGTGACCCATCTCCCTCTAATTGCAATGTAAATTGTACAAGCAGGTTAGCAACAGAGAAAAGTTAACTTCCTCAGTGCATTCTCAGCCTTTATACTTTCTCTCATCTTCGGAATGCAAAGCAAATGCAGAAAGGATCCAACAAGGTCACTAATACACCCAAAGTCTTTCATGCCACTGGGCAGCTTTTAACATTGGCCCATAATACTAAGAATGATTTTAAAACCCATCTTTCTGGTGACAGAGGCCTAACTCACTTCATCACTGAAACATCACTTGATCCTACAAGTCTGAGTTTATCACACTACCCCTCTTCTGATCATGATCACATTAAGGAAGGGAAGGACATACACACTGGTTTAGGAGCATTCCCTACCACACATCTCTCCATTAGCGCAACCAATTCTGGCTCCTCATGCTCTCTTATGCCTGCATCCATAACCTCATCTCCCTGCCCTATACCCTACCCAGAGTGCCTTGTGTTTGTGTGTCTTAACATAATTCTAGTTATGCTAACTGTGTGGTTTTATACAAAGTACCCCCCAGCTGTTCTGGATTAGCAAAGGGGAGGAGAGATGGAGGAGAGGAGAAGACACTGATACCATGCAACTGCGCAGTCTCAGAACTTCAACAGGATAAATTACCCCACTGATAACTAGTATGATTGGGAGCTTATTGATGGGTATTCCCTGTCAATGGCAAGGTGTCAGCTAGCAATAATTGAAAGACAAGGTAGTGGTGAGAGGGAGATGGTGTGATAGGTACCACCAAAGGTGCTATTATCAAACTTTTATGGTGGTTTATAGGCCGAGTGTGACAAAGTCCTTATTCAACAACACTTTAGGGCTTTTCAGATTCCTATCAAGACTACCTCCAGAAGCATAAGATCAAGAAATATAAAAGGAAAACTGAAACCAATTAGGACTCTGAAACCTGCACCCTGCACTGTGTTCTGCTCTTTTTACCTTCCCTTATTCACCTGAATGATAGACTGTAGCTCTTGAATTTTGGTCTTCAGCATCTCATTCTCCCGTTCCAACTCCAAAACTTGTTCCTTCTTTGGTCGATTTTCAATGTCATTCTTGAGCTTCAACGACTGGTTTCTTTCCAGCTTACATTCCTCTTCCACTTTATTCAGCCAGTGTTTCAGCTGGTCAATCTAGCAAGTCCCATAACAGGAATGAGAAAAACAAGACAGACAAAACAAGTCAGTTTAAAAACATACTATGCCTCTAGTAGCACAGTTTCTAAAATTAATGGACATGCCACTCAGTGAGCAAATAAATAGCTGTCATATCCCAACTAGCACTGTGAATTATCAAATAAAAACGAAGGAATCTAGAGCGGTAAACCTTTGCTTGCTTCATTCTTGCATGCAAGAATGGATAATTTTTTTCAAACTTTTCTTGCTGTTGGGTGATTTACAAGAGTTTTTGCATTATTATTTTTTGGGTATTTGTGGACCTTTTTTGGCAAAACTCTGTCTGGGCAAAAAATTGTTTTAAGCAAAAAAGCACAATAAAATGGTATGCTTTTGCACTATTTTCTGGTCAAAAATTAATTTTTATTTGCAGAAAGATGTGTTTCACAAAAAGGACCTGAAATGAGGAAAACTACACAGCGGTGGAGCATTTTCTCCACTGGTCCTTTCAATGAGGACAAGAACATTGGTGAGCATTCTTCTCATTCCTAAAGCAAATCCTGGTTACTTTCCTGCAATAACTATGCTACAAACAGGTGGGTAGGCACTACTTTAAGCAACAAATCAGTTATCCCAGGACAACTGAATGTGAAAAAAGTCATCCTAGGGCCATTTCAGAAATTACAAACACATTGACTAGAGCAAAAGCAGGAACAGTGCTGTCTGCAGGTACTCCAGAGGCAATTCTTTTGCCACCAAATGCCCTGCAGGGGGTGGGGGCATTTTGCCAATATTTTCATCCCCAGGCTATTTTGGACCCCTGAGCTATTTTAAGCTTAAGAAATCCCCCCCCCCCTAAAATGGGGAGTTGAAAGGCAATATCTTCTAGTTGTTTCCTGTGGCTAAAGAAGGCCAGACAAGCTTGCATCCTTTCACCCTCTCTGTTCAACCTGTATGCAGAATATATTACAATAAAAACAGGCTTGGACACAGAAGAAGGAGGAGTGAAAATAGGAGGAAGGGATATCAACCATCTGAGATATGCAGATGACACCATAATACTAGCGGAAAACCTCACAGTCCTGGAACACCTACTAAGGAAGACCAAAGAAGAAAGTGCAAAGGCAGGCTTAAAGCTGAACATAAAGAAAACAAAAATAATGACCACCGAGGAGGACCTTCACAAGTTCAACCTAGACAATGAAGACATAGAAATGGTCAAAGGGTTCCCATACCTGGGATTAAACATTAATAGAAATGGGGAATGTAGTCAGGAAATCAGAAGATGACTAAGAATGGGAAGAGTGGCTATGAAAGAACTAGAAAAGATCCTAAAATGCAAAGATATACAACTCAGCACAAAAGTCAGAATCATACAAGCCATCGTATTCCCTATTACTATGGATGGATGTGAGAGCTGGACAGTTGAGAAAGAGGATAGGAAGAAAACCAATGCCTTTGAAAGAATGTGGGGCTAGAGAAGAGTGCTAAGGATCCCATGGATAGCCAAAAGGACAAACAAATGGGTCCAAGAGCAGATCAAACCAGAAACCTCCCTGGAAGCCAAGATGACCAAACTGAGACTGTCGTACTCCGGACATATCATGAGAAGAGAGGAGTCTGGAAAAAAACAATAATGCTGGGAAGTAGGAAGAGCGGAAGGCCATATGCCAGATGGATGGACTCTGCTAAGGAGGTCATGGCTATGGGTTTGCAGGATTTAAGCAGAGCAGTGGAGGACAAAGGGTCTTCTTGGAGATGTCTCATCCATAGGGTCGCCATGGGTCAAGATCAATTTGAGGGCAGTTAACAACAACAACAACAACAAAAGAAGGCCTCTCTAGACTTGAAATTCTCCAGGATCCCCCAAATTCCCTGGTGCCCCCTCTCCCCCAGAGAGCATTGGGGCAAAAATACACTTTAATTTTTGTGTGCATAGGGATGTAGTGTGTGGCTTTCCAAGATCTCCTGGGGGATCTAAATGATCCACCAGTCTCACACAGTTGTCCACTCCTGTGCTAGAGGATGGTGAATAAACAAAAGCCATGCCTATAGTAATTGGATAAGCTGAGCTTATTGTCACAGAATTCATCTACATTTTAAAGGTACACTGATTCTTAAACACCTTAACAGTTGTGGCTTCCTTCCTTGTGGAGACTGCAGTTTGGAGAAGGTGCTGAGGATTCTGGTGTCCTAAAAGACCTTTGATTCTCAGGGTTCCTTGGAGAGAGAGAGAACTGCCAGACTAAAATTGTCCATATAGGGGTGGGAATCATAGTAACCCTCCAGATCTACAGTTCCCATCAGCTTTAGTCAGTGTAGCCAATGAAGAATTTGGGGGACTTCAGTTGTGGAGGGTTGCACAATTCCCATCACTGGGAATTGTCTTTAGACTGAGAAGATGAGGAACCTCTCACCTCCAAATATTGATGAACTGACAGTCCTATCATGGCTCATCACTGGTCAGGCTTGAGAGGGTTGAAAGGATTTGTAGTTCATTGGAAGGATCACATGTTCTTCCACTCTGCCTTAGATTACTTTTTTAAAAATGAATATTCTTTCTGTCACAACAACACATAAAGTCAAGGTAACCAATCAATCATAGCAGCCTTGGCTTTGAACAATGCACCCGACCGCTCACCTCTAGCTGGAGGTCTCGGCTTCTCATCACTGCCATGTTCTTTTCTTCACTCAGTTGGGCATATCTCATGGCCAAGTTGTAGTTCTCATCCTTAACCTTGACCAGTTCATCATTGTAGTTGTTCCTTTCCTCCTTCATTTTGTTGTATCTCTCCTGGAAGGTCAGCAGCTCTATCTTGTTGAGCTTCAGCTGCTTCCTCTCATCCTCCAACTGACGGGATTTAGCTAAGAGCTCACAGCGTTGTGCATCCTTTGTCTTGACCTGTTGCTGGAGTTTAATGATCTCATTCATCAGGAAATGAGTGAGGCCTTCATGACCCTCTTCTACTGAAAGGGGAAGATGATGAAAACAAGGTAGCAACAGCCAACAAGCCTGAGTTCAGTACCTCAACATCCATGAGAAGCAGTACATATTGAATTGAAAGGGTAGAGTCATGTATCTCTGGCCCATGGGATTTATCTTGAAAAATACAAGGCAAAGGACAGAAACATAGGGCCTTTGCAGACTGCTAGAAATAGTGCAAATTGAGTCCACTTTAACTGCCCTGGCTCAGTGCTAGGGAATCATGGGAATTGTATTTTTTTTCTGAGACATTGATCCTTCTCTGTCAGAGAGCTCTGGTTCCACAATAAACTACAGTTCCCATGATTCCCTAGCAATGAATCAGAGCAGTTAAAGTGGACTTAATTTGTACTATTTCTGGCAGTCTGCAAAGGCCCTAAAATGCTACAGTTCTTCCTAACCTGTCAATGAAGCTATCCTAAAGTAAGCCCTCAACTGGTTGTTCTGGTTCAACATAACAGATATTTGACATCAGAAGTTGTTGCTGTTTTTATTTGCCATCACATGTTGTTATTTGATGGGAGCTGCCTTAGGTTCCATCCTGGGAGAAAGGCAGAATATAAAATAAAATTAAAATAAAGTCAACATTGACTTATGGCAATCCTATGAGAATGAGAATCCTCCAAGAGTCCTGGTCATCAACAGCCTGGCTCAGGTCTTACAAACCTGAGACTTTCTTGATAGAACTAATCCATCTGTCATGAGGATTTTCCCACTTTTCCCACTCTCTTTGACTTTAGCATTATTGAAAGCCTGCCTCTCTGTCTTCTGATGTTTATCTACATCTGCAGACAGACAATGAATGATGCCTCCACACAAACCATACATTGCTTTAAATGGTTTAAATGGCTTTAAAGGAGGAGTGGACAAACCCATGGAGCACAGGTCAATCAGGTGCAATTAGCCATTAAGGCTAAATAGATCTTCCTTATCCAGAAGTAGATATCTGCTGGCTATCTATTGCTGGAAGGGTAGAACAGCAAGAAGTGACTGTTACCTTCCTGTTCCACTTCAAGGCTTCCTGAAAGCATCTTCCTAGCCATTGTGTGGAATAGGTTGCTTAACTATGCCAATTGTCCTCAACCATCATCCTTTTAGGTGATTCAGGCTACAAATACCATCAGACCCACCCACCATGGTAAATCATCAGAGATCATGGGGGCTGTGTGCCAAAACATCTAAAGGAATCCAGTTTGAAAAAGGTGAGATGAATACTTGGTTTTACCCAGTTTTTTTGTTTGCAAAAGCTACTTTTTTTTGGAACCCAACTTCCATGCTGGCTAAAGATTCTGGTAGTCTGAAAAGTAACTTTTCTAAGACCTAGTCTGACACAATAGGATCTTCTTAAGGATAACACATTTGAAATGAACAATTCTTTCATTGTCTTCCATTTTATCAACTTTGCTCCTCTCAGAGCCTCATATAAGCATCAGGAAAGCTTACAAAAAC
This sequence comes from Phrynosoma blainvillii, assembly GCA_026167975.1. Lineage (NCBI taxonomy): Eukaryota > Metazoa > Chordata > Lepidosauria > Squamata > Phrynosomatidae > Phrynosoma > Phrynosoma blainvillii. The sequence goes on along the minus strand of JANUYF010000012.1, from coordinate 19,623,432 downwards.
ATTTTCATTCATGGTTTCCCTCAACCACATCCTGAAAGAGTGGGCTGAACTTCTTACCTTCCAAGGGACAGTCCCAATTAACTCTCTGTTCCCTTACTTTTTCAGCTGTTTTAAAAATGCCCCAGTTTCTCTCTCCTCCTCTCACTTTCCCCCAGTTACTCCAATTGCATCAAACTGAGTTAAAAGTGCAAAAGTAAAGAGGGGGAAAGAAGAAGATGGAGAAGAAGCTAGCCCTTCCCAGGAAGCTCAGGAAAAAGCAAACTGCTGCAGCCCCCCCTAGCTTGCCTGTTCTTCCTCACTGCGATATTCCTTGGCCACATATGTTCCAGTTTTCATCTCTGCAAAATTGGAGGGCATGCAACTTACCAACAATAGTGGAGAACCGTCGTGTTGGTTCCTTGCCAGTCACTAATTTGTAGAGTTCTGGATAGTAAAATTCAAGGCTTTCTAAGAAGACCACATAGCCTCTCTGCCCTTTGGTATGAAGAATGTCTAGTAGCCGACCTAAGGGAAGAGTCCAAAGATATGACACATTGTCAAGGCAACTGAGCAGAACTCTGCAAAAAAAGAGGTAGAAAGTCAAAATGGTCCATCAGCCTCCTTGAACAAAGGCTCAAATAAACCATAGCTAACCTACTGTATGCATATCTTTAAAGCATATCTTTCAAAAGGTCAACATTATTGCCTATTGTCATTGTTGTCGTTGCTGTCCACCATACTCAGAGGCAGTCCATTCCACAGCTGAACAGATGTTCTTCCTAATGTTTAGGTGGAATCTCTTTTCTTGTAATTTGAATCCACTGCTTTTCATTTTAGTCTCTGGAGCAGCAGAAAACAAGCTCACTCCAGACATCTCCAGACAGGGCAAGGAAAGACCCCTGTCTGAAATCCCAGAGAGAGGGATTTAGCCTCAATGCTGTTGTTTTTGTTGCTGATATGTTTTCAAATCATTTCTGACTTAAGGGTCACAGGGTTTTCTTGGCAAGATTTATTCAGAGGGGGTTTGCCATTGCCTTCTTCTGAGGCAGAGTGTGTGTGACTTGTTCGAGATCTGTCAGTGGGTTTCCAGCTCTGGTCTCCTGGAGTCAAACCACTACATCATGCTACCTCCCTCAATCAGCCCCAATGATATTGAATTAAATAGTGTGATACAGTGGTTTGAGCATTGGGCTATGATTCTGGAGATCTGAGTTTGAATCCTTTCTCAGCCATGAAAACCCATCGGGGGAACCTTAGGTATGTCACCCTCTCTCAGCCTCAGAGGAAGGAAAAGCAAACCCACTCTGAACAAATCTTGCAGGGTAAAAACCCATTATAGGGTTGCCATAAGTCAGACACGAGTTGAAGGTGCACAACATCAACAATGAAGGTCTTCCAATAAGATGGCTTCCTGTGTTCTTATGATTCTTATAATATTTTTTCCCCTTTAAGCTATTTGGCAGTTTTAGAATGTTTCAAAATTGCTTGAATAAAATCTTTGCATATTCATAACATGCCCTCACTCTTGTAATTGCAGACACATCCAACGTAAACATTGTTCTCCAATATTTTCCCTACACCAGTGGCTTTTCTACTTTTCAGCAATCAACATGCTTCCCCCAAAACAGATGACAAGCAAGGAGAACTCTTGTACACTGAGAATCAGTAATCCCATTCCAGGGTCAATCTCTCCCTGGGCTTAACCTGAAGAGAAGGACGGAATTTGGGAGAAATGCATCCATAGCAAATCTTTCAGCCAGAAATGGCATAAGTAAAGCTGGATCATTGATGGCTCATTTGGAACAAATGCTCCATGATCTCAACAGTTAGGGAAGCCATGCTGTTGCTGGCAACACACATACACACAAACACCCTCACCCTCCATGTACTGTTGTGTTGTCAAGGCAGAAATGCTCCTGGGAAAAGGAGGGCTGTAGAGCTTCCCACCCTCTCCAAAAGTTGGGAGTGTTTACTACCCATCTTAGTTTCATTTCCCTGATGCAAAGCAAGTGAAAAGGCAAGGATTGTTGCAGCCTTTCAGACTCCATTACCCTTCATGCCAGCTAGGACCCAGAAGGAAGGTGATGCCCAGTTCCTCCCCTTTCCTTGGATCTTTGCATGTGCATAAAGGAAGTTACATTTCTGGAACCATTCCAGGGTCCCAACCCCTTTACTATGCCTATGGCATCGTGATAGCCAACCCATTCCTACCTGCTCGGTTGATTTTGGAGAGGAGCATTGGGGAGTTCAGCACCTCATCTTCATCTTGCTCATCGACAACTTTACATTGACGCAGGTAGGGGGTCAGCTTGGCTGGGTTGATGTAGCGGGTCAACATATGGCGGTTGCACTCCACGTTTTCCCATAACGCATCCTCTTCATCCTTCAAGGTCTCGCTGTAGTCCTCCATTGCCAATTCTCTTTCCAAAAACAAAATGCAGAATTCAAAGATATAGCCGTGTTAGTCTGTAAAATCAGTATGTTAAGAGATCTTGTAGCACCTTTGAGACTAACTGAAGGAAAGAAGTTGGCAGCATAAGCAACATACATGTATAACATACATGCCAAATCTGCCTTGGCCAGAATGCTCATCCACATTACAGATGTCTCATTTCAGCACTATCCTCTACACAAACAACCATCAAATCTGTATTGTTTTAAAATGTTGTTAGCTGCCTTGGGTCCCATTATTGAGAGAAAGGTGGGATATAAATGAATAATAATAATAATAATAATAATAATAATAATAATTTTAAGAAGCATTTTGACATGACTTGTCCAAGCTTTATGCCATTCTTTTATCAACCCTAAGGTGTTTTTTCCTCTTAAAACAACAATGAGCAGTGCAGCAAGTAGAGATTCAGGGTGGTGTAGTGGCTTGAGTGTTGGATTAGAATCCTAGAAGACCAGGATTTGAATTCCTTCTCAGCCATGCAAACTCAATGGGTGATCTTGGGTGAATCATACTCTCTCAGCCTTAAAGCAATGTGGCGATGACAAACCTCCCCTGAAGAAATCTTGCCAAGAAAACCCACTGATAGGGGTTTCCCACTTAGGCATACCATAAGTGGGAAATGACTTGAAGGCACACGACAACAGCAACAGCAACAACAAATGAAGCAAGTAATATAGCAAGATGCTTTTTAAACAATGCAATCACCAAGGGCAATGGATTACTTTCCAAACACTATGATGAATAATGGGAACAAATTACTTTTCAAAATTAACTTTCCAAGCTTTGGGAGCCACACGCATAAAAAACTTGTTATTCGGGATAAACTGGGGAGCGCTGTGGTTGCACGCCAAGTTTTCCTTGCGTTCAAGCCCATCTGTTCAGGAAGTCAAACTCTTTGCACAAGTCACAAGGGATGTGGGAGCTCAGAAAGGTACTTTCCAGGCTTTATTTCCTATAATGCCCTTGCCAGTGGAGGGCTGGTTCCCTTGAAGCTTATAAACAGTTACTGTCTCCTCACCACAAGTCTGCACATTTTTCTTTGCTCATAGGGCTGATGGGCTTAGTTTGCTTTGGAACAAGAGGTGGGGAAGAAAAAAAAAAGAAGTATTTTGCAGAGCGCAGTGAATGGGAGGCTGCATCAGAACTCTCACTTCCTTGCAGTTTCTGTCTCACGCTCAGCTCTTGTTGCATGCAATCGACCAGAGAATCAAATAGCTCAGTTGCTGGGGAAGGTTCTGCCGGCACACAACACAGTTCTTTCCCCTTAACATGGAGGTCTGGGGGGGGGGGTGTATCAAAGGAGGGGTTCCCATTGAGGAAGCAATTGGGTTGAAAGATGCAAGCTCAGCCTGTGAAGAGATCTCATCTCCCCAGCAACTATCAATCATTGCCCAGGCAGCTGTGGTTGCAAATATTTGGAACAGTTGCTAAGCAGTCTTCCTCTCACCAACCATAGCCCTGTGGTCCTCTCCAAGAAAAGAACCATCACAAGATCCGTGAATAAGAGATAAGAATATCACAAGAAAGACAATTGCACTACAAGTGATGAATGGTTCCAGAAGTGGCTTTCCAGATTCCCTGTTCACTTGTTTGAACTTGTCGGCATTCCTATATGAGTGCTGTAATGATGGGGAAATGATGGAATCTCAAGATATCAGTGTAACAGCAAAATGTCCTGCATGATAACTGGAGTTTTGAAGAATACTTCTATACCAGTGGTTCCCAAACTTTGGTCCTCTAGACATTTTGGACTGTAACTCCCAGAATTCCTGATTGTTGTCCAAGATGGCTGGGACTTCTGGGAGTCAAAGGCCAAAACATCTGGAGGACCAAAGTTTGGGGACCACTGTTCTACACTATAGCCATAATTCTCAGGCTCTGATTTTCCAGATAGTTTGGATTTTACCTCCCCGAAGTCCCAACCAGTATGCCAAAGCTCAGGAATTCTGGGAGTTGAAGTCAAAAAGATCTGGAGGACCAGTGTCTTTGTGAAGTACTGCTGTAGTAAACCTATTGAAGATACAGGGAACAGCTCCAGGATGCCCCTTGTCCTCTAGAAGGGAGTCAGCATTGGTTGCTCTGTTCTATATATATATATTGGATTTTTAAAAGTATGATTACAAAGAAAAGGAGGAGAGGAAAAAAGAGGGGAATGAGGGGAGTACATAGGATATGAGCATAGGCTAGCCATATACATAGGTGGAATTCAATTTCTTCCCTGAATTCCCTACAGGAGGTCTGCCCAGGAGATCAGAGCTGAAGAATATTGGGTAGGTTTTCCTGCACAGTGGTCTCCCTTTGTAGATCTTCTGTTGGGTCAAGAAAGTGGCCCTAGTTCAATTCCATATGCACTTGTCTTAAATCTTTATTTCATTTCCCAGTGCATGCTCCTGCTTTTCTTCATGCAGGAGCAGGAAGGGATTGAGGAACTTTCAGAAGGTGTGGAGAGCTAGGGGACCCAAACTGACACTTTTTCATTGGAATTTGGGCAATTTGGGTGCATATTCTAGCTCAAGGGTAGGCAACCTTTCCCCTTTAAGAACCAAGGGACTTCAGCTCCCAGAATCCCAGGAGCTATTGGCCAACATGGGACTATTGGCCAACATGGCTGAGGCTTCTGGGAGCTGAAGTCCCTCGGCCCTTAAAGGGGAAAGGTTGCCTACCCCTGTTCTTTTTTTTTTTTTTTTTTTTTTTTTTTATTTTTAAAAAACATAAAAAATCCACTTAAAATATATTCTTAGTCATCTTTACAGTACATTTACCCATAGTTCAGACTTCTCAATAGTTCTTTGAAAGTAAGTACATTTTTTTCACATTTTGCATACATCATTTCTGTATCTATTACTTCTATCATCATCTCAGATCCAGTTCATTTACACAATCTTAATAACTACTTTGCTGCTTTATTCCCATTTTCTATTTATATATTCTTCCACTGGAGCCCACTCTTCCTCAACCAATTCCACATTCTCATTATTCAATAACCTTGTCAATTTGTCCATTTCCTTCATCTCTAACAATTTCAATAGCCATTCATCTACCGTTGGAGTTGTCTCCTGTTTCCATTTGGAGGCTATTAGTATTCTTGCTGCCGAGACCATGTAAAGTATTAGTCTCCAATATTTTCTAGTTATATCTGCTTCTAGTTTGTATGTCATATTTAATAAATATAATTCTGGATATAATTCAAGACCGTTTTTAAGTATGTCTTCCATCGTCATGTGTATTTTTTTCCAGTACCTTTTCATTTTGGGACATCTCCACCAAACATGATACCAAGATCCAACATTGCTTTTACATTTCCAACATTCGTTCTTTTGTAGTTTATAAATTTTTGCCATTCTAGCAGGGGTGAGATACCATCTTTGTTCCATTTTCCATTGATTTTCTCTTATGTCTTGAGAGCGAGTAAATTTTCTTGTCATTTTCCTTGCTTTCTCCCAATGATCTACCATTATTGTCCTACCAATGTCTGTTGCCCACTTGATCATATTGTCTGATATTATTTCTTTTTCCTGTCTCTGACACATTAATATTTTATATAATTTACTTATTCTCTTCTCTCTTGTCCCCAGCCAAATTTTATCTATGTCTTTCAATTCTTCTTCCACCCCTTGCAGCTTAATATCCATTTTAAATCTTTCCTTTATTTGGGTATATAATAACCAGTGCATTTTATCATCTAAGTGTTGAATCTCAGACATAGCTTTAAGTTCCAATTGGTTTCCAATCTTCTCCAGTATCTCTTTATATTTTAACCAAATTCGAAGGGCTGTCCATCTTCCAAAAAAAGCTTCGTGTGGTGAAGTCCATAAAGGTATTTTAGTGTATATTATTTTTTTCAGTTCTTTCCAAGTTTTAAGTAAGCTTCTTCTTATTACGTGGTGTTGGAATTCTTTGTGAACTCTATCCTTATCATAACATAAGTATCCATGCCATCCGAATCTGTTGTTGAATCCCTCCAAATTCAATATATCCTGGTCTTCTAATGTTATCCATTCGGATAGCCAATCTAAAACATTCGCTTTGTGGTAGAGTTCTAAATCTGGTACATTCCTCCCTCCATCTTTACTTTGTCTTGTCATTGTTAGCCAATTGATTCTCGCTTTTTTACTTTTCCAAATAAATTCCTTCAAATCTTTTTGCCACTCTTGAAATATTTGCCTGTTATGTATTATCGGGATATTCTGAAATAAAAAATTTAATTTGGGTAAAATCATCATTTTTATCGTCTCTATTCTTCCTGATAATGATAGCTGAATTTTACTCCAATTTGTCATATCTTTCTTGATTTCTCTCCATTTTGGTTTATAATTGTTTTCGAATAAATCTACATTCCTTTTGGATATCCATATCCCCAAATATTTAGTTTTATTTACAACCTTACAATGCGTTTCTTCAGCTAATTCTGTTTCTTCTTTTTTTGTCATGTTTTTTGTAATTATTACTGTTTTGTCATAATTTATTTTAAATCCGGCCCTATTCCCAAAATCTTCTATCATTCTAAACGTTTCTTTTATATTTTCTATTGGGTCCTCCAATATCAATACCACATCATCGGCAAAGGCACGTAACTTATATTCTTTTCCTTTAATCTTCATTCCTCTAATGTTTGGGTTTCCCCTTATCTGATTTAGTAATGTCTCCAACACCATTATAAAAAGAAGAGGTGATAACGGGCATCCCTGACGCGTCCCTTTGCCGATATTAATTTTTTGTGATTTGTTTCCATTTATCACCAGGCTTGCTGATTGCTCACTATATATTTCTTTAATCCAATTACAGAATTTTTCTCCCAACTTCATTTTTTCACATATTTTTATCATAAAAGTCCAATTTACGTTATCAAAAGCTTTCTCTGCATCCAAAAATATAAGTCCCAATTTTTTGTCATTATTCTTTTCATAGTATTCAATCACATCTACTATTGTTCTTATATTGTCCTTTAAATATCTTTGAGGTAAAAATCCCGACTGTTCTTTTTTAATTATTTGTGAGAATATTTTTTTAAGTCGTTCTGCCATTATTAATGCAAATATTTTGTAGTCTGTATTTAACAAAGATATCGGTCTGTAATTCTTAGCTCGCAATTCATCTCTACCCCTGTTCTAGCTGAAAAAGATTGTCCGAAATCCGTTTTTTAATAAAATAGGGGAAAGAGTTGGGAGGCTTTGGGAAGAGTGTCCTGGGGGATTCAGGAGCCAGATAATGGGGGACCAGGTGATGCACATGGTTTGTGGGTTGCACTTTCCCCACATTTGACATATCTGGTGGCATCAGTAGGGAAAATTATGCCATCCAACATTTTGCAGATGGAAACAGAGACACATATGGCCAAGCAACATCAGTGTTATCAAAATGGAGAAAGTTATTAATGAGGAAGGACACAAGCTAGAGGAGGCTGCAGCAGCCTACTTTTGACTGAGCCTACTGGCATGGACAAGATACCATCCTCCTCCTACTGTGTTAACTGAGCGTAAACAATGGAGATTATCGCACGTCTTTAAAAAGGGTCTTACCCCTCCTGAATTGAAGTCTAACTGAAGATTAATTCAAGCTGCATCCTTGAAGTCTAATGGAAGCTTAATTCAGGCTGCATCCTTGTTTTATCGCACGGCCCCAAAACCACCATCCAAGTACATCTCTGCTCCAACGTGGGTCCCTTAACTCGCTTTGGTGGCTATTTTTGAAACTTTCCGACTTTTGAAAAATGGCCACTGAAGTGAATTAAGAGACCCATGTTGGAGTGGGGATGTACTCGGATGGCAGTTTTTGGACTCAAAAGCCATGCAATAAAACGAGGATGCAGCCTGAATTAAGCTTCCATTAGACTTCAATTCAGGAGGGGTAAGATCCTTTTTAAAGACATGCCATAAGCTCCTACTTTTGTACTTTGGAGTCATTTGCAATGATTGAAGAAAGCTGAGCTCAAAGGGGGAAAGGTGGGAAGAGGAGGGGAAAATTGGGACATTTTAAAAATAGCCAAAAAAGTGGGAACACAGAGAATAATAATAATAATAATAATAATAATTTTTATTTATATCCCGCCCCTCTGCTAGGCAATCGGGATTAATTGGGACTATCCCTGCCAAACCAGGACAATTGGAGAGTATGGGAAAAGCCATGAAGGATGCAAGGCACTGGGGATATATACTGCTGAGAGAGGGCAGGCTTTGTCTACCTTCCCTGAAAAAAGTGCAGTGAAGAGGCAATGCACAAACAGGATCCCAGCTTAGGAAGCAATGTTCAGACAGTGCATGAAACACATTTGGAAAGCTTTCATGTCATCATAAAGCCAAAACTTATGCCTCCAGGAAATTGCTAGTCTTCAAGGTGACTTGGGCTCCTTTTGTTGTTTCAACATTGACGGTGTTACAGACATGCTCAATAATAGTAGGATTATTACTTCTAATGCTATTCATAGACTGGTCTGATCTCTTTGTTGTGCTACGATGTTCTTTCTCAGCCTGTCACCATCCTTTCTTTTCTCCTTCCTTCCTTCCTTCCTTCCATAGAAGTCCTTCCTTCCTTTTAAGAGCAAGTCCACAAGAAGTGATTGGAACGGCTGAAACATGCATGGGTTTTATCACATTTTCTCTCTTGCGGTATATCTATAGCCTTTGATTTGAGTGCCACTTAAAGCACAACGTGACACCTTGCGAAAAACTGCTCGAGTGCCATGGAAACATGGTGGTGTCAGTCTCAAATCACAGATGTGAAGTCACCAGCGTGGGCTGACTGAAAATGAGGGAGATGGGATGCATAGGGCAGGATGGGTGCACACACAGGCCTCTTCTGATATAAGAAATCTGAATACCTGCGATAGTGAAAAGGACTCTTCCCTTTCCCTAGAAGGCTTGCTGTACCAGGTAGCCCATATCTGTGAGGACACCTAGACTTATCCAGCTGCAACAAGCCGACAATTGACAAATTCTCTCTTGCACCAGGAGGAATTAGACATTCTTTTTACTGATTAAACTGATTAAAGGCCCTGAGATTTTAGGGTGAAAACCTAAAAGTGAAAAAATGATACACACACACACACACACCATGTCACACAGAGACCAAGACCCTGGTGATGTTATTAAGCATGCTACATTAAGCATCAACCACAGTTGTACAAAATATGCCATTCAAGTCAGCAAGACCAAGTCTAACAAAAGAGGAAAATAAACACAGAGAGTTATTTTTTCAAAGAAGATCCTTGGATTCTTCCTCCTTGCCATGAGAACTGGAGAAAAGGGACCAGAGCTTGGCACTTCAGGTCAGTCCCTGAGATTTGGCAACTTTGACTGGTGCAAAACTAAGGGTTGGAATCATAGAATCTCAAAGGTGAAAGGGACCCCAAGGATCATCTAATCCAACCCGCTGCCACACAGAAGGATACAATCAAAGCTGTCCTGACAGATGGCCATCCAGCCTCTGTTTAAAACCCTCCAAAGGAGGAGACTCCACCACAACCTGAGGCAGCATCTTCATTGTTGAACAGCTCTTACCATCAGGAACTTCTTCCTAATGTTTAGATGGAATACACCAGAGGTTGAGCCAACTATGTGTGGTTGGATATCCAACTAACTTTTTTGCACATGCCCCTGTGATTGTTGGGAGGGATATTTTGAGTAAGGATAGGATTTCTTGCATGGAAACGTTCAGAGAACAATATTGTCCCATTGTTTCCTTTTCACCAGCCTGGCCAGATAAAAGACTGGCAAAACTGAAATGAAGGGGATGCCAAGCCATACCAAAGTGACAACATTAAACAGCCTATGTGACCACAGAGTGTACTATGTGGCAATTCAGAGCCATGATTTAATGGTCAGAAAGCCAAGCGGAAGATGTTGCTGTATAGATCTTGGCATGGGGTTTAATTCCATTGACTCCACACCTAATAAATATGAATGCTTTACAATATAAGTCGGGAGAATTGCCCAAAACCATATATATCTCCAAGGTGCTGGTAAGAATTCATCCTCAGCCTTATTGAAAGAGAACAGCAAAGTATTTCATATCTACCTATCTACCGACCTACCATTCAGAATTTTACAATGAAGATGCTGTACTGAGAGAAACCACCAAGTTGGCAAAATGAAATAGAGTGTAGGCAGAAAGATGGGAGAAAAGGATGTCTTAAACTGATGTAACACATATCAGGGGTCTTTTAAAAGGGATTGAGCAGTAATCCAGAATCTTGATTTGTCTACTGAAATACGCAATGAGTAAATCCGCAATGACACTGGTTTCCTGGCTTGGGTAGTTTGTCAGCTTCACCCAGCCACCAAGGGGTAGTCTATCCGATGTAAATTATCCTGGTAGAATTCATGTAGAATTTGTTCTGTTTATATGTGACCTGAACACATTCATTTCATAGAGGGGGAGTGGGAAGGACAAGCCCTCATAACCCATCATTTCTGGAGTCACAATTTTTACTGGAGCATACGGAAGATTGTGCATTATCGCATGTGTAGGCTTTCGATTCACGTTGCACAAAACAGATTGGAATTCCTCTTCAATGGGAGATCATTTAATATGCTCGCAATGGTGCTGGTGTGGGCAAAAGTATTTGCATGAATGTGGTTATACAAGAAAGGACACAGGAAATAGTGGAAACAAGCAACGTCGATGCGAAATTGCAAAAAGAAAGTGCTAAAAGGATATTCATATAGACCAGCCCTAAGATCTGGTTTCACACTAGTTTGTTTAATGACCTATGGGTAACAGCCTCTTAACATAACTCGATTTTGAACACTGTTGAACAAAATTAAAATAATTTTCAAAAATATATTTGAAGTTGAAGAAAGATTAGAAAAAAAAAAAGCTCCGTTGGTTAAGGCCCCAAACCAGTCCAAGGTCATGTTTCAGAATCAGGATAGGAAGGTAAGACCCATCCTGCTACACATGGCCAACCCAAGACATATTCCTATCCAAGGCAAAGACAAAAGGGAGCTCCCCTCCGCTTCACACACAAAAGCCAATGAGACTTTTGAATTTTACTGCTATACCTGGTAGCAGGAATATATCTTTCTATCTCAGCACCTTCATAGGTACGAGTGACAGGAACACCAGAGAGGCCCTTTTTGGTGGCTGCTCCAAGGCTTTTGAAATGGCTCCTTCTCTGTTGTTGACATTCTGTTGGCAGGTTATGCCTTTTCTCTTCTAGCAGTCTTTTTTGAGAAATGATTGTGGAGAGATTTCATAGTGTGAAGTTTATGGTGTCTTGTTCTGCTGATTTTTATCTTTTGTCTCTTAAGGGATCTTTCTTAAAGGGCCTTAATTCTATGTAGGTAATTGTATTTTAATAATAATTTCCATATGTATGTACCACTCTTTTTAATTGTATTTGTTTTGACTTCTGTAAACCATCTTTGGTTCCAATATTGAGGGAAATCATAGACTAATTTAATCTGGAAGGAGACACAAGGGCCATCTCATCCAACCTCCTGCCATGCAGGAATACACAGCTAAAGTACTCCTAGAAAATGCCCACCCAATCTCTGTTTAAAGACCTCCAAAGATGGAAAGTCCATCGTCCTCTGGGGCAATCTATTCCATTGACAAACAACTCTTACAGTCAAGGAGTAATCTGAGTCCATTGGTCGGTATTCTAGTTTCTGGAGCAACAGAAAACAAGCCTGCTTCATCTTCTGCATGACAAAATCCTTCAGATATTTAAAGACAGCTTATTGTGACACCTCTCAGTCATCTCAAAGTGGGATATAAAAAAAGTAAATAACCACTACCACAACCAACTCCATAAGATTGCATTAGAAATTGCTCCAGTTCGGAGATTTATTTATTTACTTGACTTATATTTCAATTTTCTCCCAGGGCTGAGCCTCAGTGGAAGAGGTTTAACTGCCATGGATCAATGCTATGGAATCCTGGATTTGTAGTTTATCATGGCACCAGAGCTCTCTGACAGAGAAGGCTAAGTCACCCTCAAAACTTCAAATCACAGAGCTCCATAGCATTGAGCCAAGGTGGTTAAAGAATTGTCAAACTGGATTATTTCTGCAGTGCAGATTACACCCAAGTCTACAGAAGCTTATGCTACACCACCTTTCGCCCAGTTAGCCTCAAAGGTGCTGCAAGATCCTTTGCATACTAACAAAAAGCAAGAACAGCAACAACTCCGCTGGCCAATTTACCCCTTCAATAGAGGGAATTTGGCATGCAGAAAGAGCCACATTTTCATTCAAAAGGCAGAAGCCTGAAGGACAGAATCTCTTTGCTAGCTAGAATGAAAGAACACCCAGTGACTTGCAAAGAGAAGCAAACCTGAAGGTTGGTCAAGAATGAAGTTTAGGAATTGCTGCATTATGCAGCCAAATGTACAGGCAGCGGCAGAGGATTCTCAGAGAACGCTAGCAGCATATGGAACAATGGCATCTCTGACCCTGGCAGACAACTTGATAAATATCTGAAAAATCTCCAGGGACAAAGAGAGAAACACAACATCTTACAAGTATGGACATCAACAATCAGGCTTTCTCATGTGCCACAGGTGAAAACATATTAGTATCATTCAGTGCACTTTAATGTTGCGTGTAGAATTTGCACAGATGCTCAAATGTCATCTTCCTCAAATGCAACAATTTCTGGATCAAGGGAAGAAGAGAAAGAGGAGAACAGAAGAAAGTATAAAGTAGCAAAGGGCGAAACAGAACTATATGACGGGCCAGTGCTGATATACGAAGGATCCAGATTTTAGGGTTCAGGAATACCATCAGAAAAGACATGCTGTCGCTTGCCCATCTTGAATTCACTGCTACCACTTTGGGGTTTGAGGCAGCCATGGCCAACAGTGGTACTAAGTAAAGTTAGCAAAGTGAAGGCAGCTCTCCATAATAGAGTTGTTTTGAACAACGCCTGCACTTCCTGCGGCAAACACAAAAATAGTGAATGTCATACTGACTGAATGAGGATTCCCTGGTGTGCATATAGGATATAGGTGGGTGTGATGCCTGCAGTTTTAAATGCAACACTGGTATTTTAATAATAATAATAATAATAATAATAATAATAATAATAATAATTTTTATCCTGCCCCCTGCGTACGCAACCGGAACAATATGATGGGCCAGTGCAGATATACGAAGCATATAATGTACTGGCTCAGGCATATTTTGTGGGCTTCCTTCTCTCCTCGGACACATCCAATCCCCCCAAAACCCATGTCCCCCCAAAGTTGGTGCATTTACAGCCAATATTTGGCCCCATACAGTTACATAAAGCTCCCACCATGTGAAAACACAGGAAAATACTCCCACTTTGTCCCCACAAGCATCCCAGAACTCCCCACAGATCCTTCCATTTTCCTCTGCAGTCCATCTCAGAATGGCAACAGAAGGTGATGTGCTATTATGCCATTTTGAGAAGGCCTGCAAAAGAAAAGACAGGTATTTGGGCTTGCTGGGGAAGGTGCAGCCCATGGGAGGGTGCCTGGGGGGAAGATTTATATTATTATTTATTAAGATTGGTCCCTGGTCCAAAGCAGTTGACCATCCTTGGTCTAGAACAGTGGTTCCCAAACTTTTGTTCTCAAGATTTGGAACTGCACCTCTCAAAATTGTTGACAGTTGGCCAAGCTGGCTGGGGCTTCTGGGAGTTGAAATCCAAAACACCTGGAGGTCCAAATTTTGGATACCGCTGGTGTAGAGGATGGACACTGTCACTTGTGTGCTGCCCCCCTCCATATACTTACATTCCTTCTTCAGAGAGGCAAAAAATTGAACATGCTAATGTGAGAAGAAGGGGCATACAGAAAGAATCAGGACTGTGAATGCAAAGGGAGGGCAAATCCAAGATGAGGAAACACAAACACACCAAAGCCATGTGCAAAAATAAACAGAACCAGGTCCCAAGATGGATCTCAGCCTCTTTAAGATTAGTGTTAGCTTGGAGCATGCAAATCAAACTAATGGCACAACAATTTTAATAATTTACCACAAGAATTTAGTGCCTCTGTTTAAGGGCTTTTTTTTTTTTTTAAAGAAGTCTCAAGCAAGGAAATGAAAGCTTGGCATTTAATAAAGGGTTTAATCTACACACCCTCTGTGCCGTCATGCATAATGATGAAGGGGAGAGGCGCAATGATTACAGAGACAACGGAACATAAACACATCTCCGTTTTTCATCCTATCTGCCTCTGGCACACTTGGTTGCTGTGTTTTAAGTGGCTCCATTTGAAGACAGACTCTCGTCTTTTGTTATTTTCTCCTCCCAGCCTTTTGGACCCGTACAGAGATCATCAAATCCATGTTCATCTTACACACTGGCATTATACAAGGACTATGGAGATTATGCACCATGGTAGATCACACAGGTGTATTGGGCTTGGGGAGGATTCTTCTCCTAGCTTCTATCCCTATGCAAAGTGAATGCAAACTTTGGAATACACTTTGAACAAAACAACATCGTAATACCCATAACTGGCTGTTCAGAACAGAAACACAGGCAATTTGTAAACACAAAGTTTTTCCCTGAGGTTATTTCTTTATCGACATATTTAAAGGTATTTATAAACTGCCTCTCAAAGGAACCTCAGAAAGGGCTTTGCAGGTTTTTTTTTTAAAGAACATTAAAACAACAAGTATCAATACAAATTACATAGGAAAACAGTTAAGGGTGAGTTGCAATGAAAAACCCTTTTTGAAAGTTAGATTTTCTCCCTGGACTAAAGTGATATAGCAAAATTGCAGTGAGGGGCCAACAAAAAAGTCATAAAATAAGTCATGCACACTTGCAGAAAACAGTGAGTTTCAAGGCATGTTTTAGCTCTTGTTGTTGTGTACCTCACTGTATTCTGCCTACAAAGTGGTTTGCAATCTCGCACAGGACGAGATTTCAAAGGAACTGTCTTTGTTTCTCATTTTATTTATTTATTTGCACATATTATAGCTCTTAGATCAATTTGTCTTAGAGGTTCCTCTTCCCCTCCTCCTTTCCTTCCTTTCACACTGAAAGAGATTACCACAGTTGTCTCTTAGAAAACATTCAGGGTTGTATACAATAAAAGAAAAACAGTACACTATAAAAAATACTTTACATTTTCATACTTAAATACCAAGACAAAGAGCAGAAAAAGAAGCAATTAGGAAGAGAGGCCATAAAATGCAGCAGAATGGATTTAACAAACACAGTGAAGGCAATTTGCATTACATGCCAAAATGCCTGGACAAATAAAAATGTTTTTGCCTCGTAGTGAAATGAGTGAAAAGTTAGTGACAGGGGGACTGACCATGTGTTTGACTTACAGACTGCAGAGCTCTTCTTGGAGTGGCCAGGGACTAATGGGGAGTCTAATACAGAATCCTTTATTTGAAGGACTGTCCAGTCAAAGATCCTTATCACATGAGAAAAGAAAGCCAAGATGGATCAGGAGAGTAGAAGCTATCTACTTGCCTCTCTGCATGCTATCATAGCACTTCAGTCTTCCTCTTTTCTTTTGCCAAATTGATTTTTCCAGTGCAACAAAAGGCACACTTTTTCAACCGTCTTCCCCTGGGAAGAGAATGGAAGTGCTTTGATGGCATGTGGAGAGGCATGGAGAAAGCCACTACTCTCCCAATCAATTTCTACTTAGTAAAGTCAAAGGCTTTCATGGCTGCCATCCATAGTTTTCTGTGGGTTTTTTGGGCTGTGTGGACCCATTCTGGATGAATTTATTCTTGACGTTTTGCCTGCAACTGTGGTTGGTATCTTCATTTCTACTTTCTTTTCTTATGCAATAAAAGTCGGTCTGATTTCAAGAGACCGAATGCTAAGGGTGAGTCCAGCTGACATGTTCTATCTTGAGGAGGCCTCCTCTGGCAAAGAAGAAGAGGAGAGCCAGGGCCCTGGCTGGAGAAAGCTGGCTATTCTGCCATGGCAGTGTTTAGTCCATCACAAATAGCAATTATAGATCAAGAGGAAGCAGCAGTGTAATGTCACCCTCTCAAGCAATGTCAGTTAAAGCCCCAGGAGCAAAAGGTCAGGCAATGCCCTACTCTGCTTTAAATACAGGACTCCAAGCTAATGAGGCCAGTTAATTGGCTAATTAACTGCTGGTTATAAATTAGCTCAGCCCAGGCCATTCTATTGGTGCAGAACAGATGCTCCTAAACCTCTGTACAATCCTGTCTGACATCTCTGGTTTGTTGGTCATTGCTATGTACCTTTAGATTATAATACTCCTTCTGGCAATTCTCTCTCAGCTTTAGACTGTGCTCAGGACTGCTTTCTCTCATCGAATCTTAGATTGTCTGGTGCATGCTTCTGTTTGTAACCCTATGTAAGCCTTGGGACTGGCCTGGCTGTTCCCTGGCAGTTTTTATGGATTACATGTGTGCTCACCTGTGCCAGCTTTAGACAGGACACCAACGGTCTTGAAGTTGCCCCCAGAAATCAGTAGGACAGCAAATTGATCAGCTCTTTCTCCAGACTGTTGAGATGTACTGGCCTCAATTAGAGGTGGGTCAAGTAAAGCTCTCCAAATGTTGTTGAACTGGCTGCTGGGTGTTGCAGTCCAACAACATCTAGAGGGCAGCCACCTTTCCCCTACCCTTGGCTTAAATACAATGGTTAACCCCATGGAGAGTAGACCTGTTAAATTAATGGGACTTACATGAACATTGATTCAATGTGTTTATTTGAGAGAGAGCCATTGCGGCATTGTGTGTTGAATGTTGGGAGTAGGACCTGGGAGATCAGGATTCATATCAACACCCAGTAGTGGAAACCTACTGGGTGACCTTGGGCAAATTATACTTTCTCAGCCTAAGAGAAAGGCAAGCCTCTTTGAATAAAACTTATGGGTTATCATAAGTCAGTTGACCTGAAGGCACATAACAGCAACAAATCTTATTTGAGATTAACAGTATAATTTAGGTTAGGTTTGGGAATCATATAGATACCTCCTGGATGCTGATCTGCAACTCCCAGCATGTTTGAAGATGTAGTCCAACAATATCTGGAGGGCAACACTTGAAGGACCACCCTAGCCATAGAAATAATGGGCCTCCAAGCCTTTAAATTCCTCAAGACCACAAAGGTTAGAGACCACAATGCATTTTGCAGTATATATAAGCCAATACAAATGCAATTTTGAAAAATTTCTTTTAAAAACAACTCCCAAACCCTCATCAATAAAACACTAGAACAATAGCAAGCATATTACCAAGCTGAAAACAGCAAAAGGAGTCCACAGAACCAGGGCAAATATAGAACAATTTGAAATAGTAGCAACCTCAAAGGATTGTTGAAAAAGGAGCATCTTTGAATGTCAGAGCAAGTCAAGGAAAGAAAGAACTAATCTACACTCTTGGCCTACCATGCAGAGCTACGAAAACAATGTTTAGCATTTACATGATGTATTTCAGCATTCAAAGCACCCTATGTGATAATCCATATGACATTCCTGTAAAGCCAGCTGATATTACCATCTCTATTTGGGCTGTGCAAAGGAAACTTGTTCACCTTTGAGACAAAATGAAAGAGTAAAGTTGGTAGATTGAGCTTTCATAGACTTGGAGTTTATTTCCTCAGATGCATATGTGTCTGGGGGTTTACAGATGCCAAATCTAAAGGTCTCAATCCTCTTCTCTAGTTCTCAGAGTGAGAGAAAGGAATCTCAGGGCAAAAACATTAGAAAAGATCATAATGCTTTCAGAAGAGAAATATCCATTCTGGCCTGAATACTGTTGATAATCCCAGCTAGAATAGATGCACTAAATGAGTGTAATTTATTTATGTATTGAGTCACCATTCTCCATTTGATTCAATGAGTCTACTCTATATGGGACTAACTGATAGGACTTTAAGGCTCTTATATACACAGCCTCCATCCCATGGTTGCTAGAGACTGTTTTCTGTTCAAAGCAAAGCTTAGAAAATGGCCTTTGGATAGGTCACAACTGCCACGTGTCCTCATCAACTGAATTTATAAGCATCTTCAAAACAGAGCTGAGAAAAACCACCTGTGTATGTACAGTATCTTTTTTCCCTTTTCGAAACTGGATTTCCAACCAGAGAAAGCTTTTCTCATTTCTGTTAGATTCGATGCTTATTATTTGAATGACATGCTCTGAGCAACTGTGGTTGATGCTTTTGGAGTTACTCCAGTTCTTTTTACTGCAGGGATGGACAACAGGTGGCCTTCCAGATGCTGTTAAACTAGAGTTCCCCCCATCCTTTCTTCATTTTGCCCATGGCAGCTAGGTCTGATGGGAGTTGCATGTTTCCCAGCTGCTTGACTCCCCTGATCCCTAAAACCGTTGGACTGCAGCTTCTGTTTACCTTAGCCAGCATAACAAATGTAGAAGAGTGCTGGGATCTGAAGTCTAATAGCATGAGGGAGAAGCACACATGCTATGGACCAAGTAGACACCCCACTTTGTGACCCAGTGGCTCCACACCAATTCTTGCCCCACCAAGGAAGGGTATTGGAGTCTCCCCCTTTAGAGGTTGGATGGCCATCTGTCAAGAATGCTAATGGCAGAATGGGGTTGGACTGCATGGCCCTTGGGGTCTCTTCCAACTCTATGATCCTATGAGGGTGGCTGAGACATAGTAATTTGAAGCATAAGAGCACTAAAGCATAAGAGCTCAGTCTAGGGCTGAGATGAAATCTTAGTGAGGGGTGCTCTGTCTCTCCATTGAAGCAGGAGGCAAGATACTGTAGACCTTTTGAGAGAAACAAGAGCATTCAGGAGGTATGGAGAAAGGAGAGAGGGATGAGAGCTGAGACAAGCAAACTCTCTTTCTGGAGTTCTTGTCATTCAGAAGGAAAACCCCACCCAGGAGTTGAGTGAACTTTATAGGCCTACCTCACAACCTCCTGAGAAGCAGAAAAGCTTGTTGGTGGGCTGGGACCATCCAAGAAGAAGAGGTCTCTGCTTTTAAGGCTCCTCAAGCCACCATCTCACTCAGCTACATGGCAGATTTCTTCGTTGTCATCTTTGCATCTCAGCCTTGCTGTCCTTTCTCTTGCTTTCGGTTGCACCCCCTCCAAACACGGCTCCTGCAGAACGGCGTAATGTGCGTCCGGAAGCACCCACCCACTCAGCGCTGTCCTTTTTCAACCGTGGGCCTATATTTAGCAGGAAAGAGGCCTCCACGGCCTGCTTCACTTCCCTTTCTCTCTTCGGCTCGGAGGCTGAGAGCAGCTTTCTGTCAGGTTCCTCACCATGGTAGAAAACCAGAGAGGAAGCTTTCTTCTGGAGTTAGAAAGTCGACTGGCTTCCTAGAACCAGTGAGCCTGTAGACACTGAGCCAACAGAAACCATTATGAGGAAGAAGAGGATCAGAAGGAGGTGGCAATGCTGGGAAGGCAGTAGTCTCCTTCAAGGAAAAGACCTTCCCACTTCCCAAAACCTGGAACCATCAGTGTAGGGACTCTGTTGTACACCGCCTCGATTGCCGAGCAGAGGGGCGGGTTATAAATAAAATTTATTATTATTATTATTATTATTATTATTATTATTATTAATGCAACAGAGTGAAAAAATACTTCTTTTTTGTACAGGGATGAACAGCTACATGGGGGCTAGGGGTCTATTTCCACACATATACCCCTGTAGGTCTCATCCCCACCTCCAGCAAGCCCATATATCTCCATAAAGTCTCATATATATATGACTTTGGAAGACTGGCAGGGGGCTCCATGAGCTGCATGCAGCCTGTGGTTGGCACTTGTAGCGATTTGTCCCGCTTTGCTGTAGTAACACCCATGTCCCTACACATTTTATTCTGAGTCTTATTAGTTTTATGGGTGTGCATTTCCAAGACATACACACACTTTTTAGGGGCACTGATATGTGCAATAGGTTTCCATTGCCCAGCATGGATATTTTCTCCTTCCAACAATTTCAAAATGAGGCAGTATAACATCTTTTTATTTGGATACAATACATGACGTGCTATATTGTCCATTATATTGTCCATACTCAGGAAAAATACCTGAAGCAAAGCTCACAGCACAATATGGATAAAGTTAAATATTTGCTGTCTAGGGCAGTTACATGCATGATGTTTAATACATCTAGATTTGTGGTAGAAGCTACCCAACCTTGCCATGCTTTTGCGCTCCAATTGTTGATTGAAGGATTTTCTTTATATTCTGTGGATTGGAAGCGTTTGATCTGTTTAGCTCTAACTGTTTTTCTTTTTGGCCTTTGGGATGATAACTTGTATTTGTTTGCCAAATAAACATGATTGATTGAAACTAAAGAGCCTGTAAAACTCTATGTGGCTATGATCTTCTAACTCTCAAACACCTAGCGTTAACAGGATTTTAGGCAAGGCATTTCCAAAAGGCAAATTTAGGGAGAGTGACAGACTAAGAAAAAAGAGCAGGTTCCCTTCTACATCAGGACAATTGTAGTGCTGCCATTCCACTTTAACTGACATGGCTGCATCCTATCGAACCTGGACGTTTGTAGTTTGGGGAGGTACTAGAGCTTGTAGTTAGGTATTTTAGATATCTTGGCATATCTGGCCCATGAGCAAGTGAGTGGTGGCCCTCCTCCTTTGTGCCATTCCTGTTATCTGGGCAAGGTGAGAGGGATGGTAGGTGACCAAGTAGGTTGCATTGGCAAAGTGGAAGAGAAAGCTGGAGGAACCTTGGTCCAGGGATAGAAAGCGACCTGGTGCCTGGCCAACATCTCTTAATGAATGGCAATGAAAGAGCCGACCCTGTTTTCCAGATAGAGAAGCTGCAAGTGTCTATTCAGTCCGAAAGCAAACAGATGCTTCAAATCTGTGCCAAGAATTCTGGGCCATTCTGTGCAGTGAACTGCAAAATTCTCCTGTGCATGCATGCGACGGCACAATTTTGTACAAAAATGAAATCCAAATTCTGTGCAAAGGAATGCTCAGTTCCACAACTAGAACTGATTGGGCAAGTGCAAAGGACCATTCCTTTCCCCCCAGTTTTCTACTAATAATGATGTAAAATTTAGTCTGTCTGTTCAAAGATATAGCCATGTTAGTCTGAAGAATCAGTATGTAGAGAGATCTTGTAGCACGTTTCAGACTATCTAAAAGAAGTTGGCAGCATGAGATTCCCTAGACTTAAGTGCATGAAATGTGTCTGAGGAAGTAGACTTAAGTCTACGAAAGCGCATGCTGCCAACTTCTTTCTTTCAGATACTCTCAAACATGCTACAAGATCTCTCTACATACTTTGTGTTTTCTACTTTGCATAATTTTGGAAATAATGGGAACAGGTTAGGACAATGTAGGAAATCTCTGGAAAAGTTATGAGTGAGCCCTTGTTCAGCTGCTGAGATTTCAATAAGCATCACATCCACCTTTTGCTATCATGAGAAATCTAGAAATCTGTCCCTCTTCCTTTCCTTCCAGTTATCCAGGATTCTCAACATGCTGAATTTTGTGTCTGAGTCCAAATTTTGTACGTTTTCTGCATCTATTTGGAATAAGAACAATATTTGCATTCTGGAAAGCCTTTGGTAGTCGTGTTTGATATTGTCTCAGGTGACAACAAAAAAGCAGACACACAATACAGTGTTGTTGTTTTCTCGTGCTGAAAAATTAATACCGTGCAGAAATAAAGGGGGATTTCCAACAAGCCTTTCTGAGTGTCATTTCTCGTTCTATCTAATCTTTTTCATGGACAACTTTACATCTGAAGCTTTGCTTTGACTGCTGAGTCAGCGGCCTGAGCTTAGAGTTGTAAAAATCTATTTTAAAAGGGTCTGATGATTTTATTTTCCAATCATAAATACAGAATTTAATTAGCAGCTTGTTGCTAATGAATTCACTGTGGAAGACACAATGGGAATGAGGCACAGAAATTTCAAGCATAAAATAAAACTAAACCAAAACCAGACTATCCAGTCCTTATTACATCAACTGGGTTACCTCTTTGGGGACAATGGTAATAAAGCAGCTGCTGAGATGTATTTTTAATTGCTGATATTTTACCTGGAGAAAGCAGACCCAGTTATAATAATACATGCCTTAGGTTGCATTTGGTCTAGATTACTGCAATCCACTCTTTACAGGTCTGCCCTTGAAGACAGTTCGGAAATTGCTTCTCTGACTGTCATTTGCAGGTAAACTCCTTTTATACCTATTCTATCATGGCCACAATGGCTGTCTGTAGGTTTCTGAGTTCAGTTCAAAGTGTTGGTCTTGGTCTTTAAAACTCTAAATAGTTTTTCACTATGTTGCCCAAGATCCTGCAACAGAACTGGTCTCTGCAAACCCCTGCAGGTGGACTTAGGTCTTGATCATGCTATGAAATCTGGATGTTAGATAGTAACATTATGCAATGGTGTGCATACCCAAATGTGTGACTGAATGTACAATTGAATCCATACATACCTCATGAGTGTCTACATTCACAATGGCACCATATGCACAACTCCCCTTCGACAACCTTCAATTGAATGCTTTAATTTCACAGCAAATAAATAAATAAATATCCAGCTGTTTTCATATACAAGTGTATGTCACCAATAGGATTTCAGCGTTATCTGATTACTTCCAATCCTGCAAACTGGACTGCTTCCAATTCTGCACACAATCCTATTTTCTCTGTTTACTGGGTGGGCAAGGCAGAGTGTTCCTACTTTTCAGCATCTATCTATAAAATGTACCTCTGTATGTAGGCAGACGGGAGAAGCAGCTCCAAGGGGGATTGCAGCCCATCAAGATGCAATGCATAAGCACTGGATCCCAAACTTTTGGAGTTTTGGAGTTTAACTCCCAGAAGTCCCAACCAACTTGGCCAACAGTCAGGAAGCTGAAGTCCAAAACATCCAGAAGACCAAAGATTTGGAACTGATAGCCCAGTGACATGAAGACCCTTGGGTACACCTTTTAGAGATATCTGCTCTTGTAGTCTGTGGTGTGCAGCCTTCACATAGACGCAGAGTCTAAGAGCAAGAGGGAACCAGCACCGAGTGATACCAGTAGTATCAATGAGCTGAAGAAAACACCATTCCAGGGGTAATAGCAATAGCATTTACATTTCTGCTGCTTATCAGTGAACTGAGCACTCTCTAAGCCATTTACAATCTGTAAGCCAATTGCTCCCAACAAGTTGGGTACTCATTTTACTGACCTCGGAAAGGATGGAAGGCTGAGTCAACCTTGGAGCCTTGCCTGGGATTGAACTCACAACCTTGTGGCTGCAATACCGGCATTTAACCACTGTGCCACCAGGGCTCCTTCCTAATAGTTCCTAATAGTCGTGTTACTTGCTAATCTTATGTTGTTATTGTCTCTTGTGGTGTAATGCCAGCTTGGTAAGTAGACACCTGACTCTGTTGGGAATTAGAAAGTTCCAAACCACGCTTGCCAGGTTGGACCCTTCCAGCTAACACTCTACAGCAGGGATAGGCAACCTTTCCCCTTTAAGGGCCGAGGGACTTCAGCTCCCAGAAGCCTCAGCCATGTTGGCCAATAGTCCCATGTTGGCCAATAGCTCCTGGGATTCTGGGAGCTGAAGTCCCTCGGCCCTTAAAGGGGAAAGGTTGCCTACCCCTGCTCTACAGTAACTCCATCAATACTTCATGCATTTGTCTCTGGTTGTGGAGCAAGTTATTGGTAACAATAAATGTATTATCTCTTGAGACTCTCAAAGCATGACCCTACTTCTACCAGTGCAAAAGACCAACCACATTCAGTTTGATGGGGTATGAGCAGAGGACACATACCTGGCCAGCTGCCCTTGTCTCAGAATAGGGTTTTAATCTTTTACCTGGAAATAAAAAGCTTAATCAGCCCACGATGCAAGGAAAAAAAGGTATAATATGAGGTTATTTTAAAAACTCCCTGTATTGCATGATCTCTGAGGCCCATTTTGTTCCCCTGCCCAGATTGAGCTGCATCCCAGATCTTATTACCTACGGAGAATATGATGTAAAGAGAAAGAGATAATTTCCTAGCCTGCTGTGCCCTGGATTTGTTAAGCATGCAGTTCTGTACATACAGAGATTTCCCTGCTTTCTGTCAGCAGCAAATAACCAATCTGCTTTAATACCTAGTTATTTTTCATTCCTGGAGATATTTGGATTTTGATTCGCTCATGCTCTTCAAACACCACTGGGTTTCTTTAAATAGGATACCCTTATTGAGATCCCTCTTCATGGACACCTCCGCAGAGTTAGGAGCAATCTTAGGTAACAGCATGGAAGGGGAAAGGGAAGGAAACAACGCAAATTGTGGCTAGCTAGGGAGAGGAAGAGAATGGGAGACACATTATCAAAGTGACCCTTGAAAATTCAGGAATGGGGGGGGGGGTGATCCTGGTCACCCTCATTCCTTCCTTCCTTCCTTCTAGTCCTTCATTTTCCATTCATTCCATTAGGCTTGAATGGGTTATTTTCCATTTGTTGCGTTAGGGCTGCAAATACTTTATGCTGTTCTACCCATATGTATCACCATCCTAATCAGAGTTCACAATGTTGTCTCTGCATTGTCCTAATTTTACTATATTATTTAATTGATTTATAGCCCACTTTTCTCCCAGCATAGGATTCAAGGCAGCATGCAATGCTTTAAATGCACGACACAGTCTTTTTGAGAAACCTCTTCGTACAATGGTTGCAACACAATTAAGCAGAACTGTTCCTGAAAATACACAGGGTTAAAAACAGCATCAAAAAGACATTTAGAAATAGGCGGGCTAGAAATAAATCATATTATTATTATTATTATTATTTAATACACAATAAAATAAAAACGCTACACACGCCCATTAAAAGATCTGTCCGCCGCAACATACTGAAAACTAAATGCTTCCTTAAATAAATAAATAAATAAATACTTCCTTAAATAAAACCGTGTCCTCACCAAATGTGCCTCTGATAGCACTGAATGTGTGGGACTACAACTCATTGGCAAGGCACCTGTTTTGCATGCAGATAAAGTTCCCCTTTTAGTCCTTGGCAACTCAAGTTAAAAGAAAGAGGCAAGTCAAAAACATCTGGAGGGTCAAAAATGGAGAAGCACTGTTTTGGACCAGGGCTGCATCTGCATTGCAGAAATAATCCAGTTTGACACTGCTTTAACTGCCAGGGCTCAATGCTATGGAATTCTGGGATTTGTTGTTTTGAAAGATATTTAGCCTGGTGAGAAGCTCTCTATTTTGTTTTAAGTCGAGATTGAAAGGTCTTTCCCTTCCCTTCTCTCCTTTTTATACAGGTGAGGGGAGATACTCCTCTTTGCTTGAAATCCTGGGAAACTTTCTCCCCTTCTATTCAGAATCAATACTATTGGGATAGATGCACAAATAGTTTGATTTGCTTCCAAGCCGTAGTTTTCAGCCTTTGACTCTAGGGATGGTTTGGACTTCAGTTCCCCAAAGCCCCAGTCAGGATGGTCAGGGATTCTGGGAAGTGAAGTCCAAAACATCTTGAGGTCCAAAGGTTGAAAATGAATGGTCTAAGTCCACTCCCTATGTCTGCAGAATTGTCTGCCTCCAACTCTCAGTTTAAAATATGTATCTGGCTGAGAAGACAAGGGATTTTGCACTTAGGAAAAGGCATATGGAA